>CM076583.1:203843387-204308038 GCA_034641835.2 Pinus albicaulis
GGCCCGTTTCCAGAATGGAGAACGCAGGGTGTGAAGCTGCCTGCCTGCATTGGAAATTTTCTGCATAAAATTAGAGGCGTTGCGTTGAATTGGCACGGAACCGATCTCCAACAAATGTATTGCTCTACTTCTTGTGGCACTGGCGGTGAGAGGTAGCAGCCAGGCCGTGGACTTCGAGGTCCGGGTTGCAGCCAATGGTAGCGACGGCGGATGGAGATTCGACACCAAGATAGGGAGGGTGTATGCAAAGCAGACATTGGCGGCCGCTGCCCAATTCATCTGGAAGACCTTCGGGCAGTCGTCGAGCGATAGGAAGCAGGACGTGGAGACGGTAACTCCGTATGTGCAAAATCTAACTGAGATTGCTCGTATGCCATTTTTTTTTTTTTAAAGCGTTTTATGCGATTTTTTAAATCGACTTTGGAGTTTGAAAACACATTTAAAAGGTCACATTTTTTATAATCGATTTTTTGACAAAGGTTAAATACGACTATATTAAAATCGATATATATATATTTAAAGTTTTTTGAGTTTTTATATATATCGATTTTGGATTGTATTGAAATCGATATGGTATGGAAAGGAAGTATGCCATTGTATAATGTGAAAGTATTACAAATCGATTTGTATGCCATTGTAAATGCCTTTTTTGGGTAAAAGGCCTTTTATGAAGTGCTAAAGGGTAATCGATTACATTAAAGAAAGTTTTTTTTTAAGGAGAAGTTTTTTTTTTAAAAAAAACTTTGAGGGCTTTGTATGAAGTGAAAGGCATTTTTTAAAGGCAAAGGTCCAAGGAAAATTTTTTTTTTTTTAAAAAGGCAGTGAGAGGCACTTAAAGGAAGGTAAGGGCAATTTTTTTTTTAAAGGCATTTTTTAAAGGGCATTCTTTATTTGAAAATTGGTTCTGGAGATTACTGTGTTTTTTGCTGATACAAGATGGCGAAAACTCAAAGTGTCCGTTTTGAGAACGATGTGCTTGGAGCCTTGTTGTCCGAGGCTGAGGAGACGAGGAAGAGGTCGAATGCAGACACCTTTACATCAGAGGTAATGATGTCCAGAGGTCGCTCGAGAGAGAGACACTCCGGGGGAAAGCATAGCGACTCTCGTTCAAAGTCTAAAGGAAAGAAGACAAAGGTGAAGTGATGGCATTGTGGGAAAGCTGGACACCTGAAGAAGGACTGCTGGAAGCGACAGCAGCAAACTTCTAAAGCAGATTCTTCGACAGAGAAGAAGGAGGAAAATTCGACAGATACAAGTTCAGCATCTGGTTCAGGTATGAGCGACGAAGTATTGTCTGTTAATATGTCAAATCATGATCAACATTGGTTGTTAGATTCCGGTGCATCAAACCACATGCGTATTCATAGAGAATGGTTTAAGACATATAGATCAGTTAATGATGGAGTCGTGTACATGGGTAATGATGTCACATCTAATATTGTTGGGATAGGAAGTATACAACTGCAAATGTTTGATGGCACAACTAGAATATTAACAGATGTGAGACATGTTCCAGACTTAAGGAAAAATCTAATTTCACTGGGAGCACTTGACACGAATGGATATAAAACTGTAATTCAAGGTGGAGTTATGAAAATATATAAAGGCATTTTACTAGTAATGAAAGCTAAGAAAGTAGGAAATTTGTTTCAGTTAGAAGGAAGAACAGGGTCAGTTCATGTGTCTATTGTGTCTGAACATGACAGTAGTTCTATTCGCCTATGGCATCAAAGGTTGGGCCATATGAGCGAAAGAGGGTTGAAAATTTTGGCTGATCGCAAGTTACTTCCTAATCTAAGGTCTGGAAAGTTAGATTTCTGTAAGCATTGCTTGTTTGGAAAACAAAGTAAACACAAATTTAAAACAAGCAAACATACTAGTAAAGGCATACTTGATTATATTCATTCAGATGTTTGGGGTCCAGCCCCTACAGCGTCATATGGTGGTTCGTCGTATTTTGTATCATTTATTGATGATTTTTCTAGGAAGGTGTGGGTCTACATGTTGAAAAGGAAGTCTGATGTTTTTTCAGTTTTCAAACAGTTTAGAGCATTGGTAGAAAACAGCACTGGTAGAACAATAAAGTGTTTAAGAACTGACAATGGTGGTGAGTTTACTTCCAAGGAGTTTGACGGCTATTGCAAGGATGCAGGGATCGAGAGACATAAGACCACGGTTTATACTCCTCAGCAAAATGGAGTTGCTGAACGCATGAACAGGACTCTTCTAGAGAGAGCAAGGAGTATGCTGAGTAACGCCGGGTTGCAAAAGGAGTTGTGGACGGAAGCTGTGGCAACAACTTGTTATGTGATAAACCGATCTCCATCGACGGCGATAGACTGCAAGATTCCGCAAGAGGTATGGAAAGGACACCCTTGTGATTATTCTAAACTCAGAGTGTTTGGTTGTGATGCATATGCTCTAGTGCCTAAACATCAGCGAACTAAGTTAGATCCAAAGTCTAAAATGTATGTCTTTGTTGGGTATGGTATTGGAACAAAGGGATATAGATTGTGGGATCCTACTACCCGCAAAATCATCATCAACAGAAATGTAAAGTTTGATGAATCCTCTCTTGTACAGTTAGATGTAGATAGAAAATTGAAACAGGATGATGTATTTGATTTTCAGCACATTCAGTTTGACAGCACTTCTAATGATAGTCATGATGACCATAGTTCAGATACTAGTCATGAACAGGTTTCAGAATCAGAACATGAACAGGGTTCAGGTTTAGATCATGAACAGGTCTCAGATACTGATCGGCAAGAAGTTCCTATAGATGGTAGTCAGCCAGAAGCATCCTTAAGGAGGTCGACAAGAATCAAACGGCCACCGAGAAGGTATGATGATTATGTTACTTCAGTTGCATTTACTGCTAATGACAATGAACCTCTGTGCTATCGGGAAGCAATAGAAGGTTCTAATAGTGACAAGTGGAAAGCAGCCATGAAGGACAAAATGATGGCCTTGAGTAAGAATGGCACATGGGATCTGGTTGAGCTTCCGAAAGACAGGAATACTGTGGGGTGTAAATGGGTTTACAAGCTGAAACGGGGTGTGAATGATACGGAGGACAGGTACAAAGCGCGACTGGTTGCAAAAGGGTTTTCTCAGAAAGCTGGTATTGACTTTCATGAGATTTTTTCACCAGTGGTTAAAATAGTTTCAATTCGAATTGTGTTAGCTTTAGTTGCTTTGTTTGATTTAGAGTTACAGTAACTAGATGTTAAGACTGCTTTTCTACATGGAGACTTAGATGAGGAAATATATATGGAACAATCGGAAGGGTTTGTTCAGCATCGCAATGAGAAATTTGTCTGCAGGCTCAAGAAGTCATTATATGGCCTGAAGCAGTCACCTCGGCAGTGGTATAAGAAGTTTGATTCCTTCATGTTGAGTCAGAAATATGTTAGAAGTGAATATGATCATCGTGTGTATTTCAAGCAATTGAAAAATTGCATGTTCATTATCTTAGTGTTGTATGTTGACGATATGCTTTTAGCAAGCAAAAGCATTGATGAAATCAACAGGTTGAAGACTCAGATGGCAAGGACATTCGATATGAAAGATCTAGGAGCAACAAGACAGATTTTGGGCATGGATATTTTCAGAGACAGGAGCAATGGTAAGCTATGGCTATCACAACAAAAGTATATTGAGAAAATACTTTTGAGGTTTGGTATGAATAATGTGAAGCCCGTGTCAGTCCCTTTCGCTTCCCATTTCAAGCTTTCTTCGGGTTTATGTCCTAATACAGATGAAGAAAAGGATTATATGTCTCAAATTCCATATGCTAATGTAGTAGGATGTTTGATGTATGCGATGGTTTGTACTCGACCAGATATTTCACATGCAGTTGGGGTTGTCAGCAGGTATATGGCAAATCCGAGTGAAGAACACTGGTCAGCAATGAAATGGGTGCTTCGGTATTTGAGAGGCACAAGTAGTTATTGTATCACTTACAATAAGAGTAGTGAATTTGTTTGCGGGTATGTTGATTCTGATTTTGCAGGTGATTTGGATAAGAGAAGGTCAACTTCGGGGTACGTCTTTACTCTTGCAGGTGGAGCTATTAGCTGGATGTCAAAGCTACAAAACATTGTTGCTTTATCCACTACTGAAGCAGAATACATTGCTGCTTCGCATGCTTGCAAAGAGGCGGTTTGGTTGAAAGGTTTGCTTGGTGAATTTGGTAGGTTGCAGGACAACATCAAGTTACTTTGTGTTTGTGATAGTCAAAGTGCAATACATTTGGCTAATACTATCATAGTAAATCAAAGCATATTCCAATTAAGTACCATTTTGTAAGACAGGTTATTACTGAAAGGGGAGTCTCTCTTGAAAAGGTGCATACAAAGGAAAACTGTGCAGACATGTTCACGAAACCAGTTTTGTTGGAGAAGCTGCATTGGTGTTTGGCTTCTCTTGGCTTGCAGAAAAGATAAAATAATAAAGAACAGGGCATCAAGCTAATTGTTGTCAAGGTGGAGATTGTTGAGATTTTCTGTTTTAATAAAATAGTCAAAAATCTCATTAGGTGACAAAAATTAGGAATTAGTTCCTAGATTAGCTCCAGTTTGTTGGGAGGGAGTTAATGCATCCTAAATTTGTGTTGAGAGGATTTATGAGGCTGTTAGATTCTTCTGCTATATAACAGGTCTCCATACGTTTGTTTTGGAGAGTGTGTGTGGGTGTGTGAATTATGTAATCTCCTGTTCTTTAATAAAGGATTGCCAATGCCCTGTTGTGTGGACGTAGCCCAGGAGGTTTGGGTGAACCACGGTAAAATCACTGTGTCTTCTTGTGCATGATTTATTTGCTGTGTGTTAATTGTTTAATGGTTTCCGCTGTGATTATTCCAACAGTACATACATCAACAATTTCAGCAGGTTGATTCATTTCTCAAAAGATATTTACGAAAAATAAATTCAGACTGGATTTCTTTATGTAAAGCCCTAACTGTGAAGAAACCGGTGAAGATATTTATCACATACAACCGTACATCACAGGAAAGCCAAATTTCAAAGTAAAACAAGCCATACAAGACTTTTATAGTGAACAAATGTTTCAGAAACAGAGCACCATAAAAGTTCAAAGCCATGGAGACATTAAATTACATGTTATGTGTATATTAGTTGAAAACTCCTCCTGCAACTTTAGTGAAAGATAAATTTATCACGCATAGGCTTTAGCCATGGACTTGGGCAGATTGGCGGATGATCCGAGCAAAAGCTCCCACCCTTTTCGAAGGTGGCCATCGCCTTCACATCCATTTTTGTCTTTAATCTTTTTCGGTTTGTTCTTTTTCTTGACAGATATATATACTGAGCATCTGGTTTACCATAAACCCATACCAATCATTTAACTATTTCCTCTCAACAATAGAAACTTCATGAGGGAGTATATATATATATATATATATATATATGCTTGTAGATTTTTTATCCACCACTTTGTTTTCATAATTGGATATTTTTTAATTTGAGCATTGACTTGGTAATAGATTTCTTCCTTCGGATCACTAATAAAGTATTCTCAGGAGAAGATATTTGACATGCAATTGATGCAGAAAACTAGTAGCTCAAGAGCAGATATATAGCTATCAACACGACTTGATTGATTGTTTAACACATCACTTGATTGTTTAACCTTAGTCAAGTTGCCCAAATGACGAGTATTAGGTTCAAAATATTGATAGAGATATACTATAAATTGAATATAAACAATATAATACAATCTCAGTTGGAATTCTGACACCATTGCATTTTTGTCCGTGCTAAGAATATAAATACAATTAAGCTAATGAAAATTTCATTAATGTATTGGTGATGCCATATTGGTTAAGCCGAAGTGAAATTATATGTACAGGTGTTCAATACTACTCAATTAAAGAGGTTTTTAACCAAGTGTATTTCTTGTATATATGTTTTTCTAAATTGTAAGTTTACCCACATCCAAAAAAAAATATCATTATGTTATTTATAGATGATGGAACATGTCTCCCTATAAAACTGCTCATAAAATATGTTGAGTGAAGTGCTTTGATACCATTTGTGATGTATTCAAAGAAGAAATTATAGATATTACTCGGATATATTAAAGAAAGAAATATATTACAAACTAAAATAACAACATGATCAAAATATTATATTTTATTGATATAGAAGTGAAGTTCTCTTGCCTCTTTGTGGGGACCCCTAAATAGAGTAGAATTCCAATTACAAATGGTTTTAAACACATGTTTTATAATTCTCAAACTTTGTATCCCCTAAAAACAATGTAGAGAATGTACTTTATAGTAATTGGAGACTTCTAATAAGTTTTTTTTAATAAAATTGCAATTTTATTTTCTTCACTATTTTATACTTTTGTCACTAATAAATCATAATTTTTTAATCTTGGCTTATTTAGTATATTATATTTAAAAATATTATATTTTATATTTCCATTTCGACCCATTTTCCAATTTTCCTAGTTCCTTGTTCTTGAAAAATATATAAATAAAAAGACTCCAAATAAGGACATTTTAGTGAGGCTTTGATTTGTACGTGGTTGATGACAAATATTCATGCTCTACATTGACAAGTCTCCTTGCTGAATGTGAAAGACAGGTGGGTCCAATGCTATAACCTTTCTAGCATTACATACAAGATTTCCCTCACTTGTACTTGCATGAAGAAACATTATTTTCTTTCATGTCCGTTGTTGATCAAGTGGAATCATTGACTGTGCCTATTATTACATATCAATATATGCTGGAATTTACTCGTTTAATGGGGTGCTGTTGCAATCAACCCCTCAGGCCACTAGAAAACAATTCCATCAAATCATGTGCCATGAAAGTTGCATGCTCGGATAAAAAAGGGAACTATTTTGGAAGATTGCTTGAATTATGAGCGCTGTTACATTTTGAAAAATAATCTATAGTAAGGGAGTTAAAAATATGCCAATAAATTGTTACCGATATTTGTGCAAACCTAAATACTATTTTGGAAGATTGCTTGAATCATAAGTGGTGTTTCATTTTGAAAATTAAGCAATATTTAAGGACTTAAAAATATGCCAATAAATTGTTACCAATATTTGTGCAAACCTAAATCCAGATTCCTGATAAATACATGTCTCAATCAGTTTTATTAATACGTAAATTAATAACCCATACTTAATTTGCATTGTCTCAATTTAATGCGAAACGTGTCTCGACAGCCATCTCCCTTATGTTGATACTTCTTTACTACACTCAAAGGATTTCTCTTTGGATGTGATACTTTCTCATCATCACTCAAATGAACCTCATAGAGGTAAAGTAGGGCAAGCAAGGGAATAAACACCATATGATCAAGGTAGGGCGAGCAACCATATGAAATAAACACCAGGACCGATGTTTATCGTTATGTATATGATTTGAACTATTATGAAAAATGTGTTTGTTTTGTTTTTTTCTAAAACATGTTTAAAAGGCAGGGACTAAAGGTGCCCGCCGGGCCTTTTTTAATTAAGATAAGTTCCGGTTAACATAATTATGGTAATGTCTAGGTAAAAGTCATTTTATTATTACTTTTGTAACCAATATAATTTTAAATTTAATATATTATTGTTAAAAAAGTAATGGTGGTTAAATTATTTTTGAAGAAAATTGTTACATTGGAGTAAAGAGGATTATCTAATCTCATGCAGAGAACTAAGATTAAATATTACTAAAAAGTTAATTACCTCATTAGAACGATTCTAGAAACAATGAGAAGAACTATCTAATCTCATGTAAAAACTAACGTTAAATGTTAGTAGAAAGCTAAATATCTCGTTAGGAGTAGTCTAGAAGGATGAGAAAGAAAGTTTCTATCTTACCCAAAGTTTCTGTAGGCTGTTATACCTTTGGGATTTTCCCGTCCCGGTTTCAATTCAGTTGGAACGTATGTCTTTAGAAAATCTTTAGAGAATTTTCTTACCAAAAGTTTCTATCTTACCATGAACTTCTTTATGCTGTTATACTTTTAGGGTGTGCTGGTCCGGATTTCAATTCAGTTCTCGGAATGCTCTGTATTTAGAAAATATTTAAAAGAATTTCTTACCAAAAGTTTCCATCTTACCTAGAGCTTTTAGAAAGGATGAGAAGGAACTTGGATTTCTTTATCATACTATCTTGATTGAAATTGAAAGCTACTTTTTGATTGATATTGAAAGTGACTTTTCCTCCTCAAATAAACTTAAAAGTTAAAAACTATTTTTAATTTTAATTGATTAACAACTTATTTTCAATAATCCTTATCTTCAAACTAATTAAGTGTTAAATTTAAAAAAATTTCAACGTTGGAATTTACTCTCAACCACTGCCATGAATGAACAGTGGCGCACCCCACAACTTTATCAATTTTTGATAGCAAAGAAGGACAAGGAGCAGATCCGTGATCTGGAGGGGTTTTCACGCAACAAAGCAAACAGAGTACCTGAGCTTTTAACTTTGCGTTTATTTCGATCGACCACATTCACTTACCTTTTGCCCACACTTCGTCGCTAGCAACTTTTATGGTTTACCCGTAACGCTTTCTGTTGTTAAGTTAAATCTCCGCTGATGCGATATTGGCAGGACCCACAAATACCATCCACCACATTGCAAACCATTTTAAATCTTCGTATTTCTGCAAAACCTTTGTTTCGTGAATTTCGTACTTAGCACAACTTACCGCATCCCCGCTCGCACTTCACAATATTTAAGTCTTACCCATAAGCTTCACCGCATGTATGTTAAGTTCCCACCGATGCGATATTAGCGGGACCCACAACCTCATCACACTTCACAAGATTTCCCACTTATCTTTTAAATCCGCCCACAGTGCGCACTTCGCAAGTTTTACCTTTTACCCTTCTACCACTTCGCAAGCTATGTTATTTGCTTTCTAATGTGATAGTGCTACTGCACATCACAATCGCAACATTTTTAGCTTACCCTTCATTGTCCACAAGATAAGTTATTTGCAATGCAACGCGATAAGCGCATTTTTCACATCACAAGGTTTAATGTTTACTCGTGTCCACGCCAGTTAAGTGTTAATATCTACAATCGTCATTTTTAATCTATGTTTAGAGTCTAAATCAAGCTCATCTTCAGGACAACCTACTAAGAAGAGAGAAAATTAGGGTTAATAAATAGTGGAAACAAGGAGAATGAAAGGATATAAGCCCCTCTTATTCTATTAATATTAAACTCCATATTATCTCAATATTTAGGATTTATTTTTATTTGCCCATTAATATGGGACATCCCTTTACTTACCCTCTTAAATATATTTATTAAAATACACCCTAATAGTATCCCTTAATTTTAGTAACAACCACTTAAGTATTAACACCCCTAGCCCCTTTTTAGCATTAATAAAAATTAAAAAAATTTAATATAATAATAACAAATAAACCCTTATAATCAATAATTAAAAATTTTATATTCACCCATTATAATATATATTATCATAACCACCTAAATTTTTCCTCAAAAATTTTTAGTATTAACAAACAAATCCAATTTTATATGAATAACTTAATAAACAATAATAATAAAATTTTTAAATATCATTAAAATAAAAAATGAAATAAATAAAAATAAAAAAATGAAATTATTAATAATTTTTTGAATAAATTAAAATAAATAACTAATTAATTTATAAATATTTAAGAACTGGTTGGCCCTTTCATTCTCCTTCTTTCCCCTATTTCTTAACCCTGATCTTCTCTCTTCTTAGCAGGTTGTCCTGAAGATGAGTCTTGATTTAGACTCGAATCGTAGACTAAAAATGACGATTGTGGATATTTTGAGTTTTATATCTGAAAAACTACACCACATAAACCTCCAATCTAGCAAGTGTCAAGATCTTCAATCTACGATGTGCGATAAGAAGCTGGATGTGATGAGGACTCAAAGTTGAAATACATAAAATTTGAGATCCCCCAGTTTGTGTTTTGAACTCCGTTTTGTGTCCTTTCTTATGTAATTCAGATTATGGCCTTTGTGCCGATTTAATGAAAGAATGGGTCTTTTGACACCCCAATGATGATTAGTTGTTGAATGTCTATTCAGAAATTGCATTGCATTGATTAGAATAAGGTTTTCAGGCTTCGACCATTTGTATAAGATACGTAATTTAAATTGTTTTCACAAAGTTGAATAGAAAAACGAAATTTTTTCCTCCTATAGTCCTATGTTGTATACTACATGTGTGTATTTGTTTGTTTCCACATTTGTTGTATTCTCTGTGTTGGGGAAAACACATTTCCTTTTTTATTGTTGTATTGCAATATTTCCAACATGGTATCGGAGCAAGTCTACGCTCTTGGTAAAAGAAAAATCTCTCTTTACTGAAGAAGCCATAAGATTTGTTTGTAGAAGCAAAAGTCTCCAGTAGTGAGAAGGTTTCTCTTTTATACAATCAAGAATATTGTTTGTTTAACACAGTCACAATGGCAGCAACACACACAAGTCTGAAAAATCCACAACTACCACAGTTTAATGGGAAGAACTATGATTATTGAGCAATTACAATCAGGGCCCTATTTTCTTCACAAGATATATGGGAGTTGGTGGAACAAGGTTTCCAAGAACCAGCAGATGCAGTAGCATTGGCTACTTTGACGACAACATAAAGAGACTTGTTGAGATATAATAGGAAGAAGGACTCAAAAGCCATCTTCTATCTCTATCAAGAAGTACACAAGAGTACATTCCCAAGAATTGTAGCAACAACAAAGTCAAAGGAGGCATGGAATATTCTTAAGATAGCCTATCAAGGGATGGAGAAAGTGAAGAAAGAAAAATTACAAATGCTGAGGACAAATTTTGAAACTCTCTATATGAAAGAGTGTGATAGCATATACTCATTCTTCACACATGTGATTGGGTTAGTTACCCAGATAAGGTCTTATGGAGAGACACTTGAGAAAAGAATAATAGTGGAGAAAATATTGAGAAGTCTACCCTCAAGATTTGATGTCATAGTAGTGGCAATAGAAGAGTCAATGTTATTTCAATATTTTCAGTGGATGAGCTTCATGAATCCCTGATGTCTCATGAACATAGACTAAACATAACAACGAACTCCTCATTATAGCATGCTTTCAAGACATAAATGTCTTTTGGTCGAGGTAGAGGTCGAGGAAGATCAAACTAAAGAGAAAGAAGAAGAATCCCACAGCGAGGTGGAAGAAACATCCTTGCAAGCACAAGTGGAAGGGGCATCAACTAGAATCAAAGTGAAGGCTCAAGCCAACACCAAGCACAAGGACAAAGGTATGACACATCCCAAGTGCAATGTAACTATTGTAAAAACTATGGGAATTATGCCAATTAATGTAGAAAGAAACAAAATGACATGAATAATAGGGAAAATGTTATTTTTGCAAAATAAAGTCAAAATCAAAGTAATGTGCTTCTAACATGTAATGTAACACAAGAAAAAAAAAGAAGTATGGTTCTTAGACTCAGGTTGTAGTAACCACATGACTCGAAACATAGCAATGTTTGCCAATCTTGATCAAGATGTGAAATCTGAAGTGACAATAGTGACTGATAGCAAAGTCTTTGTCATGGGAAAAGGAAGAGTTTCAATACTGACAAGGAAGGGAGAAAATAAATTTGTGCCAGATGTTTATTATGTAACTGGCCTGAAATGTAATCTTCTGAGCATTAGACAGCTCGTGAAAAGGGGCTACAATGTGTTTTTTAAGAATCTTGTGTGTACAATCATGGATATACCTCCAAGTAAAAGATTCATTGCAAAAGTTCATTTGACAAAGAATAGGATGTTTTCTCTCAGGATCACAGTGGACTTGAAGGAAGGAGGTGTGCTAGCAACAGTCACATAAGAGGTCTTTCAAGAAGAAGTGAAAGACGAAAACTAGTTATGGAATTTGAGGTTTGGACATCTCAATTTTGGAGGTTTGAACCTCTTGCATAGAAAAGGAATGGTAAAGGGATTACCAGTCACAAAGAAATGAGACAACCTATGTGAAGGTTGCATCTTGCGAAACAACACAGAGAATCCTTTCCAGCAGGAAAGAGTATAAGAGCAAAGGCACCCTTAGAGATTGTCCACTCAGATTTGTGTGAACTAATGAAAACGCCATCTTTAGCTGGTAGCCATTATTTCTTGACATTTATAGATGATTATAGAAGAAATACATGGGAGTATTTCTTGAAATATAAGAGTGAAGTGTTTGAGCAATTCTACCACTTCGAAGCTCTTGTAGAGAAGTAGTGTGGGCACTACATAAAAGTGATGAGAACTAAGAGAGGTGGAGAATATATCTCCAAATATTTCCTACGTTTCTGTAGGGAGAATGGCATGCACAAGTAGTTTACCACAAGGTACACACCAAATGGATGTGAAGTCAGCATTCATGAATGGATTGTTGAAAGAGGAGATGTATGTTGAACAACCTCCAAGCTATGAGATTGAAGGGAAATATCACAAAGTGTGTAAGTTGAAGAAAGCTCTTTATGAGCTGAAGTAAACACCAACAACATGGTATAGTAGGATTGATTCTTACTTGACAAAAAATGGGTTTGAAAAATGTTATGGTGAATCCACACTATACATTAAAGAAAATGATGGTAAGATCCTTATTGTTGTTTTATATGTAGATGATTTGATTTTCATTGGCAATCAAGATTCTCTCATTGCTAATTTTAAAACAGTCATGAATAATGAATTGGAAATGAATGATTTGGGTTTATTAAGATTCTTCCTAGGAATATAAGTAAAGAAAAATTAAAAGGGGATTTTTGTTTCCCAAGAAAAATATGTTTAAGAAGTTTTGAAGAGGTTTAACATGTAGAACTGCAAAGCAGCATTAACTCCAAATGTCATGGGGTTGAAGTTAAGCAAGGAAGATTGAAGCGAGAATGTTGATCCAACATTGTATAAGAGCATAGTTCGCAGTCTAATGTATTTGACTACAACTAGGCCTGATATTATGTATGCTATAAGTTTAATTTACAGATTCATGGAAACACCAAAGGAGACTCATTGGCAATCAGCCAAGAGAATTCTGAGGTATGTAATTGGAACAAAGGATTATGATGTTCTATACTCCTCAATTGATAATTTTAAATTGATTGCTTACACTGACAGCAATTGGGCTGGAAGTGTAGATGATAGAAATAACACATTTGGGCATGTGTTCCAATTGGGATAGGGAGCCATTTCATGGGCTTCCAAGAAGAAACCAATAGTTTCTTTATCAACTACAGAAACAAAATATGTGGCAGCAATAACAGAAGCATGCCAAGCAGCCTGAATGAGAAGGATGTTGAGAGTTTTGTGTCATGAGCAAGAAAAATGAACCACAATCTATTGTTATAATAGCTCAACAATTGCATTGTCCAAGAATTCTGTTTTCCGCAAGAGAAAAAAGCACATAGATGCAAAATATCATTTTATAAGAGAATTGGTTAACAATGGTGAGATAGTTTTGTACCATTGTAGGACATAGGAACAATTTGTTGATATCCTCACAAAGGCATTAGCACAGACGAGTTTTGAGTATTCAAGAAAATGTTTTGGAACGACCGATGGCAGCAGTTGTGATTAAAGGAGAGTGTTGGAATTTACTCCCAACCACCGCCATGAATAAATAGTGGCGCACCCCACAACTTCATCAATCTTTGATAGTAGAGAAGGACAAAGAGCAAATCCAAGATCTGGAGGTGTTTTCATGCAACACATCAAATAGAGTACCCAACCCTTTAACTTACGTTTATTTCCATCTACCACATTTAATTACCTTTTTCCCGCATTTCACCACCCACAAATTTTATGGTTTACCCATAAAACTTTCCGTTGTTAATTTAAATCCCCGCCAATGCGATATCGACGGGACCAACATATACCATCCACCGCATTGCAAACCATCGCAACTCTTTTTATTTCCACAAAAACTTTGTTTCATGCATTTCACACTTACCACAACTTACCTCGTTGCCTTCCGCACTTCGCAAGATATTAAGTCTTACCCATAAGCCTCACTGCATGTATGTTAAGTTTCCGCTAATGCGATATCAGCTGGAGCCACAACCTCATCGCACTTTGCAAGATTTCCCACTTACCTTTTAAAGTCGCCCACAGTGCGCACTTCGCAAGTTTTACCTTTTACCCTTCCTGCCACTTCGCAAGCTATGTTATTTGCGTTGCAATGCAATAGTGCTATCGTACATCGCAATCGCAACATTTTAAGTTTACCCTCTACTGCTCGCAAGATAAGTTATTCGCAATGCGATGCGACAAGCGCATTTCGCACATCGCAAGGTTTAGTGTTTACCCATGTCCGCGCCAGTTAAGTGTTAAGATCGTCGATCTGCGATGTGCGATAAGAAGCTGGATACGATGAGGACTTAGAGTTGAAACACATAAAATTTGAGATCTGCAAGTTTGTGTTTTGAATGCATTTTTACGTGTTTTCCTGTGTAATTTAGATTATGACCTCCGTGCCGATTTAATGAAAGAATGGGTCTTTTGACAGTCCAAGGATGATTAGTTGTTGAACGTTCGTTTGACAATTGAATCGCATTGATTAAAATTAGGTTTTCAGGCTTCGGCCATTTGTATGAGAAATGTAATTTCAATTGTTTCCACAGAGTTGAATAGAAAAAGGAATTTTGTTCTTCTCGTGTGTTGTATACTAGTTGTGTGTATTCGTTTATTTCCGCATTTGTTGTATTCTCTGTGTTGGGGGAAACACATTTCCTCTGTTATTGTTGTATTGCATTATTTCCAACATTCAATAATCCTTATTTTCAAACCAATTAACAGTTTAAAGTCTTATTTTCAATAATCCTTATCTTATGACCAATTAACTGTTAAATTAAAAATTGATCTTCCAGAATGCTTATCTTCAAACCTATTAACTTAAAAATTATAAAATTAAAAAAAAAAAAATCCTAATTACATATATATATATACAAACCAAAAATTAACCTAAACTCAAACCTTCATCATGGGGAACCACTACATCGTATGGACCCCCAATTGGTACATATAATTCAAGTTGTCTTTAGTGGGATTTTTTTGGGAGCTTATTTAGGTGGGTTTTTCTAGACTAATTTCTCTAAAATCCTGTAGAAATTCATTGAAATCATAAGCTTGATGGATAACCCTACACAATCAAAATGCCCTAATATTTTTCACTCTATTGAATCCATATATACAATCAAAAAACCAATTTAAATCCAACATATCCACTAAGAATATGATCATTTTAGATATAATCATAATTAAATTAAAACGGTAACGCCATAACACATAAATGGGAAAACGGATGAGTTAGAAACAGCTTAAATTGCATGGCCACTTGAACCCTTGGTAAGTAAGACCAGCACAAGAAGCTTGGGTTGCCTGAACCAACACCAGCAGACATATGCAGCGATAACCCTAAAGATTTCTAGTTTATATCAAATCCTTTTTACTTAATTAATAAATAAAAGATTAGCGTCAATTCATAACAAATCCTTCTCTATCCATGACAGTTGTCTGGTAATGTAATTTGTCCGTAACCCTAAATGTTATGCATCTGTTTTTATTTTGAAATTTAAAAGTGATGGAAAAACAAAGATTAACCTGAACTCAGATCAAATCGAACTCATATCAAATCCTACTCAATCTATGATAGTCCTCTCGATAACATAATTGTTCCATAATCCAAAATCTTACGAATTTGATATTTTTTGGAAATTTGAGGGTGAGGATGTGGTTGGATGGCTAGTATATATGTTTTTTTAGATTTAGTAGTCAAATAGTTATTAGGAGTAGATTTGTTTCTCACAAACAAAAAAACAGTTTTATACATTACTTTAGTATCTGACTATGACCATAAATTAAATAATAATAATAATAATAAATCTAAAACCTAATAACAGAAATTAACCACAAACATAACAGAACAAACAGTTTTATACATTACTTTAGTATCTGACTATGACCATAAATTAAATAATAATAATAATAATAAATCTAAAACCTAATAACAGAAATTAACCACAAACATAACAGAACAATTTTGACAACCTGTTAGACCTGATCATATACTCTCCCCTATAACAAATTTAGTAAATACATAAACATTTTCAGCAAAGCTGATTCATTTCTCCAAACATATTTATAGAAAACTTTGAGACTGGATGGGTTTCTGTAAGCCTAAACTGTGAATAATCCGGCGAAGATATTTATCACAAGGAAAGCCAAATCTCAGAGTAAAACAAACCACACAAGACTTCCACAGCAAACAAATGCTTCAGAAACAGAGCACCATAAAATTTCAAAGCCAGGGAGACATTAAATTACCGCTTATATGTATATTACTGGAAAACTCCTGCAACCTTAGTGAAAGATAAATTTAGCAGGCATAGGCTTTAGACTTGGACTTCGGTGGACTGGCGGAAAATCTGAGCAAAAACGGCCACCCTTTTCTGCAACTCATCGGCGTTCGACCCCACTATTTTGTCAACCTGCACAGTGCCTCTCATTAATAAGAAAGTGGGCATCGCCTTCACATCCATTTTGTCTTTAACTCCTTTCACTTCATCCACGTCAACTAACAGAAACAGGATGTCAGGATACTTCAACGCCAGATTCTCGAAGAAGCCCGCCATGTATTTCGAAGGCTGGCATCATTCCGCAGTAAAATGCACTACAACCTGCAATGCCCCAAAATCTTTATATATATCATATATATAGAAAAAGGAACTCGGAACATTTAACAGAAAGAACAGACCAGAGTCCTCGGCAAGGTATCCATAACGAAAATTTAGAGCAGAGATACAGAAATCTGCAACAAATAAAATTACGAAATCATAAGTTGGATTAAACAGATATAGTGACTAACCGGGCAGGCTTGGGCTTGGGCTTTACCCAATATCATATCCCATGAGTTGTCAGAATTGACCACCAGAACTCTCGAACCCGTGACCTGCTGCTGGGCATCCATGACAGACAATGCGCTTGCTTGATGATTTTGTTTTCAGACTGGTATGGAGAATTTGGAGCAGAACTCAGGTTTCTCAGCAGGGAAGAGAGGAGGGTGCTGTGTGGAGAAGAGGAGGTGGGCTTTTGTTTGTTTTTTTTCTTTTTTAAATTCAATGGAAAATTCAATGGAGTCGGTGACTGAAATGATTCTGCAAGTTGGAATTAATAGTCATAGAAGATGTACTATAGCAAAACTATCCTTAAATTCTCCATTTTGTCCAGTGGCTCAGAAGGTTGTTTTCGGTTTGTTCTTATGCTCGACAACTATGTATATACTTAGCATCTGGTTCAGCATAAACCCATACCAATCATTTAACTATTTCCTAAAGCTTACAGAGGAATATATAAATCTATATATATAATTTTGCATTTCTTCCCTCATATCACTAATAAAGTATCCTCAGAAGAAGTTATTTGACATGAATTTGATGCAGAAAACAAGTAGCTCAAGAGTAGCTCTCACCTATACGTGATTTTTTAAGACATTACTTGATTGTTTAAGCTTAGTCAACTGGCCCAAATGACGAGTATTAGGTTCAAAACATTTATAGAGATATATTATAAATTGAATCTAAACAATCTAATCTCACTTGGAATTATTACACCATTGTCATTTTGTTAGTGTTAATGATATAAATACAATAAACTCAATAAAATTTTCAATAATTTATTAATGATGTTATGTAATGTAAAAAAATGTTTCATTTAAGTATATGAAGTGAAATTTGTCTAATACAATATTATTTAAATATAGAAGTTTTCAACTAAATAAAATTTGTTTTATTTCTCGTATGTATGCTTTCCAAAAAGGTAGGTTTATACAACTATCCACTAAAATTAGATATATAATTATGTTATTTATAGACATTGGAACATGTTTCTAGCCTAAAACATTTTTCTTGAAATATGTTTAGAAAAGTGATTTGATACCACTTGTGATGTGCCAAATATAAATATTCAGAGAAGAAATTATAGATATTACTCATATGTATGGAAAAAAGAAATATAATTGCAAATCAAATGAGCAATATGAACCAAAATATTAGAAATAATATTCTCCTGTGGAAACACTAATAGAGTATAATTCCAATTACAAATGGTTTTGAAAATATGTTTTATAATACTGAGACTACATCATTATATAATACTTTGTATCCCTTGAAAACAATGTAGAGAATCTACTTTTTAGTAGGTAGATCTTTCTAATAAGCTTTTTCTATATAAAAATGCAATTTTATTTTCTTCAATATTTTATACCTTTGTCACCAATAAATCATATATTTTTTAATCTTCATATTTTTTTAATCTTTGATTATTTAGTATATCATATTTTAAACGTATCCAATATATTCTATTTTATATTTCCAATCTCCACCAATTTTCAAATTTTCATAGTTCCTTGTTCTTGAAAAATATGAATACAAAGACTCCAAATAAGGAAATTTTAGCGAGGCTTTGATTTGTACATGGTTGATGACGCATATTCACGCTCTACATTTTCAAGTCCCCTTGCTGAATGTGGAAAGCAGGTGGGTCCAATGATATAACCTTTGTAGCATTACATAAAAGATTTTTCTCACTAATACTTGCATGAAGAAACATTATTTTCTTTCATGTCCGTTGTTGATCAAGTGCAATCGATGACTATGCCTATTCTTAGGTATCAATGTATGCTTCAATTTACTGGTTTAATTGGGTGTTGTTGCAATCAGCCCCTCAGGCCACTTTCCATCAAATCACGTGACATGAAAGTTGCATGCTCGGGTAAAAAAGTGATCTGTTTTGGAAGATTTGTTGAATCATAAGTGGTGTTCCATTTTGAAAATTAAGCAATATTAAGGGAGTTAAAACTATGGCAATAAATTATTACCAATATTTGTGCAAACCTAAATCTAGATTCCTGATAAATACATGTATCAATCAGTTTTATTAATACGTAAATTAATAACCCTCACTTAATTTGCATGGTCTCAATTTAACGCACGTTAAAGCATGTGTTAGCAGCCATCTCCCTTATATTGATACTTCCTTATTACACTCAAAGGATTCTCTTTGGATGTGATACTTTCTCATCATCACTCACATGAACCTCATAGAGGTAAAGTAGGGCAAGCAACAATGGGGGAATAAACACCATATAATCAAGGAAGGCGAGCAACAATGTGAAATAAACACTAGGACCGATGTTTATCGTTATGCATATAATCATTTGAACTATTATGGAAAATGTGTTTGTTTTGGTTTTTTCTAAAAACATGTTTAAAAGGCAGGGAATAAAGGTGCCCGCCAGGCCTTTTTTAATTACGATAATTTCCGGTTAACATGATCATCCATTACAGCAATGTTTAACAAGTCATAGTTTTTTAACAAATATAATATTAAGTATAATATATTATTGTTAAAAAAATAATGGTGGTAATATTTTTTTTAAGAAAAAGGTTACTTTGGAGTAAAGAGGATTATTTAATTTCAGGCAGAGAAATAAGGTTATAAATATTACTAAAAAGAAGTTAATTACTTCATTAGAAGGATTCTAGAAACAATGAGAAGAATTCTGTAATCTCATCTAAAAAACTTGGTAGAAAAGCTAAATATCTCATTACGAGGAGTCTAGAAAGGATGAGAAAGAAAGTTTCCATCTTACCCAGAGCTTCTGTGGGCTGTTATTCCCTTAGGGTTTGCTGGTCCCGATTTCAATTCAATTGGAATGCTATGTCTTTTAGAAATCTTTAGAGGATTTTCTTGCCAAAAGTTTCTCTCTTACCCTGAGCCTCTGTAGGCTGTTATACTTTTAGGGTTAGCTGGTCCCGATTTCAATTCAGTTCTGGGAATGCCCTGTATTTGGAAAATCTTTACAGGAATTTCTTACCAAAAGTTTCCATCTTCCCCAGAGATTCTAGAAAGGATGAGAAGGAACTTGGCTTTCTTTCTCAGAATTTCTTTATTGAAATTGAAAGTGAGATTTTGAAGTTTTCATCTCACCGAGAGATTCTCGAATGGATGAGAAGGAACTTGGCTTTCTTTCTCATACTATCTTGACTGAAATTGAAAGTGACTTTCCCTCCCCAAATAAACTTAAAAGTTAGAACTACTTTTAATTTTAATGGATTAAAAACATATTTTCAATAATCTTCATCTTCAAACTAATTAACTATTAAATTTAAAACTCTCTTCAATAATCCTCATCTTCAAACCAATTAACTGTTAAATTAAAAACTCATTTTCAATAATCCTTATCTTCAGACCAATAGGTCTGTTAAGTTTTTCAAACCAGTTAACTGTTGAATTAAAAACTGATTTTCTAGAATGCTTAAGTTCAAACCAATTAACTCTTAAATTAAAAGAAAAAAAAATCCTAATTATATATATATATATATCAAAAATTAATTTAAACTCAAGCCTCCTTGATGCTCAGTGGATTTTTCTTTCTAAAATCCTGTAAAAATTCAGTAAAATCACAAGCTTGATAGATAATCGCTGCACAATGAAAGTACCATAATAATTTTGCACAATACTGAATCCATATATAATAAAGAAACCCCAAAACTCCAAAAAAACAACTCTCATATAATCTAGCATACCCGACCAACTCCCATATAATCCAGAAACCCCACCAAGAGTATAATCACAAGTAAATTAAAACTGTAACACCAGAACAGATAAAGGGGAAAACTCATGAGTTAGTCTAAAAAACCTACAGAATAACACAGAAATTCCAGTAAAATTCTGAAAAATTTAGGCAAAAATTTATCAGAATCTTGTTTAAAGTTGTTAAACTTCAGTATTTTGGGTGCCTTGAGAGGTTTTGATAGTGCTGAATCCATTTCCACTATCAAAAATACAATTTAAACACTCCAACTACCTGATTTTTTGAATTTTTGTTTACCCAATTTCAACAAAAAACTATCATCCAAACTATTCTATTGCATCAATAAACCACTTAAATTAATTGTATTGCCACTTGAACCCTTGGTAAATAAGTTCACCCTTGGTAAATAAGTTCAGCACAAAAAGCTTGCGTTGCCTGAGCCAACACCGACAGAGATATGCAGTGATAACCCTACAGATTTCTAGTTTATATCAAATCCTTTTTAATTAATTAATAAATAAAAGATTAGCCTCCATTCATATCAAATCCTTCTCCATCCAGGAGGGTTCTCTGCATAACATAATTGGTCCATAACCCTAAATGTTACGCATCAGTTTATTTATTTGGAAATTTAAAAGTGAGGGAAAAACAAATATTAACCTGAACTCATCTCAAATCCTACTCAATCTATGATAGTTCTCTGGATTTGATATTTTTTTGGAAATTTAACAGTGAGTGATGTCATTAGATGGTTTGGACGGTTCCTCTTTAGATAATAATAATAATAAATTTAAAACCTAGCTACATAAATTAACAAGAAACATAACAATTTAATTTTAACAACCTGCTAAACCTGAACATATACTCTCCCGTATAACAAATTTAGTAAATACATAAACAATTTCATCAATTCGGATTTATTTCTCCAAAAGATATTTACAAAATTTGAGAGTGGATTGGTTTCTGTAAGCCCAAACTGTGAATAAACCGGTGAAGACATTAATTACAAGGAAAGCCAAATCTCAGAGTAAAACAATCCATACAAGACTTTTATACTGAACAAATACTTCAGAAACAGAGCACCATAAAAGTTCAAAGCCATGAAGACATTAAATTACAGATTACATGCATATTACTGGAAAACTCCTTCTGCAACTTTAGTGAAAGATAAATTTAGCAGGCATAGGCTTTAGACTTGTTCTTCGGTGGATTGGCGGAAAATCTGAGCAAAAGCGGCCACCCTTTTCTGCAACTCATCGGCGTTCGCTCCCACTATTTTGTCAACCTGCACAGTGCCTCTCATTAGCAAGAAAGTGGGCATCGCCTTCACTTCCATTTTGTCTTTAACTCCTTTCACTTCATCAACGTCAACTAACAGAAACAGGATGTCAGGATACTTCAACGCCAGATTTTCGAAGAAACCCGCCATGTATTTTGAAGGCGCGCACCATTCTGCAGTAAAATGAACTACAACCTGCAATGCCCCAAAATCTTTATATATATCTATATAAAAGGAACTCGAAGCATTTAACAGAAAGAACAGACCAGAGATATACAGAAATCTGCAACAAATAAAATTACGAACTCATAAGTTGGATTAAACAGATATAGTGACTAACCGCGCAGGCTTGGCCTTGGGCTTGACCCAATATCACATCCCATGAGTTGTCAGAATCCACCACCAGAACTCTCGAACCCGTGACCTGCTGCTGAGTATCCATGACAGACAAAGCGCTTGCTTGATGATTTTTTTTTTAGATTGGTGTGGAGAATTTGGAGCAGAACTCAGGTTTCTCAGCAGGGAAGAGAAGAGGAGGTGGGCTTTAGGGTCTACTTTTTTTGGGTAAAATTCAAGCGAGTCGGTGACTGAAATGATTCTGCAAGTTGGAATTAATAGTCATAGAAGATAGTACTGTGGATAAACCTATACATAAATTTCCCCTTTTGTCCAGTGGTTCAGAACGTTGTTCTCGGTTTGTTCTTTTGCTTGACAGCTATGTATATACTCAGCATCTGGTTTAGCATAAACCCATACCAATCACTTAACTATTTCGTAGAAGCTTCTGAGGAATATATATATATTATTTTGGCTGTAGATTTTTGATTCCCGAGTCTGTTTTCATGCGTTTGAGATGTCATCCACATCTAAATGCTATATAGTTATCATGTTGTGACCCTAAGTTTGTCGTACTCCAGTTTCCACCGTCCCATGACTAAGATTGGTACAGCTTTACCCGATACCTTTACCGTGTCTGTAACAAGTATACTGAGCACCATGTGAAGTTCAATGATTCCGCCCATTTATATACCATTAACATTTATATGTTTAAATAATATATTTTAATATTTATTTATTTGGCAAAGGTATAACATTAATAATAGGGATATGGGCCTATTTTTGTAGATATTATATAATATTGAAATTATTATTATAATTATATTTTAAAAATGTTTTTGTTTTAAAGAAATAGATTAATAATTTAACATTTAGAGATATGTGTAGGCTTGCAAGTCAAACTTTTTATGAATTATTAATAAATTATTTTATAGGGTATATATTTTTTTAATGATGATAATATGTTTGTTTGTATTTAGAAGGAAGTAGTTAGCTATCATTATTTTTATAACTAATTCACAATTAAATTATGATAGATTTTAATTTTGAGCTAAATAAGTTTAAGTGAAGAGGATTTCATTCTTTCTTTTCAACCAATTAGGATAACTCTAATAATTAAATGATAGAAGATATGTATGTATGTATATCCATATTTAACTAAAAGAAGCAATTGCATTTTTTCACGGCATTTTTTTAGTTAATTTAAATCGATATTTTTAAAATCTTGAGTTTAAGTTGTTTAATATGTTAAATTTGAGTGCCCAATGGGTTTTTCATGGTTTGCTTATAAGTTAGAGTATATATATACACTATTGACAAAACCAACATTGTCAAAACCTAGAGCCCAAAATCTCTTCATAAGAGTGAGTCTTAGTGCAACAATGTTTTAGATGAGAGGGAAAGTGTTTCTAATGATTGTTTTAGATGAGAGAGAAAGTGTTTCTAATGATAGTTTTAGATGAGAGAGAAAGTGTCTTTATGCTGACGATATTCTTTTTCTCACAAGGTGCCCATCTGATCTTGATAAGAAACTTAGACTTCTTAAGGATTTCTGCTCTACCATGGGTATGTCTGTCAACACTGACAAAACAAAAGTTATGATTATCAAATCCAAGAAGGACACTTACGCTAATTTTATGTATGACAATAGTAACTTGGAGGAAGTGTCTTCTTACAAGTACATAGGAATTGATATTCATCAGAAGCTCAAGTGGAACTATAGCATTCAGAAAAGGATTAATGGGGGCTGGAAAGCTTATTTTGGTCTTGAAAAAAATTGTAAAATGAAAAACCTCATAATGTGGGATAGAAAGAAGTTCCTCTTAGAAACTTTAGTCACTCTTGTTATCTTATATGGATGTGAGGTTTGGGGTTGAAGCATCTCTAGAGAATCCTGGAGAAAGATTGAGGAAATCCAAAAGTGTTTTATAACGTATAACCTTAGAATTAAAAGCAATACGCCGTATCCTATTCTCCTTATAGAAGTGGGTCTTTCCCCTATCGAGAGCCTAGCTATGACTAGGCTTCTATTGTACAAGCACAAGCTCAATGGCATAGGAGACCATAGGCTTCCTAAGCTAGCTTTAAATTCTAGCCAAAACCACCTAAGGCTTAAACAAGGTTGATATAAAGACACTAGGGCCTAGTTAAACCATTGGGAGATCGATGAGATTGTTGCATTGCAAAACATTAATAACATCAAAAAAATTGTTACTTCTAAGTTCAAAGAAAAAATGTGGTGTGAGAAAGATCTAGCAGCTAAAAGAAAATTAAGATATTATAAGGAGGTCATCAACCCCACCCTAGAATATCAAAAGTATCTCTCTGTTTTAACTAGCTTAAAAAGAAAATTAATATAGCCAAGATTAGAACGAACTCTCATGAGCTCCATAGTGAAACAGGTCATTTGACAGTTCCTAAAACACCGTGGATGGAAATGATCTGCCATCTCTATGAGAATATGAACATCAAGGATGAAAATCGCTTCCTCTTAGAGTGCCCCGCGTACAACCACATTAGAGTTCAATTTCATAATATTTGTTGCAATACTGACCTTCCTAGCCTTTTAAGATGTCAAAATTATAGTGAGCTCGGGAGGCTTCTCTCCAAGCTTTCTGAGCATAGGAATAAAATCTTAAAACAAACTAAATAACTCTTTTCTTTAGGTCTGATAGAGCAAAGATTGGTCTTAGTGGACGTTAACCATCATCATCATCATCATAAAGTCGATAAAATTTTAATGAATTTCAAAATAAAATAATTTTATCTTATAAAATTGGAATACATAATTCTTTTTGAATAAAAATTCACAAATGTTTCTTTGAAAAAAAACATAGAAAAGTAACTCATCTACCAAATTTAATCCTTAAAATTTTCCTTAATGATTGGAAAGTAAGTCTAATACTCTTCTTCCTAGAAGCACTCATTAGCCCAATATGAAAGAGATGCTATAATTCCTATCTTGTTAAACATTTAGACATAATTAAATTATATAAAATTAAAATTAGAAGTAAAAAGTAAAATAAAATATAATTATAATTATAATTATTAACAAAAATTTGACTATTTCAACTTACATAAATATATAATTAAAATAAATAAATAAATAAATAAAATTAATAATTATAATGATAGTTAAGTATAATTAATAATTAAACTAGTTTAGATCTATATGAAATCTCGATCTACTAAAAGCCTAAAAAAATCAAATCTCTTAAAATGCAAATCTCATTTAAAGCCAACAAAATATAAATAAATCTAATTTAATTTCTAAATTCAATTCTCATTAAAACTATTTATATTATTATAATAAATTAAATTTAAAAAAATAAACATTCTCAATCATTCATATAATATATAATCTGCCCCAATTATAAATTACCCCCTTAAGACTAATTTGAAAATTTCTTAAACGACAGCTTTAAAACTATAATGACGGTTAATTACCACTAAAAACTTTATAGACAAGTTTTAAAAAGAATTAAAAGAAAAAATAATGCAGAAACCCCACCTTAACAAAACTATGGATGAGTGCCATCCCTATTGACTTTAAACAACCATGAAAAATTTGATTTGTGTATTATATTTAATTATAAAATTTGTAGATATTACTGTGTTTTATAGTATGTTAAGTTGTTACGTCACTTTATGTGGTCCACTATAGGACACAAGTCGGTGAAGCATCCATTATTGCCTAAAATATTAGATAGAGATTGATCATCGAGCTTATCCAACTATTTTTTTATGACAGGTACTCAAGCATCATTTCCCATCAAATTAAGTAAGAGATGATGTTATAAAATATTTACGTATATTTTCATTTCAAAAATAACCATTTAATAATATAATGATTTTTTAATTTTATTTCTCATTAATGGGATATTAAAAATAATATAGGTTTTAAATATTGGATATTTATTTTGAATATTATTTTAAGATTATTTCTATAAATGAATTTAATAATGTATAATTTATGTTTAGCAAACAAATTTTAGGGAAAAAAATCATTGAAGCTAATAAAATGAATGGTATAGTATTAATCATTATTAAGGGGTTTACTCATTAACGAATATTTTTAAAGATGTTATTTATTTGAAGGGTTTTTGGTGTGATGATGTTGACATGATATTTTTTAATTTTTGGTTAAAACTCTAAAGGAATTGGTTTTTATAAGTTATTTAATTTGTTATATTTTTTTGTCAAACTTTAGAAGGAATTTATGTAGTTAGAATGGATGCTATCAAATTTGTATGTAATAAGACCATTCAATCAATTTCGAAATTGTTAGAAGTTAGCTTCGAAGTTTCTTGAATATTTTTTATGAGTGATTTGTTTTTATTCCCTATAATATGATAGATGAGAAAGAGATTCTTGGGTAGAGAGAGAGAGAGAGAGGAGAGGAGGCAAGGAAGAGAGAGAGAGTGAATAAGAGCTTATGAAGAGGAAGTGGAACAAGGCGAGAGACCTCCTACAAAGTTGAACGAGCTTATATCTTGAAAATTTCCTTTATATTAATATCAAGACCAATGTGTGTTTCCAGATTGAATTTATCATAATTGAAGGAAGAAGGAGCTTCCAATATAGAATGTGTGCTTTTGTAGGTTGATCAAGTGAAGAAAAAGTGGGGAGGTTTTACTCTCAATTAACAACAAAGCCAAATTCTGCTTTTCCACCATTCTATGAGTTGATAGTGACAAAGGTCTTTCATGTCAAAATTTTATGTCTATTGGATACCAAGATGTTGGGCGTAGCGTAGATTATGGTTGGAAAATGATTTTCCTGGCTAATTCGGTAAGCCTTGGGTGGTCTTGTCAATTAATGAGTTTGACAGATGGATTTTTCGACAAAAATTCAATTTTTTTGTCTAGTTTGACTAACCTAACATTGAAGTAATGAAGGTCGCGAGCATCAAAAAATGACCAAGTGATCCTATGAACTAATGGACCTGACAGACATGACATTTCACAGTTGTCGCAATTTTTTTTTACTATCATTGAGTAAATGGAGAGTGTCTACAATTGTGGTGAGTCTTATAGGCTAAACACCATGGTTTTGTGCCATTGGTTATAGTGTTGGTGACATTATCCATTTCGGTTAGCAACCGAGAGTTAAAAAAATTAGGGACAATAAGACTAATCGACCTTAAGTTGGTATAATGGCAAAGGAAAAAATTGTAGATCGACAAGAAGAAACTAGATGATAAAGCCAAGGGAGGCATATAGAAAATTCAACCTTGCAAACAAAGTTAAGACATATTTAGGAGAGATTGGAAACCATGGAGTCTGCATAGAGGAGAGGAGTTGACACTGGAGATGTCAATGAAGCAAAGGAAGAGACTTCCACTAAGTAGGAGTAGAAGAATAAGAAGAAGATAAAATGGTGAGAATGATGCCTAAAATGACTATTAGACCAAAAATAGAAGCGCCAACATATAAAGGTCACTTGAATGTTTATGATCTAATGGATTGGATTAGTGATTTAGATAAGTATGTTTATTATGAAGATGTTGATGAGTATTAAAGAGTAAAGTATGCAATGAATAGACTAAAATCCCATACAACCCTACGGTGGGATGAAGTGCAAGAAAACAAAAGAAGAAAAGGAAAGCCAAAAATCAAAAGATGGGATGAAATGGTGGCAAAATTTAAAGGTGAGTTCCTAACCAAGGATTATCACTTAAATATTTTTAAAAAGTTACAAAATCTTAGACAAATGTTTGCGTGAGTCAAATAACAGAGTGAATAGTTTTACAAATTGAAAACTAGAGTTTTCCATAGTGAGGAAGATGATGAAAAGGTGGCCAAATACATTAATGGTATCATATATGAGATACATGTTGAAATTGGCATCTTGGCCTTAATAATAGTTGAGAATGCATACTAAGATACCCTAAGGGAATAAGAGAAGATTTCTAGGAAGAAAAGTCAAAGGGGTAAAGGAAGAAGTCTTGCAAGGGGGAAATAATAGTAGAGTGGAAGAGGGAAAGTCCAATCTTCTAGAGAATAAGGAGGAATTTCCAATACCCAATCACCAAAAAGAGGTGATTCTAGAGGGACAAGATCATTTTCCAAAGGCCTAGGTCAAGGTTGATACTATTAACCTAGATGTTATAAAGGTGGAAAATTATGACATGTCTTGGGAGTGTCCTAAAAAGGCATTAGAAAATGATAGAGGTTCCCATGTCATATAAGTAAATGAGGATTATGTAAAAAAAACAACAATCGAAGAAGTTCCTAATGAAGGGGGGTTGTATTGATGAAAAGAGTGTTGATCAAGTTAGAAGAGGAAGATACAAAACCAACTTAGAGGAAGAGTCTATCTAGGATTTTGTGTAAATATAAAGGTAAGTGCTATAAAGTTTGAATTGATAGTGGTAGCACAATAAAATTTATTTTCCACTAAAATGGTAGAGAAGAAAGATTTAAAAAGGACAACACACCCTAATCCTTTCAAGGTATCACAGTTGGAATATGGCCATAAAGTTATAGTTAATGAACAATGCAAAGTAGAGTTTGAGATTGAGAGATGTAAAGATGATATTGTATGTGATGTGATGCTAATGGATTTTTTCCATGTTTTGTTGGAAAGATGATATGAAAGCTATCCATGATGGTACAAGAAATACATATACTATTGAGAAACATATGATAAAACATACCTTGGTTCCCTTGCTAGATGAAAATGCCTAAAATGTAGCTAGTCCAACTATATTATTAATGACTAGGGAAGAATTGCTACAAAATATTAAGAAACAAAAGGTACATTTTTCTCTTATTGTAGTGCACACACAACTGTGCACTTCATTTTTTAGAACATCTTGACTCAATTTTGGGAGCCCTAATATTTTGATGAGCAACCATGGTACACACTTTGTCAATGGAACTATTCAAGCTCTGACAAAATAATTCCATATTCATCATCAGAAGAGTACTCAGTATCACCCACAGGCGAATGGTGTGGTGGAAGCTTTCAATAATATATTAGAGACTGCGCTCATTAAGATCTGCATTGTTAATCAAAATTATTGGGATTTTCACATACCTGCAGTTATTTAGACATACAGAACCATGTGCAAGAAGTCGACAGGAAAGAGATCGTTCAGAATGGTGTATAGGTAGGAAGTTCTTATGCCGATGGAGTATATTGTCCCCTGTGTGTTCATTGCAACTTTCAATATTATGGCGGAGTAGGATATTATGGAAGAATAATTGTCACAGTTGGTTGCTCTGGAAGAAGATCGGTTCATTGCAAGTTTCCATCAGCAGTTGAAAAAGGTGTGCGAAAAGGCTTGGCATGATAGGCACATTAGATAGAAGGTCCTTAAAGAGGAGCATCTTATTTTTTTGTATGAAAACAAGTTTGCGCATCACCCAGGAAAGTTCAAAATGCATCGGCTCAGACAATATGGTTTCAAAGAAATCACAGACGGAGATGTGGTACGCCTGGCTACATTAAGCGAGGAAGACCTTCCCGGGTATGTCAATGGAATTCAATTGAAACCATATAGGTACAACCCTCTCCCTGTGTGCACCAAATGACTATATGGACAGAAGAACGGGTTTGTGTGGAAAGGATGGCAGATGGGTAGATAGGAGCGACGCACGTGCAGTTGTTGCACGAGACTGTTGACTTGGTCGCATAGGTGCCAGAATATAGTCGTTGGAACAATAAATATGGACAACACAACGTTCTTACCATTTGGAGGAGAGGATAAACTACACTTAATCACAAGAGTATGCCAGATTGGGGGCCATTTTAGCATTTATGGGGCTACATTAATGGGAATAAGACTGTTTAAGAAGCGCCTACACTATAAATATGGTCGAAGGGGTCACGTTAGTTCACTTTGCTTTCTATTCTATCTTTGTGAGTTTTTCTCTCGACTGTCAGAGTATTTTATGAAGCTTATGTCTGGCCTTGATCCAATATTTGAGGATGAGCTACGCCACCAAGGTTTGGGTCATCTTATTCCACCCAACATTACTTCCACTAAACCCGTAGCTTCTGCGACATCGGCTTAGGAGACCCCTACGTAGGCTGCTGATACCCCTGCCTCGATCCAATATATGAAGGGATAGTCCTCGGGGTCTCGGTAATCACCTATCAGAAGACCCAAAACCCACACTCAATTGCTACAAAGCGCCAAAAGAAACGTATGGTGGAGTTTCCTGAAACCATCATGGAGAGAGATGTTGTAGAAGTAGTTGATCCTATCTCATGGATTCTTATGTATGTCCTGTCGTGAAAAGCCTCAGTAAAATTCCCAAATGATTTACATAATGTGTGGTCATACATAAATATGTCGCTGCTCCCAGAAAATGTAATTTTCGGAGGCAATATGATCAGAATGATCCCATTGCTGAAGATTGAGCACTCGTACTTGGCAGGCAAGGATAAATTCCTAGAGCTTGTGCCCATCATGTACTTGGAGAAAATACCTTATGATAGTGGTGTAGTCAGATTTGAGACAAAGTCCTGGGCGCTTGGCCTGCCCAAACCAGGGTTTCTCAACCTCTTACACATTTTACACTTTGGGAGCAGCACAATTAGTGATATATGTGTGTGCCAACTGCTCACCCTCATCCATGATGACTTCCTATGGCTAGGAGGGATGATTTCGATCAATGCTATGATGATCCATCGAATCACCAACTTTTTCGACCAGGGGGAGGACCCTACGATGGCCTTTGGAGGAAAGAGCCAAGAGCGCAAAGTGGCTGAGGATGTCAAGGAAAAGTACAAGGTATCTCGCAATACCCAAGGTTTCTTGGTGCATGAAATCAATGATCCTATAGTCCAGATGGGCATGCTAATCCTCACGTGCAAGGTAATGTGAAAGTGTCAGCCGAAGGAAGTTCCAACCCATGTCATTGTGCTAATAGGGTTATGTGGGAAGGGCATTTGGTTTAATTGGTCCAATAATTGTGCACTGAGTTTATGGCCATTGTGTGCAAAGCCCACGAAGAAGTAAAGTAGTTATACTATGCTTGCTTGTTACTCCTCATTGCACTAATTGGGTGGAAGACACTGCAGGATACACAGTTCCCCGATGTTGAGCCAGACATGTGTGAAGTCGCGCGTTACGCAACCTTCTGGAATTTGAAGATCCCCTCAAGAGTTAGAGAAATTAATTAATTTTGGGTGATGTTTGACTCTGATTTATTCCAGGAAATTCAGTCAAAGCCAAGGCTGTCGTAGACCCTATATGAACAATATAAATAAATTACCGACTTTAAAGCCATGTTTCACAACATGCACATCCGTGCGAAGGGCATTGTAGAAGGAGGCTTGTATGAAGTTCCATACCTCATTCGTATACGAAATTTTAATCTATAGATAAACTAAATTCCCTGAGTGTTGTGTTCCTTAACTATGAAAAAGAGAAGAAAGACAACTACTATTTTCTCTAAAAAAAGTAGAAGGAATTTTAATCTACGGATAAACTAAATTCCCTAAGTGTGATGCTCCTTCACTCAGAAAAACAAAAGAAATACAACTACTATGTTCTCTAAAGAAAGAATATATACAGAAAAGAAAAGAATACTACGTGTGATACTTTCACTCTCCTTATCCTTCTATCGCAGTTGTCATCGCTCTCAATCCAACTCAAACTAGTAGATCGATTCCTACAAACAAAGGCAGAGAACAAAAAACAACATACAATATACATGTATCTACTTATCTTAATCAAATCAAATCGATTATATCTGAAATACATACATCCTCAAGAATACATTTCATAAGATATAGACATATGTATGGGAAAATGATGAGTTCCTGGGGGATGATGTTTGGTTTGTCTAGGACTTGGGGGATGATGCCCAAATTGACCTATAACAGCTACCCCCTAAAGCATGAAGTCAAATTAATAATAATATTTGGATAAGATGCTTTACTATGTGATGAGTAGGATTTGAAGCGGACGGTGACCTGCATCAAACTTGCAATTCATTACATCATGATATTTTCCTCTTGATCACAAATTGTTGAGGGAGGCATACCCTTTCTTAGCACATAAACTATCATAACATGTACATAAATAAGAAAGTCGTCTACTTTGGAATGTTGCCTGATATAGACAGACCTATAGATATAGGTCCATGATTGGATGAGGATCTGTATGAAAATCCATCATATAGATGATGTGTACAAAAATCATGAATTCAGAACCTGGATGGATGAAACTAGATCCAGGGTCTTATTATCTCTTTCACTTGATCGTTTAGGTACAAGTCTAACCATGTGAATATATGATTTAAAGTCGAACATGGGGAGACATTGTCTAATTACCATCCAATGATGTGGGATGTTAATAGAAGTGAGATAAACCACCGTTGATGTTAATGGATCTCAAGGTACTGTAGTAGAATTTTCAAGGCGTGAATAGATGAATTGATGTGGAACGCCGAACAAAATATTTCATTCAAAGGTCAGGAAGCGAGAAACTTGTAAATGATGTAGAAAGCCTCAGGGTACCGAAAGATGTTTCTACGTAAATTTCCTAGATGATGAGGTGATGTTCACAAGAAGCAACTTTATCACAAAACGATAGTAATGATTTCGGAGAAAAAATGTAACTTGATATAGCAATGTTCAGGGATGAATGTCATGAAAATGAATGTGTAATATTCCCAATTAGTCATGAGCTAATTGGAATATTCAATTTTGTTTTATTTATTTGTTTAAAGAATAAGAGGGCAAAGGAGGTCCAAAATTCTCCTTAATAATTAATAAATCAATGCCAAATGTGAAAGAGACAAATCTTGGCAGCTTAATTGAAGCACCCTTGGTGTGAAAGGGGTTGGATCACATTAGCTATGTCAACCTTAACCAAATCAACAACAGTTTCATGGAGGAGTGGCCATAAATGAGGGACAACGCAGTTTTAGATGGAGATTCTTTGTGTGAATTTAGTGATATTTTTGGATGGGGCTTAGGGTTTGCAAGCTCATATTCTATTTAAGGAAGGGGAAGGCAGCCACATGGAGGTTGTTGATGTATATGATATTTTTGAATATATGGTCTATTTAGACATATATATTTCTCTTGTTGTTTAGCTGGGATAAAGTGTTGTTTAGAATAGGGTGTTCCTGATCGGGAATCCCACCTCTTCCATTAAGGAGCTCTTGGAGGAGACTTGCACTACATTTTCCATTATCTGGCTTAAGGGAAAGCTTCTTCTTTCAACTACAACATAGATCCTATTGAGGGTTTAGTTATTTTTGCAAGCTGCATCAAGTGGAGACTAGATCTCTAGATCTAGCCCATTTCAGTGCTCATTTTTAGTGGAGTAGGTTTCCACTTCATTGGGAGGACAATATTGAAGGGAATTGATCTTATTTTCAGACCTTGGCATCAGGCCAACCTTAGTTTGATCCCTACAATGCAGTTTACTTTCAGATCTACATTATTTCTGCAGGTGGAGTTGCAAGGTGGTTTAGCACACCATTTGGAGAGATGGTTTTCAAGTGATGGGGATTTGCCTTTCACTTTGAGTATCTATTGGAGAAGGCTATTTTATTGATCATGTCAGATTAGCCACACTTTCCATATCTATATTTTTCAGTAGATCTATAGTCGTAGATCTTAGATCTACAACTTGTACTTTGTGTTTTTCTTAAAATCCTTGAGGGGTTCTTTAGAGGAGCTTGTATAGTGCATGGATCTGATATAGATATAAATTTTGAGGCACATATCAGCTCTATATCTGATGTATAATCATTTTCTGTAGCAGAGCTAATAAAATAATGCTATAAGGGTCTTCCAACTTTTCTACATGATTGCAACACCTCTTATTGAGGGATTTTGTTCGTTGGAGGCTTGTATTTCTTGTTATGCATCTTATGGGCCATATTTTAAACATATTTTTCTGTTGTAATAACACATGAAAGGTCTCCATATTGGCCTCTTGATTTATAAATGATGATCTACAATGTTGTTCCAACATTTTGCACTATATTCCTTCTTTTCCTATTTGGGAATATTACAATGGATTGGAGCATAATCTTGGCACAACTTGTGCATTCTAAAAACCAATATGTCATCTAAAGAAGGAGAGCCTCTTACTGACAAAGATAACGAGTATCAAAGAAGAAGCCACATAAGATTTTATTATAAAAATGATAAAGAAGACAAGGGTAAAACCCCTTTATCTAGAGGTGAAGATGAAGAGAAGGAGTTCCCTTAAATCCTTCTTATAGCCATGCAAGACATTGTTAGAGAGATCAAGGAGATGAGAATGGACATATTCAAGGAATCCCCTAAATTATTTCATCATGGAGAAGGCTCTGGCATGTCTCATCAGTGGAATGATCAACTAGTGCATCAACCACAAGTTTCCTAATGCTCTACCATGCCTACATTTTTAGTTATGGGAAATGAAGGGTTTTAGGAGAAAGAATCCCTTGAAGACCATTTTATGGAATATGAATCTCAAACTTGGAGGTTAAAATATCACTTGAGTTTTTAGGAGTTTTGTCAAATAAAGGACAATAGAAGACCAAGGCATAACATAGAAGTGGTGGACTCGTTCAGAATCATTATCAACACCATACTCTGGGCAGATTATTTTTACTCAATTTTGATGGGTCATCCATGTGTACTGCCAAGTATTGGGTAGAAAAACTTGACATCTTCTTTCATTTGAACAAGGTTCCATAGAAGGAGGAAATTAATATTGTATCACTGCACCTTGAGGGTGAAGCACATGACTAGTGTTTCCATGGCTTGTCTACATTGGGCCATGCCAATGTGATGCATTACTCAAAGTTCACTAGAAGGATGGTGGAAATATTTGATAGAAGAGATCCTGAAGCGCCATTCATGAGCCTTGCAAAGTTGAAACAATCATGTAATGCAGAAACCAAAATCTATGAATTTTTAAGACATTCTGTTATGGTTCCTGATTTGTCCGCATCAAGAAGGGTGTACATGTCCATTGATGGGTTAGATGAACCTCTTCATGGGTTGGTTAAGTCTACCAAGCCCACTACCCTACATGATTCCATTTAAAGGGCTAGAGACCTTCAAGATGCCTTGCCAAAATAAAAGGAAACATTTCAGTATAAGCCCTCTTTTCCATCAAAGGGAAAAGAAGAAAAGGTTGCTCCTTCAAAGGAGAGTCAATATAAAAAACCTCTTGATGATGATGTCCGTAGAGATCTAAGAAGAAGGAATCTTTGCTTCACTTGCCAAGAAGCTTGGGCACATGGACATAGATGTGCAGCTGGAAAAGCACATTACATAGAGGTCTTCTGATATGATGAGGAGAAATAAGAAGGAGAAAATGGGAGGGGTCACCGCTGGAACAACAGAAGATGATCCACCACCACCTAGAGGTGAGGATGGAGCAATTTATCCAATTAGAGGCATTCTCACATCATTAAGAGTGATACCCAACTGTCATGAGACTTCCACTCAAGAAAAAAAGGTGAATTTACATTGTGGAAGCAGGGAAATGATGATCCCATCTATTATGCACATGAGAATGATCCATGACACATCATTATCTTGTTGTAAACCACCTTGGATACCACCTGATTCAGATTTTGTGAAATATGTCTCACATCTTGATGCTCCATTCATAGATCCAAGAAGGATGGGAGCATTAGAATACCAAAATACAGCTTTGAGAGTCTTGGGTGAGCTCAAGGAGGAGGGAGATATTCTTCCACTATCACCATTATCCACTCTCTCATCTCATACTGCGCTAAGAGGAAATGCTGCAAGATTGGAGGATGACACCATCAAGGGGCAAGGAGGCCATTCCTTGGATATGGAGACTCAAAAGATAATACCACTTAGAGATAAATCTTCCATACATGATAAAATATGGTGGCCACACATGCATGCTTTGATTAAACCAAGGAGGTATTGGATAGATGATAGCCTCCCCTGGGAGACTAACTTTCAAAAGCCCCAATTTCTATTTGAGCATGTGCATATGAAAGGAGGGCAGCAAGGAGGGAATAGAAACCTTTCGACATGTACCTTTGGCGTGGGAGATGTCAAGGAGGATAGCATCCATATGACAAAAATTCCTTTTGATGGATCATCAACGTTGTCACTATGGGAGATTGATCCATATTAGAAATCCCAACTGTTGGTGGATTATTCCAAGGATCTTCACACATGTGTGATACTTGATGGCCAGCAACATGAGGAGGGATATTTAGTCCAAGAAGGAGTCATATATTATCATGGTATGATATTCTTATCTAGAGCCTCCAATCTCAAGGAGAATTTTCTACAAAGAGCTTATGAGGAGTTCTTTTTCAGCCACACATATTCCATGAGATTCTACAACATCATCATTGGAAGCTACACTTGGAAGGGCTTTGAAGGAGAAATATATCAGCATTTTCAAATATGCATGAACCATGTGGAGTTGGGACAACACCATAACTCTATAAAGGAGTTAATTCAGCCACCTCTTTCTTCTTTTGACATGGGAAATAGATCTATGCACCACTCCATTTGTATGATGAAAAATGTTGGTGAAATATATGCTTGTGTACCTAATGTTTTATTTGATGAACATATGCATTCTTTTACTATGTTTATGCAGGCCATAGCTCTAAGGAGGATCACTATACCATATAAAATTCATGGCCAACTCTGGGCCATAGAAATTTCTGAATATGGACACTCCCTTGGAGGACAAAGGGTGATAATTTTGTATCATGATCGGTGCACTCCAAAGGCACCAAACATATCTCTCACTTTCAACCATGGTTAGGTAACTTGGGAAGCAAGTAAGTGGTGGGGAAACCACTTACCACATCATTATCTAAGTCAATCAAGAGATTTAGTGCACTGGTTCCACATGTGGGACTATGACCCACCTCCATATGCACAAATTTCAGTTTGTATGTATTTAGTTTTGATCCCATACATTGATGATGTATTTGTACTTTTTATGGGAATTTATGGAGGGATGATGGGAGGTATGTATGTTCCCTATGGGATGGAAATTATCCATGTTCACTATGCTACATTTTTTAGGGAGAACATTTGGAGAATCATGTTTGTTTCATTTGAGCTATTGTCTCCTTATGGGATGGATTATTTCCATCTCATGAGAACTTTGGAGGAGAAATTCATGAAGGGATGGATTGGTGAACACTTAGCTTATGAGGGAAGCTTATCACATGTTGGTGTCACCAATGATGGATGTTTGCAGCACTCACCTTATCATTTGCTTGAGGACAAGCAACATTTGGGAAGGGAGGATTGTAATATTCCCAATTAGTCATGAGCTAATTGGAATATTCATTTTTGTTTTATTTCTTTGTTTAAAGAATAAGTGGGAAAAGGAGGTCTGAATCACTCATTAATAATGAATAAATCAATGCAAAATGTGAAAGAGACAAATCTTGGCATCTTGATTGAAGCACCCTTGGTGTGAAAGGGGTTGGATCACCTTGACTAGGTCAACCTTGACCAAATCAATAGCGCTGTCATGGAAGAATGGCCATCAATGAGGGAAAACATAGTTTTAGATGGAGATGCTTAGTGTGAATGTAGTGATCTGTTTGGATGGGGCTTAGGGTTTGCAAGCTCATATTCTATTCAAGGAAGAGGATGGAAGCCATATGGAGGTGGTTGATGTATACGATATTTATGCATATATGGTATGTTTAGACATTTATCTTTCTCTTGCTATTTAGCTGAGACAGATTGTTGTTTAGCACAGGGTGTTCCTAATCGTGAATCCCATCTCTTCCATTAAGCAGCTCTTGGAGGAGTCTTTCACTACATTGTACACTATATGGCTTAAGGCCAAGCTTCTTCTTTCAACTAAAACGCAGATCCTATTAAGGGTTTGGTTGTTTTTGCAAGCTGTAGCAAGTGGAGACTAGATCCCTAGATCTAGGCCATTTCAGTGCTTGTTTTCAGTGGATGAGGTTTCCACTTCATTGGGAGGACATTATTGAAGGGCATTGAGCTTATTTTCAGATATTGGCATCAGGCCAACCTTATTTTGATCCCTACATCGCACTTTACTTCCACATTTGCGTTATTTTTGTAGGTGGAGTTGTAGGGTGGTTTAGCACACCATTTGGAGAGCTAATTTTCAAGTGATGGGGATCTGCCTTTCACTTTGAGGATCTGTAGGAGGAGGATATTTTATTGATCATATCAGATAAACTACACTTTCCAGATCTGTATTTTTCAGTATATCTGTAGTCTTAGATATCAGATCTACAACTTGTACTTTGTGTTTTGCTGAAAACGCTTGAGGGGTTCTTTAGAGGAGCTTGTATAGTGCATGGATTTGATGTAGATCTAAATTTTGAGGCACATATCAGCTCTAGATATTATTTATAATCACTTTTTTTAGCAGAGCGAATAAAATAACGCTATAAGGGTCTTCCAACTTTTCTACATGATCGCAACACCTCTTATTCAGGGATTGTGTTCATTGGAAGCTTGTATTTCTTGTTAGGCATCTTATGGGCCATCGTTTACACATATTTTGCTATTGTAATAACATATGAAAGGTCTCCATATTGGCCTCTTGATTTATAAATGATGACCTGTGATCTTGTTCCAACATTTTTCACTATATTCCTACTTTTCCCATTTGGGAATTTTACAGAATGTTTATGAGTATTGCAGAAGGATGAGGATTTACTAGATGAATTATCTTGAACATATCGCTGACACTGAGATGAGTTGGTAGCATTGAGAGAAAACCGAAGTGAAGGTATGATGAGCCATAGGTATGATGAACCGTCAAGAACATTGCCCAACACAAAAGTCACGGTGATGGAGTGAAAATGTCATATTCAAAAGTGACCTCCTACCATAAAGTGTTCTATCATTTTCCCCAAATTTTACCCAGTCATTGTTGACTAGTACTTCTTTATCTTTTAACAAGCTTGGGGAGGGTAACATATGCTTGATCTATAATTCGAGCCTTCGGGTGAATCCATCACTATTTAATAATTTAACGAGTCTAGTGATAAATGAAACTCGATCTTGCCATGCTTGACAAGTCTGTTGGTACTTTATGTTTTAACAAGTCTAACTATAGTGAAAACGCGATCCTTTTTCATGTTTAGAGAGTTTGAAAAAGAGGACAAAAAGAAAACTCCATGAGTCTTTTTTCATAAATTTTTCACTCAGATCCAAAAATGTATAAAATGATACCTGAGAAAACCTCTTAGCCATGTTCAACTAAGGTTTTCCTTTTTCTTAAATAATCTATCTCAGTTCGGAAAATGGTTAAACTTATACTAAGTAGGTGTCATTTCATTTACTTTTACGAGCTCGAAAATACAAGTGATCGACACTATTTTCACATTATTGGAAAAGAGAAAAAAGAAGATTTTAGGGGGTTCTTTTTTCGCAGTTGTCAAGGATCGAAAAAGAGATAAAAGTGTGCTTCAACTCCTTTTTCATTTTTATCAAATCTCAAAAAATAAGGATAAAAGTATGCTTTGTGGTCAAATAATTCTTGAATAAATATGCATGACTAATATTACTATATCAGATGTAAAATTTGTTCGAAAAACCATGAAAGGGATTAAAAATACCATTTTTATAGCAAAAATGAATAAAAGACCATAGTCACAACATTAAATATGATCAAATTGACTAATCAAAAGAGTTTTTACCATTCCAAAGTTACCATTTGAAAATTAGGAGTTCTAAACCAGTTTTTCCCCCAAACTTTAGCGGTCGATTGCAACATTTTCAGTGGATGATTTATCTTTATATTTGATCTAGGTTGGAGCTATGAACCTTATATTTATTTTAGTATCGTTTATTGTGCATTTCATGGTTAATTTTTAGGTCTTTGATCCCCCTACGGTAAATATTTCATGCTTTGAGGGAAACACACCTTTCAATGTCGAAAGGTGCATTGCAGTGCACTAAAATTGAAGGCCAGATGCACTACAATACTTTGTCCCTTGATCTGGGGTGCGTTGGGCACAATTATCATCTTTTTTTGTTGCTGTGTGCCCAAAATTTCCCAAGTTTTCTACGTGAAATTGATCCTAATGAAGCTTATGATTATGTTTCAAGTATTCATCGGATCAAAATGACAATTACGTGGAGAGAAAGAGAACATGAAGAACATAATATGATTTCCCTAAACGATCTGGGTACAGTAAGAGCCCTTAGAGATTGCAAGTTCCTTAAATTCTTTGGATTGTCGAGGATGAGGAAGCAAATGGAACTATTGACATTCTAAGTTCATTCATGGGATCTGGTATTATAGGATTTTCACATTGGGGAGAAAGTGCTCCCAATATTGGTGGAGGAAATTTATCCTCTCACTGGATAATTAAGGCGAGGTTCTCCCATATCCCTTGCAGGATATGCTCTTGGATGAGAGACAATGAGATATTACATACTGCAGCAATGCCACCCAGGGACTGAACCAAGTAAAGGTGGGAAAATAAATATCTGTGACGTGTGTGATATAAATTTGAGAACCATCCTCTTTACCGTTGGAAAGCTTGCTGGTTCCACTACACTACATGTGGCAAATAGATCATACATTCCGTATGTACTTGAGGGTTTAGAACCAAAAGTATTTAACTAGGCTGAAGCTGTACTCTTTTAGATGAAAGAACAATTGAATAAAGAAAAGGGTGGAATGAGGAAGAATTTAAATATGGATCTATCCCGATTTCCTTTGCCTTAGATCGGATTCCATTGATGCAACCACACCATGTTACACTGGGCATATCCGGCCCTAGATATCCACAAATGCAGAGATGGGTTGAATTGATGTCTAGACATGTTGGTCAATCGAACATTTTATTCTCTACTACATTCTTCACCTGGTTCATATGATAAATGATCGCCATATATCAGTATACATATGCAAACGTATATTTCCAAGGAGATCTAGACTTGATTCTACTAGACGATGCTCAATGGGGTGCAATTGGTAAGAATTTTTTGAGCATGTTTTTTTATTTTTATTTTCTAAGGTTTCTACATGTTTTTATATTTTGATGTTTCCCAAGACTAGACCAAAGTTTCTATGTATACATATGTGGTTTGGGTTTGACCAGTGGGTCAGCTAGAGCAGGGAGTAGATGAGCCGATGAAGAGGGTTTTCGGGAGATAAGTTCTTCGAGATTTAGATATGACCAAGACTGTTAGGTCCGTATATTACTAGTATAGTCCATTATTTTTGTTAGTGTAACACCCTTATTGTTATTATTGTACCCATGTGACCCCCATATTGTTATTATTGTGCCTTTAAATTATTATTGTTAGGTCGGCTAGGATTACATTGTGGCCCCATGGACTCCTATATATAGAAAGGAGGTTTTGTAATTTGTAGCATCAAAGAATTTTTCATTCATGTAATGTATTGGAAGTTTCCCCCTCGAAGTGGTTTATTTATAAGGCATTTATATCTCTTTCCTTCTATTTTTTGAGCTAGTTTCACAACATTTGGTATCAGAGCTTTGGATTCTAGGGTTTCGCTGCTCCAAACAGGTCATCATAGAATTTTCGCTATAATTTGTTTTCTATGAAGGTTCAGAAGCTCAAATTTTTAGAGTGCGAATCGGAAATCCTGAGGAACATTTTCGCAAAATTTTAGAGCTTGGTTCGAAATATTTTCAGAGAAATGATCTGTGGAAGTTAGGTCTTTTTGCAGGCTCCTGAATTTAACCTAAACAGGTCATCATGGCATTTTCTCTATAATTTTGTTTCTAAAAAGGTTTAGAAGCTGAAATTTTAGAGTGTGAAGCCGAAATCTTGAGGAACCACATCACAAAATTTCAGAGCTTGGATCACAATATTTTTGGATATATGGTTTATGGAAGTTAAGGCCTTTTCAAGCTCCTTAATTTCATCTCAAAGAGGTGATCGTGGGAAAATATTCATAACACTCTCTGTGAGCATCAGATTGGAATTCTGTAAAAAGTGGCTGCAAGTACACGGAATTTAGTTTCGTTTCTATAAATTTCAGAGGCAAAGGAGGAAACATTGACATGTGGCAAGTCGTACAAGTTTGCTCTACTGAACCAATCCATAATTGGGTCATTGTGGGAGATTCAACAAAAAATTGTCTTGAAGAATCCAAATCAGGTCAGACCTATGGCATTTGAAAGAAGCTTCAGAGGGCTACTACAGGACTGAATTTCAGATATTTAGGATCAGAAATTATAGAGATAATTGAATTTCAATATCAAGCTCTTCAAAAGGAAGTAAAAGGTCTGTATTTTTGTTTTCCGAATTGCATAAGTCTTGTTTGAAGACTCAAGTTTAATTGATTCCAAGGGCATATTGTAGAGTAGATATCAGTATTGGATTCTGAAATGGCCCTAAAAAGAATTCAACACCCATTAAGCCTTTAGAAGGCTCTACTATGACTCATGAAGACGAAGAATGGCAACATGACATATCAAAATTACAATAGCAAGTGCAACAAATTTCGCTCTCGTAAAGAGCAACAAAAAATGACATGGAAGTTTCGAATAAAGGGGTGGAATCTAAGATGGATGGTTTGAAGAATGGCATGGAAGCTAAGATGGATGGCATGGAAGCTAGCATGGAATCTAAGATGGAAAACATGAAGAATGATCTAAAAGCAGACATGGAAGGTTTGACAAAGTTGATACAAGAAATGTTTCCTAATGGTGAAAAGATAGTAGAGGAAACTCATGATGAGAACAAAATAAATGTTAATCGTGATTTCATAAACTCTAATGTTGGAGGAAAGAACCACCATATTCCAAAAATGGATATGAGGAAGTTTGATGGAAAGGATCCTGTAACATGAATACTACAGATGGAGCAATATTTTGATCTCCATAATGTGCAAAACACACAAAAGGTACGCATTGCAACTTTACATTTAGAACAAAATACATTTGTATGGTATCGATGGCTTTGCTCCCGTAAAAAAAATTCACTTGGTCAATTTTTACGGAGGAAATGATAGCACATTATGAGGATACAAAGAGCAACACCTTCTTTAACCAATTGATAAATCTCAAACAAAAGGGTTTAGTGGGGCAGCACACTGAGGACTTCCAAAAATTGAATATAAGGGTAACTGATATTCCAGAGGAACACAGGATTGATCTCTTCATAGGCACTTTAAAGGATAACATCCAACATGAATTTCACATTTTGGAACCTGATTCATTGGAGAAGGCATTCAGGTTGGCAAGAAAAATTGAATGTAAAATTATGGCGACAAGGAAGCCTACCACTCACTTCTATAAAGATGGAAGTGTTGCTACTCCTAGATTTCCACAACATACAAGGTTGACACCACAACAATTGGAAGAAAAAAGAGAAAAAGGGCTTTGCTACAGTTGTGATAGAAAATACACTAAAGGTCATAAGTGTGCTGAGAAGAAATTATTTTACATAGATTGTGAAGAGGAAGAAGAAAATGAACAAGAATCTTCAAAAGAAGAGGGTATACACCATGAACCAACCCTAGAAGAGGAAGAAATGAGTCTGACCATATCGTGTAATGCATTGGCAAGAATTACCACTCCTCAAACTCTCAAGATAGAAGGACATATCAAGAAGAAAAAGGTAATAGTGTTGATTGATTCAGGTAGCACCAATAATTTTATTCATTGTAAGGTAGCCAAGGAATTGAATTGTTTCCTATACCCAACACCAGAATGTCAAGTGATGGTTGCAAATGGAGGAACTATAAATTGCTCTGGAAAATGCCATGATATCAAGCTAACCATGGGGGAATATGTATTGAATAGTCCAATGCTTTCCATTCCTATGGGAGGTGTTGATGTTGTACTAGGAGTACAATGGTTACAATCTTTGGGGACGATAGCTTTTAATTTTCAAGAACTTTTCTTGAATTTTTTTCATAAGGAAAGGAAGTCGAATTATGGGGTATTGGAGGGAAGATGGGAAATATAATAAGCTCTAATGTCATGAAAAATCTTCTAAATAAATAACAATGAGGCGTAATTTTACAATTATGCTAACTAGAAGTTCCAACATCAAAATCATCTATTTTTGTAGATCTCCAAAAAGTCTTGGGCAATCATTCCAAGGTGTTTGAAACTCCCAAAGGACTCCCACCTATTTTTGATCATGATCATGCTATTCATTTGATTCCAGGAAGTGTTCCTCCAAAGATCGGTCCTTATAGATATTCTTATGTCCAAAAGAGAGAAATTGAACGTACGCTTGCAGAAATGTTAGAGGTTGGTATAATTCAACCTAGCAAAAGTTCTTTCTCTGCTCCTGTAGTATTGGTACACAAGAAGGATGGATCATCGCGCATGTGTCCAGATTATAGGGAGCTCAATAAGCTCACCATTAAAGATAAATTTCCCATTCCTGTGATTTATGAATTACTGGATGAATTACATGGAGAAATTTATTTTACCAAGTTGGATCTTCATTCAATATATCATCAAATTAGAATGAAGACTGAAGATATTCTGAAAATAACATTTCAAACTTATGATGGTCATTATGAATTTTTGGTCATGCCTTTTGGCCTTACCAATGCACCTTCTACATTTCAAGGGTTGATGAATTCCATTTTAAAACCCTTCCTTAGAAAATTTTTGCTAGTATTTTTTGATGATATACTAATCTACAATAGGTCATGGAAGGATCATATTCAACATGTTGACAGGGTGCTCAAACTATTGTAGGAGAAACAATTATATGCAAAAACATCCAAATGTTTCTTTGGAGTACAAGAGCTGGAATATCTGGGTCATATTGTATCTCATGAGGGTGTTAAGGTAGACCCTAAAAAAATTAAAGCCATTAAGGAATGGAAAGTCTCCACAACCATAAAGAAGTTGCGAGGATTGATCAGTTTAACAGGGTATTATCACAAGTTTGTTAAGAATTATGGGAGAATAGCAACACCACTAACAACATTATTGAATAAAGATGAATTTTCATGGACTTCTGAAGAAACTAAGGCATTTGAACATCTTAAAGAAGCAATGTGCCTAGCACCGGTCTTAGCTATGCCATATTTCACGAAAACATTTATTGTGGAATGTGATGCTTTGGGAAATAGAATTCGTGATGTTTTAATGCAAGAAGGAAGACCCGTTGCTTTTGAAAGTTTTCTAACCAAAGGAAAGTATTTACAGAAAGATATTTATGAGAAGGAAATGTTATCAATACTGCATGCACTAAATAAATGGCGAACATACCTAATGGGAAGACACTTCAAGGTAAAAACTGATCATGATAGTCTTAAATACTTTTTATAACAAAGAATATCTTCAAAAGAGCAATAAAAATGAGTCACAAAGATGTTGGGTTATGACTTTTAAATAATCTACAAAAAAGGGAAGATAAATGTTGTTTCAGATGCACTCTCAATCAATAATGAAGACGTGGAAGAATTTCTTTGTGCCATATCTATTATCCAACCCGATTGAATAACTAAAGCAAGGGATGAATGGAAGAAGGACGAAGAAGTGTGGACACTCATTCAAAAGTTGTAGCAAGATCCTAGTACATCTGATACATTTAGTTGGAAAAATTATTCCTGATGGTACAAAGATCACTTATATATTTGTTAGAATTCCCAACTAAAACAAAATATTCTTTTGGAATTTCACACTTCTCCTATAGGAGGACACTCAGGTTTTTAAAAACTTACCACAGGGTGAAGAAATATTTTTTTTTGGGATGGCCTTAAATCTGACATTCAAAGTTTTGTGGCGGAATGTTTGGTTTGCCAGCAGAATAAAGTTGAGACAATTAAGACCCCGGGTCTTCTACAAACTTTATCCATTCGAAGTTAACGTTGGGAGGAGATATCAAAGGATTTTATCATAGGTTTACCTAAGTCCGAAGGAAAGAGTGTCATCATGGTGGTAGTTGATAGACTTACCAAGTATGCACGCTTTTGTGCATTATCTCATCCATTTAAAGCAAGTACAGTTGCTACTACATTTATGGACACAATTCAAAAGCTACATGGAAACCCAAGGGTTATTGTCAGTGACAGAGATCCCATTTTTACTGGAAATTTTTGGAAAGAGTTATTTTGTTGTTTGGGTACTCAATTAGCTCATAGCCCATCTTATCATCCTGAATTCTATGGTCAAACTGAGATAGTAAATAAATGTTTGGAAGGATATCTTCATTGTTTTTTATATGATAAACAAACACAATGGGTCAAGTGGTTACCTCATGCTGAATGGTGGTATAACACTTCCTTCCATACTGCAGGAAAAATGACCCCATTTATGGAACTTTATGGATATCATCCACCGTCCATCACATCATCTTTAAGAGAAAAGTTGAAGGTTCAAGCAATGGAATATCACATCAACCATCATCAGGAAGTTCTCCAAATCTTAAAGGATAACCTGAATTTGGCACAAAATCGAATGAAACAACAGGTAGATCAACCTCACAGTGAGAGAAGTTTTGATATAGGAGACTGGGTATTTTTACGGCTACAACCATACAAACAAATGTCCCTCAAGCAAGCTAAGAAGGATAATAAATTATCACCAAAGTATTATGGTGCTTACAAGGTGTTGCAAAAGATTGGTACTATAGCATACAAGTTGGAGCTTCCTGCTTCTTCATGAGTGCATCCATTTTTTCATGTTTCATGCTTAAATAAGGTTATTGGTGAAAATCTTCCGATTCAAACAATATTGACAAAACTTGATGAGGAAGGAAAAATCATATTGGAACTTGAAGCGGTCATAGAAACAAGAACTCGACAGTTACAGAATCGATCAATTTCAGAGTATCTCATCAAGTGGAAGAACTTACCCACTGAAGATTCTACATGGGAGGATGAGAATTTTATATAGAAGCATGCAGAGCTACTCAAGCATTGAGGAAAACACTTTTTTGAAGGAGAGGGGCATGTTAGGTCCCTATATTGCTAGTATAGTCCCTTATTGTTGCTAGTGTAACCCCCTTAATGTTATTATTGTACCCCTATAGCCCCCATATTGTTATTATTGTGCCCTTAAATTATTATTGTTAGGTCGGCTAGGATTACATTGTGGCCCCATGGACTCCTATATATAGAAAGGAGGTTTTGTAATTTGTAACATCGAATAATTTTTCATTCATGTAATGTATTGGAGGTTGCCCCCTCGAAGTGGTTTATTTCTAAGTCGTCGATATCTCTTTTCTTCTATTTTTGGAGCTGGTTTCACAACAAAGACTCTTCTTGAGCTTCAACAACACGTGGAGGGATTGACTCTTGGGATTCCAGATTGCCAGATCAAAGAGTTACCCATGAAACTGCAGTGACATACTATTGGTGTTCCTAACCATTGGATGTGGTTATTGCATATGATAGCTAGATCAGTAGCTTGTTATCACGAGCATCACTAGTTTACTTTGACATTTTGCATACATTTTGAGGTCAGATGACTGATGTGTCTTGGGAACAAATTTTTTAAAAAGCTATAAGTATATATCTATTTTTTTTTAGTGTCTTGCTATGTTTATTGCACAATCATATTCAATTATGTGATGTGAATTGAAAATATGTCTTTACACGTGTTTCAAATGTTTGTTTAAAACATAATTGGCTAAGGAATTAGTTAATGTGTTAAAATTTCTGGAAATATGTTGATATTGAAAGTAATCAAAATGTATTTCCAAAAGTCAAACTCTTAGGAACTGTTGAAGCCCCGAAAATTGGGTCTACAACAAGGGGGATACCCACCCAGTCCAGACCTTGGTTAACAACTCCTTTTCCGTTTGGTATAGTGGGTTCGACTGGGGATATGGGACCAGTTTCCCAATGTGTGTGTGTGTGTTGAGAATTAATATTTCCTTTCTAAAATTTCCTAAGTGAAATGCTTTTATTATAACTCTAATCTAATAACATGCAATTGTATTCTAATAAACAGAAATATCTAATTCTACACTAACCCGGGATGTAATCTTTCCGTTATGCGGTCTAAAATGATTTCAAATAAAAATTGGTAATAAAGATCATTCAAATGTTATGAGAAAAGAATTCGATGAAGATAAACCACTTCGTATAAAAAGTTAGACGAAACAGTTGTGAAAAACATATCGCATAATAAGCTAGTCATATATTAAGCATAAATAAATAGATATCACTATACAGAAGTGCCAAATGATAACTCAAGCATTCACGCATCAATATATAAACAACTGAACATGAATATCACTTTAACACGAAGGCAGAAATAGTTAAGAGATAAAACTACCATTTATAACTAGTTCTACTCATGAGCTTCAAGCAATAATGACTTATCTCTTCTTAATCCAACATCCACTAAGAGTAAAAAAGTGCAACATCAGTAATAGATATTAAACATAGATATCAATAAATCTTGTTCCATTCATTCATCAAAACCTCCTCGGAGGGTACAAAAGTGCATGTTTCGAGGACAGGTTTTTGACAAATTTCAGGACCCTTCTCTAAATGCATGAGAAGGGTTTAAATACTACTAACTAAATATAAAAATAATTTATTACAAAAATGTAGGATACGGTTTGTGACCGTCCTCATTTCAAGCAAAAATAAAGCAAAATTAATACTAACACTGAATCTAAAACTAACAACTAACTATTTGTGTATCTATTCCTTGAAATCGCAAGCGTTTAGCATTTGTTTGAGAAGAGTCGGCTGGCAACTTCCGACTTTAACTGTTCTATGAAAACGAAATCGGCAAGAGCTGGCGCCATCTTCTTGGCAGAATTGATGATACATTTGAGAGTCATGCACTGGCTATGTGGTTTTACCAAATACGCCCAGTAAGAATCCCAATTCAACTTAGTTAATCTTTTAATTTATTCTGCCTTTTCTTGAGCCTTCTGTCTCCAGCCTGTCTTCAGTTGTTGTACTTTCGGTAGATACCCTGGAGTGGTTTCTGAGATCAGATTTGCCTTGTGAAAATTTTCATTTATGCAGTCAATAACACTATTTGCTGTTGTGGCTGCTTCTTCTGCCGCTTGCTCTTCTTTCCTGATTTGTGCATCCCAATTGTTAAAGAGCATTTCTTTGTGTTTGTCGTTGATTATTGGTGCACCTGCTCTTTTCCCCTCCTCTGTTTCTTTCCAAGACAAATATTCAGTAAATTTTTTATCAATTAAATCATAATCATGTTGTAAGTCTTCGACTTGATTAATGATTTTATCGCTTATTTCACAATAAGAGTTCCACTGTGATATTCTTTAGCACAATGTTTCCTGTTGCTGCAGTAGTTGATCATTTAAGGAAATGGATTCTGTGATGAATTATGTAAGCTTAGGATCATCCTTGTGCGTCTCTTGCATAACCTGTAACTATTTTTCTCTTTCAGCCAAACTATTCTGGTACCCTATCTGCATTTGTTGTAAGTCTTGTTGTAATCTTTCAAGCTGTTTCTGTGCTTCGTTATTGACGTTGGCTTGTTGCAGTTGTTGTTGTAAAACCTGTACTTGATTTTCTTTCTCTTTCAGTGATTTCCGTACCTTAGATGCTTTATCAATGGCCACAAAGGCATATGCTCCTCTGATTTGAGATAATTTGGTGAGATTTTCAGTGGGATCGGTGGTAGGATCTTGCCATAGGATGTCTAATTGTTTTGCATCATGAGAGAGCACGTTTCCAATTTCCTTTTCCTTCTTTGTCTTCTCACTACTGCCTTGTGTTGTGGACTATAAAATACATCAAGAGGAGGAATTTCCTCTATTTTGAGCATAAGTTCATAGGATGGGGTAATGGGAATATGTTCCATTTTTGAGACATTGCTAATTGTTCATGTGACTATATCTTCTGTTGCCCATACATTACTCACAATTGTCTTTGTGCTCTGTCCTTCAATATTGATTAAATCATTGAATGTCTCCCATTCTTTATCTATCTCGGTTCTGGCTAATGGTGGCTGGATGATGAGAGGGAGAGGATTTAGCTGTGGAAAGGTCAAAACTTGTTGCTGTGGGAGCTCCTTTGACTGGGCAGTATCCCTTACTGGCTATTCACTTTTATCATGGTAACTTTTAGACCTCTTAGAGTGTTCTGATGTTTCTTTCCCAGACTTAGATTTATATCTGTCTATGCCTGAACTTCCACTGAGAATAATACTGGGAGTTGGTTCCCTTATGGGTTCCAAGTGTAATTTATCCAAAGGGATATTAGCTAGCCTCCTTCCCCTGTATATATTGAACTCTTGAAATTTCGCTGGAGGAAATCGTATTTGGGCCGAATGTAGAACCTCTTTAAGTGTACCTTTCTCTTGGAACATGTCATCAAAAAGATCATCTTCTTTAGAAAAAACCTTTATTTTGACTGCAGTAGTGAAATTTTTAGAAATATCATAAGGGTCGAACGGTCTTCTTGGAAATTTGAACAATCGTAGACATGTTATGTTGTTTAATTCTTTGAATGCATGGCCTACATCAAATAGTGAAGAGCCCCTACAGGCCACAGGAAATTGTGGCCAAATAGCCTTCTTTTTGTCCTTCAAATATTTAGTCAAACCTCCTTCTCCGCAGGTTTGATAAGAAATTTCTTGTGCCATGAGTTTATCAAGAACATACAAAGGTAAGACATGAGGGGAAGCGAGACTTCCAAATACCCTAACATATGTAAACAGTTCTTCTCCGAACCATCTTGCAACAGGGAGTATATCTACCTCTGCTTTGGGAGAAAATCTTGGAACATCTTTATCATATAACATTTTGTACAGGGGCAACATGATTCCATGACAAATATTATAAAAGTACAGAGTGAACTTGGAATCCCACAATTATTTGTGATAAATATGAATGGGTAAGGGATCTTCAGTCGTTCATTTCCAACCCATTAAAGGAAACTTGGAAATATAACAGATTGCATCCATCACATATGCAGATAAGTAGAAAGGGGGATAAATTCTCTGAGAAACAGTTATTTTAGACCGGTAATTTAAAATTTCTGTGGCTAAGTTGTCAGATAATATCTTAGTCCAATCCACAATAGTAGCATTAATGGCGACATTCAATAATGGTAGCCATTTAGATGAAAATTTATTAATCTCTGGCTTCCCAAAAAGTCTATAGAGAATAGCAGCAGCAAAGCAATATGGGGAGGTGAGAGAACCAGTACTATACATACCATGTTTATCCTTTTTTAGTGGTTCGTCCCTCCTTGACCAGTCCTTGGTGCATTCTGCCAGGTTTTCATTTTCTTTAGAAAACTTCTCCATGAATTGTCTGTTATAAGTCGCCTGTGGCTCTGGTAAATGATACATGAGTCTCAAATCTTGTGGAGTGAATGAGCCAATGAGTTCTTGACCCTGAGTCTTAAATTGTCTGTTTGTGATGTCAGTGCTATCCAGTACCCATTTAACCATGTCCGTGTATGGAAGAATTTTGGGCCTCGCCGCTATCTGGTGCAAGAACGAACAAGCTAGCTCTGTAATAGACGCCTCAGAAGACCCATGTGAGCCTGCAGTAGCTCTAACCTCCATCACTTTGGGATTCTCTTCCTCAAGTAGACTATAGATGCCTTCCCAAGTAGTAGTATTAGCATCTTTATTACAGGTGGTGTCAGTATACAGGGGCGTCATTTCTTTTTCTTCAAAACTCGGAGCTTTGTCTTTCTTTCCCATAATATTCTGAATACTACTTTGTAGTTTTCTGTTTTTCGTTCCTACAGTTTACAAATGAGGAGAGAATAATGATAAGAAAAAGGTGACGGGAAAGTTTTAAATGCCGAAGACATATAGAATATACCACCTTACGTGAAATGGCTCTTCGATCAAAACAAAACCCTATTTCATTAATGATTGCTAACTAAATCATTGATTAACAATAAATCGCATAACTAGGTCTTGGTTTATGGAAAAAACATTTCGTACAATGAGCCCTAAAGATCTGTGATAAGGCGATCTACGATTTTCTTCGCAATATCGCAGATCGCAGTATCACTATATCGCAATCTCGTGGAATTACAATATCACAATACCGCAATATCGTAGAATCGCAAAATCGCTATATCGCAATATCGCAAAATCGCTAGAGCGTAGCATATGACAATCATCCATTAATGTTTTTTCTACAAAATTCGATTTGTGATATGTGCCATCGCATATCGGCGTTTTGAGGTTTTTTAGCGTAAGTGATATTTGAGGCATGCGATGCGATGAATGTTTTTAGTGCATAGTTTCACATTATGATCTCGCAATCTTAGAATTCCGCTTGTAAGGAGGTATTCATTATCTTTTTTGCGATGCGATATTTATTAAGGAAAGATTTTATCCTACCTTATCATAAAACTTATGATTTTTAAGATTCTTCAAGGGGTATTCTCCTAGGTTTATGATATTAAGTTTTATTGAAAGATGAAATACAAGGACTAATCGATTTTTAAATTTTTTGACTAAGGGCCCCCACTTATTTAGTATTAGTGATAATACTAAATAAAAAGGGAGGTTTTTTTTGGCCACAACAATTGGCGATTCACTTGGAAAAACCAGTTATCTCTGCTTTTCTTTTGAATTTTCTAAACTTCCAAAAAAGAAAATTTTCCAGAAAATCAAAATTTATTATAGAAAGACAAAGTACATAATGCTTTTATCTATCAATGATATTTCGTTTCTTCTATATTTAACTTTGATTGTTTACTTCCTTAAGCTAGTCCTTGTATCTACATCAGTCATTACTTGGGTTATAAAGATAAAAACAAAGGCTTCTCTGTAAATCAGTTTTAAATATGCTCATTTTTCGTAGGTAGAGCCTCTGCTGCCAGCAGGCGTTTATAGCCTCAACAGGGTTACCTGTTACCCAACAATGATCCTGTATCCTACTTAGAGAAATATACAATTTTCAAAGAGAAATCCATATCCACACTTATTTCTTTCATTTTCTTTTTTACCCTTAAAGAACAATGTCTTGGTTTGGTAGCCAATTTATGACAGTACCATTCACTTGATTTATAACTTTGCTGAAAAAGCTGGCTCGTGATGAGACCCCTTGTCTTTTGATTGCAACAATCTTGAGTCATTGCCCTGTTGTGGTATGCAGTATTGAAAAATTCAGCAAGCTATAATATCTATGATCATGATAAGTCGGCTCGTGACGAGACCTCTTACTCTTTAAGTTAAAGTGTATCATTGGATTATTCCCTGAATGTTGTAATTTCCTAGGTGGGGAGGAGGTCATTGTTTCCTTAAGATAGCTCTGGACGAAAATGGTAGAGTTTTTTGGAAAGAGCTTCTCTACAGAGAATCTTCGTTTTGTTATTGATACCTTTCATTGGACTGATATAAAACAATTTCCCATTAAAGGTCGCTTTTTATCAAAATTTACAAAGTTGAAACTAGTATCATTTATAGGCCTAAAGCCTTTAACTGTATCTTTCAATAATAATGATCAATTTTCTAGAAGAATTCTATTTATAAAAGTGAAAAAACAAAATCTAAAAGAGAATTTGTATCTTTTTCGTGAATTCCAAATGTAACCATTTACAACTCGTTTTATTTATGAAAATAAAGAAAACTAATCTACAAGAAGAATGATCTCCTATGGAAAATATTTTTTGAGGATCTGTCTGTTAATAGGTAAAGAATCTCTTTTTCCTGTTAAAACCTATAACATAAAAGTATATGGACCTATGACTTCTGCGATTTGGAAAGGGCCAAGCCACATTCGTTGAAATTTCGTATGTTTCCCTTTTTTCTCATGAGCCTTGTCCCATTTTAAAACTATATCTCCCATCTGAGAGTCCTTTCTGGATATCATGTTTGAATCAAAAGAAGCTTTGACTAATGCTTGGTGATGAGCATGAGTTATTTTGGCCTGTTCTCATTGCTCTTCTAGCTTAATTATTTCCAGTTGCCTTAGTTGTAAGGAAGAAGTTGGTGCTTCATCAATATATTGAACTAAGGCCAAAGAGGGAATTGCTAGATGAGTTGGAAGAACCACTTCTTTCCCATAAACTAAATTAAAGGGAGAAGTGCCAATGGAAGCTTTCTGCGTTATTCGATCTGCCCATAAAGCATATATTAAATACTTATGCCAATTTTTGTGATTTTGATCAATGGTTTGCTTAATGATTCTAATTAAGTTTTTATTTGTAGATTCAGCTAACCCATTCCCCTGTGGGTAATAATTGGCAGATTATTTAAGTTTGAAACCCATTTTGAGTGCAAATTCAGTCATAGCATTACCAGAAAAATATGATGCATTATCAAACATTAAAACAGAAGGTAAACCAAACCTGGTGATTATGAACTGATCTATGAACTCGATGATATGCTCAGCATTAGCCATCTTGAGAGGAACTGCTTCTACTCATTTAGTAAAATAATCGATTGTTGTAAGGATATACCTATGTTGTTTAGAAGAGTGAGGAACGATCTCAACTATTATATCCAATCCCCATTGATCAAAAGGCTGCTCAATGTTGACTGGTTGCAGTGGCAATGATGGTTTCTTTTGTCTCCCAGCAGCGGTTTGAAAAACTTGACATTTCCTTACGTAGCTATGTGAGTCTTTGAATAGTGTGGGCCAGTAATAGCCTGCATCAAGGATTTTATGTGTAGTAGCATCTCCAGCATAATTTCCGCCTGCTGGCCCATCATGGAGTTCCTGCAAGACTTTTTCAGCTTTAGCTTTCTCAAGACATCTAAGGAGAATAGAATCATAATTCATTCTAAAAATAACATCATTCACGAGCTGATATTTTTTAGCCTTCAACCTTAGAGCTCTTTTCTTGGTGTAATCGAGATTTGGAGGAGCATATCCATTCTTTAGATAAAATTTGATATCAGCATATAATGATTCAACATCGTTTAGGCTTACCTCATACATTTGTATCTCTGCAGATGGTATTTTGGAAATAAGCGATGCTCCAGCTAGCATTTTGCAAAAGCCTTGACCCCTTACAATACTCGCTGGTTTGATTTATACATCATATTCTTGTAAGGTAGTAACCCAATTGGCTCTTTTCTCACCCACATCTTTTTGTACTAAGAGATTTCTTACCGCTGGAAACAGTACTATGATTTTTGTATGGGTTTTAAGTAGAAAGGGTCTGAAATATTTAATTTATTTGAAAAAAAATAAGCTTGTTTCTCTACATCTGAATAATTTAACTCAGCCCCCTGTAAATTTGAACTGAAAAATGAAATTGGGGCTTCTTCCTTATCTTGATTTGCTTGAGTGAGTATCGCAGCATATGATCTATCAAAGGAAAATGTATATAGAATAAAAGGATCGGAAAAATTTGGAGTTGCCAAAGATGGAGCATTAACAATTGCTTGTTTGATCAAATTGAATGCCTAATATTCGTCTTGGCCCCATTTGAAGTTTGAGTTCTTTTTAATCATTGCTTGCAAAGGAGATACAATTCTTGAAAAATCTGGCACAAATCTCTTTACAAAATTAATCTGGCCAAGGAAAGATTGCATAGATTTCTTATTGTGAGGTAGGGGTATTTCGGAAATGTCTTTGATTCTGTCAGGATCAATATGAATTCCAGATTTTGACACTATGAATCCAAGAAGTTTTCTTTCACTTAATGCAAAAAAGGATTTTTTCAGGTTAAGTGAAATTCCATACCTTTGACAGCGTTGGAAGATTTTTTTTAAATCTCTAAGATGATTGCCTCGTTTCTTGGAATATACGGTTATATCATCCAAGTAAATTACCACTGATTTGTTAACTAATCCCTTGAATGCGATGTCCATGGTTCTCTGAAATGTGGCACCAGCGTTGATCAGACCAAATGGCATCTTTTGATATGCATAAGTGCCCCATTTGGTTCTGAATGTGGTTTTCAATTGATCATCAAGATGGACCAACACTTGGTTGTAACCAGAGAAACCATATAAGAAGGATATTAATTCTGATCTTGCGACTGCCTACAGTATTTGCTCCATGGGAGGCAAAGGAAAATTATCGTTTTGGCAGGCTTTGTTAAGATTTCGAAAGTCAATACAAATTCTAATGTCTCCGTTCTTCTTTCTAACAGGAACCATATTGGAAACCCATTTAGAATGTTGAACGGGAAAAATGATTTTGGCTTTCAATAACTTATTGAGTTCAGATTTGATCTGGTTTTCTATATTGGGATGGATCTTTCTCAGCTTTTGCTAGACAGGTTTTTCATCGTTTATCATTGGGATAGTATGTTGGATGATAGAAGTGTCATAAGTTTTGAGTTCATCGTAGTTCCAAGCAAAGACACTTTTGTATTTTTTCAAGAGACGAACATACGCTAATTTTTCTTCAGGAGCTAGGCCAAGGCCTAGGTTGATATTTTGTGTTTTGGTATCAGTTCCTAGATTTACTAATTCATAGTTCAAAGTTGAACTTTGTAGTTTTGAATTGGTAGATCTTTTGAATCGATCTTTCAAATCATAAAGGTCTTCTAACTTGACTACTGACTTTTTCATAGAATTATTAGTGCTATCTTGTTGCAATTGTCTATCATGTTGGTCCTCATCAATTATCTGATTGGTGTAAGATCCTTCAGATGTGAGGAAGCTTACAATATCAGTATCATCGTTGAAAATCCTCCAATTGGTAATGTTATCAGGAATCAAGGGTCTAAAGATTAGTTCAATTGAAAACCGATCATGGCTATAGTCTTATGAAGGAATGAGCTTGGAAGCTACGTTAGCTAGGAGGTCTGCACTACCATTATGGAGTCTGGGGATTGATGAAATATTAAATGCTATAAAGTGTTTAGTCAGATCTTGAACTAAAGATTGATAATGCTTTAAATGACCTGATAAACAATGTATAGTATTGTGTACTTGTCTGATTACAATTTAAGAATCTCCAAAATCTTGTAGATATTTGATGTTTAACCCGATTTCTTTGTATAATCCTTGGACTAAAGCCTCGTATTCTGCGGTATTATTGGTGCAATTGAACTTGAGTCTGCAAGTTAGAATATTTTTATTTCCCTTTGGACTAATCAACACGCATCCTGCTCCTTCTCCTTCATTAGACGTAGAACCGTCAAAAAAAACTTCCAAAATAAAGATTTATTTACAGGAGCATCTATAAATTTAATACATTTAGAACTATCTGTTTGAGAAAAATTTTCTACTTGAGATAAAGCATAATGTTCTAAGTAAGGTGAATTATGAGCATAAAAATTTCCTAAGAAAGAATCAACTGAGTAGTTGCCAATGATATTATTACTGTATGCTACCGGTTCATTTTCTCCTTCCAGTTCTGTTACTATGTATTTCTGATGTTTTTCTCACTCAACCTTTATTTGATTTGGTTTACCATTGTAAGGGAGCCATATGTGCGACCAATCAGTTGCAAAGTATCCATGAATTTTTTCTGACCAATCTCTGCTAAGAATTAAGCCATAAAATTCTGGAATATCTACAACTAAAATGTTGATAACTTGACATACCTTTGGATTAGATGATAGCCTTATGGTAACCTGATTTAATTCGCCGATCACTTCAACTTGCGATCGATCTAGCTGAACTATACACACAACAGATTTTTGTGGTTGAATGTTCAACTTTGCACATATTGATTTTGGTAAAATATTAGATGAAGCTCCAGAATCCACTAAGCAATTATGCAAATTTTTATTGAAAACTTCATAAGTAAGAAGAAATGGGGGAGTATGAGATCTCGACCTTCCTCCAATTAAAGCGATATTTTCTAGATCAATTTTATTAATCACATTAGTTGGAGGTCTTCCCATTTCATGGGAAGCTTGAGAGATTACAGGGGCGGGCAGAGTTTTTTCTGGTACATCATGTAATTCTTTCAAAAGTACCTTTTGCTGGTGTTTTAACTTTCTCAATTCATAAAAAGTGATGTTATCCCTAGTCTTCTTCATGTCTTCTATGATATTATAATCCATTTCATCTGAAATGATCAACGTTTTTGATGGAGTTGATGAATCTGTTTGGACTGGGCTAGTTTGAGTTGCTTTAGATGTCGTTTTCTTGGCTGCAACCTTATCCTTAGTCATTGAGCTTGCGCTCTTTGGCTTAGGATTAGGTTGAGGAGGATCAAGTTGATTTCTACTTCGAGTGATAACTAGGGATGCCTCTTGATCTTCTTCATCTGGGAGGATGAAATCCCAGATACCTTGTACCTCTACAACTTCTTCTTCATCGGTAGTTTCTTCAGTAGCAATCTCCTCTTCTTCTTCTTCTGATTCAACACTTGTGATAGCAATTGGAGGCTTTGAATCGGTTGAAGGGTTTCTTCTATAAGGCTTGTACGACTTTTTAGAAGATGTTTCTGCCACTTGTTTCTTAATTTCAACCATTTCGTTGGACATGGTTTTCAGAACTTTCTGCAATCCTTCTAAATCGAATGGATATTTCGATTGTTTTTTCTTGGGGTCTTCCTTTAAAGTAACCTTCTTGGATTTTCGTTCCTCTATCACATTTTTCTTTTCTAGGGCTATGATACGTTTCTCTACTGCTATTGCTTCCTTCATATTGTCAGATAAAGTTGTTTTGTTATCCCTATCAACGAAGATTACTATGTTTGATGGTAAAGCAGAAATGTACCATTCACTTCGCACTTCTTCGCTAGGATTGGAAGCAGTAGGAATTTTATTTAACAGTTTATTGAAACATGAATTAAAATATTTGATAGGTTCTTTTGACTCGGCCCTAAGGTTAGACAAGTCATTGATTAGTGTCGCTGTAGACTTGTCATCACCGAACTTAGTAAAAAATCGATCTTGGAAGATATCCCAACTAGTGATAGATCCAGATGGTGATGAGAAATACCATGATCCAGCTGCTCCTTGTAGAGTATAGGGAAAAATTCGGACGACAACGTCTTCATTGGTAACTCCATTGAGATTTATGGACAACATAAAGTTATTTATACGTTCTTCCGCTAGCATGCCTGCTTCAGGATTAAACTTAGGCAGCCATTTTTCAGGATGGGCCGGTATTTGACTCAAGGGCGTAGGCATTAATACTTCCCTTGGGTTATTCCATGGAGATTGGGCCATCACTGAAATACCAACAGAGGAAAGCGTAGAAGATGATCCCTATGGTTGGGAAGATGAGGATATTACAATTCCAGATGTTTGAGAATGAGATGTGGAAGTTCCAGTGGACTGGTGGACAATAATTTGAAGTGGAGGGGTGGATGGTTGAATTCACGGTGAAAAGGTTGAGATGGATGATGATGATGAAAGAGTCTCGCTATCAGACCCTTTAGGTGATTTTCTTTCTCTTTTCCTTGTAGGTAGAGGTAACTCGGTTGGCTGAATACCAAACTTTTCACTCTATAATCTGGTGAGAGGATGAGCAGGGTTATATTGTGAAGTCACACTGCCTTGAGATTTATTAGATCTTTGAGGTGATATTGAAAATCGCTGAATTTTATGGATCAAAGATTCAACTTCAGGAGGTTCAATAGCAGATTCTTCTGAAAAGTCAGGGTTTGTGGTAGTGGCTGTTTTTCTTTCGACTTCTGCCTCTAGATTTAAAGATTCTAAGTGCGATGGGGAAGTCGGGGGAGATGGTGAGGGTGATTTACTCTTATAATGGTATTTAGATTTTGACTTACTTTCCATTCATAGTTTGGAGCCCTTCTTCTAGTGCCAAATATTTTGAAGCCTCGAAAATCGGGTCTACAACAAGGGGGATACCCACTCGGTTCGGACCTTGGTTAGCAGCTCCTTTTCTGTTTGGTATAGTGGGTCCGACTGGGATATGGGACCAGTTTCCCAATATGTGTGTGTGTGTGTTGAGAATTTATATTTCCTTTCTAAAAGTTCCTAAGTGAAATTCTTTTATTCTAACTCTAATCTAATAACATGCAATTGTATTCTAATAAATAGAAATATCTAATTATAAACTAACTCGGGATGTAATCTTTCCGTTATGTGATATAAAATGATTTCAAATAACAATTGGTAATAAATATCATTCAACTGTTATGAGAAAAGAATTCAATGAAGATAAACCACTTCGTATAAAAATTTAGACGAAACAGTTGTGAAAAACATATCGCATAATAAGCTACTCATATATTAAGCATAAGTAAATAGCTATCACTGTACATAAGTGCCAAATGATAACTCAAGCATTCACGAATCAATATATAAACAACTGAACATGAATATCACTTTAACACAAAGGCATAAATAGTTAAGAGATAAAAGTACCATTTATAACTAGTTCTACTCATGAGCTTCAAGCAATAATGACTTATCTCTTCTTAATCCAACATCGACTAAGAGTACAAAAGTGCAACATCAGTAGTAGATATTAAATGCAGATATCAATAAATCTTGTTCCATTGATTCATCAAAACCTCCTCAGAGGATACAAAAGTGCATGTTCTGAGGACAAGTTTTTGACAAATTTCAGGACCCTTCTCTAAATGCATGAGAAGGGTTTAAATACTACTAACTAAATCTAAAAATAATTTATTACAAAAATGTAGGATACGGTTTAAATGACCGTCCTCATTTCAGGAAAAAATAAAGAAAAATTAATACTAACACTGAATCTAAAACTAAAAACTAACTATTTGTGCATCTGTTCCTTGAAATCGCAAGCGTTCAACATTTGTTTGAGAAGAGTTGGCTAGCCAACTTCCAACTTTAACTGTCCTGTAAAAATGGAATCAACAAGAGCTGGCACCATCTTCTCGGCAGAATTGATGACACGTTTGAGAGTCATGCACTGGCTGTGTAGTTTTACCAAATACGCCCAGTAAGAATCCCAATTCAACTTAGTTAATCTTTTAATTGATTCTGCCTTTTCTTGAGCCTTCTGTCTCCAGCTTGTCTGCAGTTGCTGTACTTTTGGTAGATACCCTGGAGTGGTTTCTGAGATCAGATTTTCCTTGTGCAAATTTTCATTTATGCAGTCAATAACACTGTTTTCTGTTGTGGCTGCTTCTTCTGCCGCTTGCTCTGCTTTCCTAATTTGTGCATCCCAATTGTTAAAGAGCATTTCTTTGTGTTTTTCATTGGTTATTGGTGCACCTGCTCTTTTCCCCTCCTCTGTTTCTTGCCAAGACAAATATTCGGTAACTCTTTTATCAATTAAATCATAATCATGTCGTAAGTCTACGACTTGATTAGTGATTTTATCGCTTATTTCACAATAAGAGTTCCACTGTGATATTCTTTGTCACAATGTTTCCTGTTGCTACAGTAGTTGATCATTTAAGGAAATGGATTATGTGATGAATTATGTAAGCTTAGAATCATCCTTGTGCATCTCTTGCATAACCTGTAACTATTTTTCTCTTTCAGCCAAACTGTTCTGGTACCCCATCTACATTTGTTGGAAGTCCTGCTGTAATATTTCAAGTTGTTTCTATGCTTTGTTATTGACGTTGGCTTGTTGCAGTTGTTGTTGTAAAACCTCTACTTTATTTTCTTTCTCTTTCAGTAATTGTCATACCTCAGATGCTTTATCAATGGCCATAGAGGAATATGCTCCTGTGATCTGAGATAATTTGGTGAGATTTTCAGTGGGATCGGTGGTAGGATCTTGCCATAGGATGTCTAATTGTTCTGCATCATGAGAGAGCAAGTTTTCCAATTTCCTTTTCTTTCTTTGTCTTCTCACTACTGCCTTGTGTTGTGAACTATAAAATACATCAAGAGGAGGATTTTCCTCTATTTTGAGCATAAGTTCAGAGGATGGGGTAATGGGAATATGTTCCATTTCTGAGACATTGCTAATTTTTCCTGTGACTATATCTTCTATTGCCCGTACATTACTCACAAGTTTCTTTGTGCTCTGTCCTTCAATATTGATTAAATAATTGAATGTCTCCCATTATTTATCTAGCTCGGTTCTAACTAATGGTGGCTGGATGATGAGAGGGAGAGAATTTAGCTGTGGAGAGGTCAAAACCTGTTGCTGTGGGAGCTCCTTTGACTGGGCAGTATCCATTACTATCTCTTCACTTTTATCATGGTCACTTTCATACCTCTTAGAGTTTTCTGATGATTCTTTCCCGAAATTAGATTTAGATCTATTTATGCATGAACTTCCATTGAGACTAATACTGGGAGTTTGATCCCTTATGGGTTCCAAGCGTAATTTATCCAAAGGGATATTAGCTAACCTCGTTTCCCTGTATATCTTGAACTCTTGAAATTCCACTGGAGGAAACGGCATTTGGGCCGAATGTAGAACCTCTTTAACTGTACCTTTCTCTTGGAACATGTCATCAAAAAGATCATCTTCTTTAGAAAACACCTTTATTTTGACTGCAGTAGTGAAATTTTTAGCAATATCATAAGGGTCAAACGGTCCTCTTGGAAATTTGAACAATCATAGACATGTTATGTTGTTTACTTCTTTGAATGCATGGCCTACATCAAATAGTGAAAAGGCCCCACAAGCCACAGGAAATTGTGGCCAAATAGCCTTCTTGTTTTCCTTCAAATCTTTAGTCAAACCTCCTTCTCCACAGGTTTGATAAGCAATTTCTCGTGCCATGAGTTTATCAGGAACATACAAAGGTAAGACATGAGGGGAAGAAAGACTTCCAAATACCCTGACAGATGTAAACAGTTCTTCTCCGAACCATCTCGCAACAAGGAGTATATCTACCTCTGCTTCGAGAGAAAATCTTGGAACGTCTTTATCATATAACATTTTGTACAGGGGCAACATGATTCCATGACAAATATTATAAAAATACGGAGTGAAATTGGAATCCCACAATTCTTTGTGATAAATATGAATGGGTAAGGGGTCTTGAGTCATCCATTTCGAACCCATTAAAGGAAACTTGGAAATACAACAGATTACATCCATCACATATGTAGATAAGTAGAAAGGGGGATAAATTCTCTGAGAAAAAATTCTTTTAGACCGGTAATTTAAAATGGCTGTGGCTAAGTTGTCAGATAATTTCTTAGCCCAATTCACAACAGTAGCATTAATGGTGGCATTCAATAATGGCTGCCATTCAGATGAAAATTTATTAATGTCTGGCTTCCCAAAAAGTCTACAGAGCATAGCAGCAGCAAAGCAATACGGGGAGGTGAGAGAACCAGTACTATACATACCATGTTTATCCTTTTTTAGTGGTTTGTCCCTCCTTGACCAGTCCTTGGTGCATTCTACCAGGTTTTCATTTTCTTTAGCAAAATTCTCCATGAACTGTTTGTTATAAGTCATCTATGGCTCTGGTAAATGATACATGAGTCTCAAATCTTGTGGAGTGAATGAGCCATTGAGTTCTTGACCCTGAGTCTTATATTGTCTGTTTGTGATGTTAGTGTTGTCCAGTACCCATTTAACCATGTTCGTGTATGGAAGAAATTTTGGCCTCGCTGCTATCTGGTGCAAGAACGAGCAAGCTAGCTCTGTAATAGATGCCTCAAAAGACACATGTGAGCCTGCAATAGCTGTAACCTCCATCACTTTGGGATTCTCTTCCTCAAGTAGACTATACATGCCTTCCCAAGTAGTAATACCAACATCTTTATTACAGGCGGTGTCAGTATACAAGGGTGTCATTTGTTTGTCTTCAGAACTCAGAGCTTTGTCTTTCTTTCCCATAATATCCTGAATACTTCTTTGTATAGTTTTCTGTTCTTCGTTCCTACAGTTTACAAATGAGGAGAGAATAATGATAAGAAAACGGTGATGGGAAATTTTTAAATGCTGAAGACATATAAAATATACCACCTTACGTGAAATGGCTCTTCGATCAAAACAAAACCCTATTTCATTAATGATTGGTAACTAACTCATTGATTAACATTAAAGCGCATAACCAGGTCTCGGTTTATGGAAAAATATTTTCGTACAATGAGCCCTAAAGATCTGCAATAAGGCAATCTGCGATTTTCTTTGCAATATCGCAGATCGCAGTATCTCTATATCGCAATCTTGTGGAATTACAATACCACAATACCGCAATATCATAGAATCACAAAATCGCTATATCGGAATATCGCAAAATCGCTGGAGCATAGTATATGACAATCATCTGTTAATGTTTTTTCTGTGAAATTTGATTTGCGATATGTGCCATCGCATATCGGCGTTTTGAGGTTTTTCAGCGTAAGTGATATTTGAGGCATGCGATGCGATGAATGTTTTTAGTGCGTATTTTCGCATTGTGATCTCGCAATCTTAGAATTCCGCTTGTAAGGGGGTATTCATTACCTTTTTTGTGATGCGATATTTCTTAAGGAAGGATTTTATCCTACCTTATCATAAAAATTAAGCTTTTTAAGATTCTTCAAGGGGTATTCTCCTAAGTTTATGATATTAAGTTTTATTGAAAAGGGAAATACAAGCACTAATCGATTTTTAAATTTTTTGACTGAGGGTCCTCGATTATTTAGTATTAGTGATAATACTAAATAAGAAGGGGGGTTGTTGCTGGCCACAACAGGAACATGCGATGCAGTGTTGGATTTCAGATAGTATAAACACTAGTAAGTTGCAGTACAAAAAGTTGTGAGTCTAACCTAATGATGATGCGGTTAATACCAAATGAAATGGAATTAGAGAGAAGTTCGATCAACGTGCTATACTGAAAGATATTGTTTGTAGATAAATCCATATAAATCCCTTGAAAACTCATTAACTCGCCACCTAGAGAAAAAATGGCCCATGTTGTAGAGGATAGATTTTACATACTACGACTAGCACCACTAGTGTACCCAACAAATGGTTCCAAATATTTAGACATCTGTGATGAAATGTAAAGCAGATTACTAATTTCAAGAATACTCTAGAAAATAAGAGTAAGACAATAAATCAAAATCAAAATCATATATACAATATAATACAAATTACTACACTCAACTTAGCATAGTAATGTTTAAGGTACAACCCATTTCGAGGCTGCGCCAATGGAATTCCATCATAATGTACTAACTCATAGGCACCCTTAGCCAAAGCTCTTTTGAAAATGTAGGTCCCATGCGATAATCGCTCAAATTTTCCTGTACTTGCCAAAACAACTTTCTGATCATAAAGTAAGACTAGGTCACCCTCACAGAAGATGTGAGGCTAGACATGTTGGTTATATTGCACCTTAATTTGTCTCTTATGCACTTCGTTGTCCAACACAGCTTCATGATGTGTTTCATCTAGATGGATGAGGTTAAAAATACGTGCTTCTTTAGTAGAGGTGTCAAGTAACAAGTCAACAATGAGTTTTAACGATGGTATTTCACATTGGATAGGAAATATAGCTTCCAGACCATACTCTAATTGAAAGGGGCTAAATCTGGAATAATTTCTAACTGAGGTTTGATATTCCTACAAAGTCGAGCACATGATTAAATGCCAATTTCAACTATGAACTCCTATCATTCGTTCAAGAATTCACTTAAGAATCTTCTTAATGGCTTCAACATGTCCATTGGATTGTGGATGATAAGGAATAGAACTATCATGTGACAGTCAAAATTTGGCAGTCAACTCATTCATCATGTGATTTCAAAAATTATTACCATGATCTGTGACTATAGCTTGTCGAACACCAAACCGTGAGATGACATGATTGAAAAAGAATAATGCAGTTGTTTCTCCTCTGCTATTGAATATAGGAAGCTCGTTGACCCACTGGGTAAAATAGTCTACTGCGACTATAATATAGCCATGCCCCCTAGACGAATGAGGATTGCAGGTCATGAAGCTAATGCCCTATTTTGAAAATGGTCCCACATCGATAACGAGATGCATCAACGTTGGTATTTTGTTGTTTTTACGATCAAATACCTGGCACGCATGACAAATTTTGACCGTGAGGATGCAATTGTGAAATATAGTATGCCAAAAGTAACTGACACAGAGAATATTCTGGCGTTCTCGTATCCAGACAAGTGTCCACCACATGCCCCAACATGAAAATCATTTATATCTTTCTCAGCCTCCTCATGAGTGAGACACCTCGTTAAAATTATATCGACACCACAATGATAAAGTGTATCGTCGACGATCAGATAATATTTGGCTTGGTATCGAATACGTCAATTTTGAGAGCAAGAGGTATCTAGACGGAAAGTATGGGTTTGGAGATAAATGATAAAATCCCCATACCAAGGATCAGAATATTCGATCAGAAAAAAGACTCATCAGGAATTGGTGATTCCGATGCAGCATCAATACTATCAGAGGGAAGGTCGTAGAGAATCTTAGCCAAAACTAAACACTTCTTTGACTTGGATTTGATGAACTCCAAAAACAATTACTGCAAAATGACAATCCATTTTGAAGATTTTCCCCCAATAAATTGACGTGACATAATTTATGTCATGGGGTTGTAATCCTAAATTAAAATGTGAAGATATAATGGTGAAATATTTGGACAACTTGAACGACCACCAAGGCAAGATTTTCGACGTATGAATACTTCACTTATGTATCATTGAGATTATGACTCAAATAATATATCGGATGTTCTATCCCATCTACTTCATGGACCAATACCATAGCAATGGTCATATTTGTTGTGACGATATATAAGAAATAATCACTCTCATAATTGGGTGGATATATTAATGACACCCAGACCAGTGTATACTTGATAGCATCAAAAGGAGCTTGCGCAACCTTATCCAAATGGAAGGGAATCCCCTTTCTCAAGAGATGAGTAAATCCTTTAGCCATTTGGATGTAGTTGGGTATGAACCTTTTTAGGAAGTTAACCTTTCCTTGAAGTTTTTGTTACTTAAGTAAATTTGATGGCACAGGAAAATCAAGAATGGCGTGGAGCTTCAATGGGTTGATTCAAATTTCTTATTTTGAGACGAAAAATCCTATAAAATGACCAGAACCAACACAAAACACACATGTGTGTGGATTGAGGCGTATTTTGTAGTGTCAGCATCGTAGAAAGATAACTCTCAAATGCGTCGGGTGATCAGTCTGATTTCATGAATGTGCGGGTAATTCATCTAGATAAGGTTTGAAAATGTGTTTGATTTCATTGCAAGCATAATCCATTACTCCTTGAAATGTTTTCCCAACGTTATTTAAGCCAAATAGGAGTTTATGATAAGCGAATTTTCCCCAGGGATAGATGAATGATCTTTTATATTAGTCCTCTGGGCGGATATTGAATTGATTGTATTCAGAGAATCGATCCATGAATGAAAATATTTCACACTTGACACAATCATCAATAATCTGGTCAATTAAGGGAGTAGGATAGTTGTCCTTTGGACAAGCAATATTGACATCCTGATAATTGACACACATTATTATTGTGCCTTGTTTCTTCATGACCAAAACAATGTTGGAAACCCAAACTGTAAGTGGAAAAGGGTAAATGAAACCAACACGTAAAGTTTTTTCAACTTCTTTAATGGAAATAACCTTCTTCAGATGAATAGGATGAAGACGTTGATGTACCAGTTTGACATCAAGGCACATTTTAATGGTGTGTTCAATGATACTAGTATCTATGCCTGGAATTTCCTCTTAAGATTAAGAAAATATATCTCAAAATTCACGAAAGATAGAGCGATAAGTTTTGAGTTCTAATGGAGAACAAGACACGCTGACATGAATGTTTTCTACAACATCGGGTTTGGTCAAAATATTGATAGACATGGTTTCTTCAATATTTGACAAGTTTCGCTCGGATTCGATAGCATTAATAAGAAAAGAAATCGAAAAGAAATTTTTGATCAATGGGTGATATAATTCAATAATATTATCTTCTTCGTAATCCTGAAGATGGGAACGATGATGATGATCTTCCATGGTTCTCCTCCTGGAATCATGGATAGCAAAATGCTCTCATTAGTCAAGAAAATGGATGAAAAAGGAGCAGATGGAGTACCAAAATCTAATGATCGATCGACCCAAACGATTGACGACGATTTTTTTAGATTCGCCGCCCAAGACATGTATATTGATTGCTATGTTGACTTAATTGGGTTTGGAGGCAAGAATTCATTCAACATAACATCTTCAGAATCATTGGTAATCTTCCTTAAGCTATATGGAGTGGAATATATCATGTAGCAGGTCTCTATTCTTGTAATTTATTCTAACATCATAGGTGGCGGTAATGCAAAGGTGCCCATTAGGGAAGACTCATTTAAGATTCCTACACCAATTTCTAGAAGTGATAGCTGGGGTGTGTGAAATAAAAGAATGCTTCCAGCTACCTAGGAATTGGAGGCAAAGAAGGAGATTTGATTGATGACTGTAATAACACCTTTATGAGGAAAGGAAATCATTCTAAAATAATTAGAGATGATCAGATTCATAGTGTAAACCCATGGCCTTCCGAGTAAAATGTTGTAGTCAAGGGGTCTGTGAATGACCTCAACTTCAACTGTTACATTTTCCCCCCTACTTCGACATGAAATTTATTGATGATACTACAATAGCCTTGACCGTCAAAAGCTTTCAACGTCATAGGTGATCAAAATAGGCACGACGAGCCAAGTGAATTCCAGTATTTTAGAGAAATAATGCAAGTAGATGATCCCTCATCAAAAATAATACGATGAACGAGGTGATTGAGAACATTTACTTGAGTGGATAATTCCAATTCTGCTGGTAATTGTGGCACATATCCCATATGATTAGAGACTACAATATTGGAATTTGTTGGATTGATTCCACCAATTACTGACAACAAAGCCTCCTTTTGGGAGGGACAATTTTGAAGCACCTCAAGCATCGACATAGCTAAAGGGGATTGAGCCAAATCTTCAACTATATTATAATATTGAGCAGCTCGGGCTTGAGGATTGAATTTTGATTTATGGACAACTCCCTTCATTGGCTTTATTGTTAATTCAGAAATAACAGTTGGTGGAATAGATTACATGGACAGATTCATGGTTGAGGTAGTAGGTTTATCAGTATCCTCACTACCATATTATTTATTTTGCGTTGACACCAAAACATCATTTTTTCCTTTTTGATAGATAACATAAGCACTTGGGAACTAGAATTTTGATCCTTAGCAACCATATTTGTGTTTGGATTTGGAAAAGGATCTGTCAACATAGTGGATGGAGTCAAGGTCTTAAGAAATTTTGAGACTTCAGTGTGGTGAGGATAGTCTCGAAAAAATTTCTCCTCATTACATATTATGCAAGGGTAATGAGGTTTCCGATTGTTTTGAGTTTGTTGGTTAGATGATCGTTCCCGCGGGGTTGAATTTTTCTTTTCCTTTTCTTTCCCCTTTTTCTTACTTCTGAGTTTCTTGTCACTTTTTCATTGTCATATTACACGACATGAATTTCAGAAGAAGGTGAAAAATTAGATGCAGGAGAGTGTTGTGTGCTTTCAGTACCGATCATACCATTGCCAACATGAGATTCCTTAGATGGAGGAGGAATAGTAAAATTAGATTGCAGTGCATTGGGAATTGTCTGATAGATCATGCCAGACTGAGTATAAATAAAATCTAAGTACTGGGAACAAGAAATGACTTTCTCTTCAGTAATGATGCCACCCTTAGCCACATCCTCGGTGACATATGAAAGTAAGAAATTAATGAACCACTCAGCAAGGATCTGACCATGAACACATGTTTTGACCATTCTATGGTGACGACGCTACTCATGAATATGGTCACAAATGTGACTAGCATTAGTCTGTTTAAAATTGGCCAGCAGTTCCGTTCCAGTTTCATATCGTATGGGTAACTAGAAGTGGGTAAAAAAGGTAGTATCTAAGGCTATGAAATTATCAAATGAAGCTTATGGTAGCTCAATGTACCACTTCGTAGCCAGACCAGTGAGCGTACACTGGAAAAGATGTAGTCAAGTAGAGTCATCATTTAAGGAGTTGGATGAGCACCATAAATGATAAGTCATAACATGCCTCTACGGGTCTTCTCCAAGGTTTCCATTGAATTTATGAATATCCTAGGTAATTTATGTGCTATCAACGGCAACCAAGGAGTATAGCTAATTGGATCATTGGTAAGTTAGTTTAAATTAGGTAATTCTAAAGTTGCAACAAAGGGAAATTGTCGATTTAAGTCAAGTTAAGCATAACCAAGATATGATGGAGTTTCTTGCGAAACAAGCCTTTGAGGACCAAAATAAGGCATTTGTTGTTGGTAAACCAGGTAGGGGTTGTTTTGATAAGCAAACACATGAGTATTATGTTGACCAAAACCTGGGTAAGCTACTTCTTGTTGGAATGATTTTTGTGGTATTTTCGGTTGTGGCTACCAAGGTGTCTTCCCATCAAGATTATAGCCCAAACTAGAATAGCTTGTACCCAGTTGTGAATAGGTAAGACTCAGTTGTGCCTGTGAAATCCCATAATAGGTTAATCCATCTTGTGAATGAGAAATTCTGGATACAAGTGGTTGTTGTAAACCAAACGAAGGAGTTGGAGTCTAAGGGCCTAAAAAATGAGGGCTTTGGGTTGAAGGACCTACTGAGACGGTTGAGGTACAACACTCTGAGCCTGTAATAGGGGAAATGAAGTATTAAAAAGTGGAGTAAATGTGGGTGCAACAGGTTGAAATGGTTGATATGAATGCACAATCGTTTGTGGTTGAATGGGAAAAATAGGCTACCACTGACAAAAAATCATTCCAACATTCGCTTTACCATAAAAGGATAGATTAATGTCAAAATGGGTGACCATAGGTTTCCCCCCAGCATGATGAGTATAATAAGATGGAAGATATTTTTCTCCAAATGCTGGGAGTCCAGTTTAGATTGTACCATACGGAATATACCCAGATGGACCAGCTCGATATTGCACTGAAGATGTATATAAAGGATCAAGTCATTCATTACTGTTTAGAGATGTACGAAATAGAATATGACATGATGACATGGGTGAAGTCCATGAGTTTGAGGATGCACCAGAGAAGGTTCCAGATAATGATTGGTAACTCGGTGGGATGGAAGGACCACCATATAGATGTGACTCTGGTGATCTGGTGAACATCGATGGGGTAGCAATAGTAGATGTTTTCGCAACTGTAAAAAATGGTACAAATAGAGATGTTGACTCAACCATAGTGATATGACCCAATATATACCATATAGGATCTATGGGAACTGGAACTAAAATAGGATCAAAAGAAGCAGTGTATGTCAACTGAGGAAAAGACTGATAAATATAAATCTCCTCCCCAAAATGAGTTAGAGTTGAGGGTGTTTCACCTTATGGTATTTCCTCAATCGAAATCAAACCAGGTGGAAGGATGTCTACGTCAGGCCTAAGATATATTTTAGGTGGTTTACTATGCGATATGGGAGACTCAATGGCTACAATTGACCATGGAGCGGCCGATAGAGGGAAAAATTTCAGTTGTTCGACTTCGGGATCTAAATGTTCTCGTAAAAGAATGATGGTATCTGGATCATGTTCCAGTTTGACAACGTCAAGTTTGGGAGGTATGGTCTCACTGATTGGATGGATCGTGACCACAGGTAGCTGTGAGGACTCTGTTTCGACGACAGTGGATGAAATAGGATGTGCATAAATGACTCGAGATGACTCTGGTATATGTGATGATGATGTCACGTGAGAGGTACTGATTGTACTAGTTTTAGTAGAACAATTTCGCCTTTGTCAACCAGAAATTCCTTCTAGTGGTAAAGGTGATTTAAGTGCTATTATACGCGAACTGTGGGGAAAGGGATGTTCTTTTTTCATGATGACTAGTTGATTTTATTAAAAAAAATAAACAAAATAAAAGGGTAATTCTAGGAAAAAGGTTTACCAAGTAATTGTGAACGGTAGAATACCTCCTAGCGAACCAAGAAGTATGGGCAGGCAATCTCCCTGAATGTTGTGCTTGGTGTATCACAAGTTACAAGGTGGCCAACTCAGTTACCTATGGATGGATAAAAACCTAAACCTCCCAGATATAACCGAAGGTTCGTGGAGGCCCAAGTCCATATTAGAGTTGTGTAATGTGAAACCACACAGTGGGGGAACCCCCTTATACTTTTCATACTAGAACACCACCCAATATACTCGAAGGTATGTGGACAAGCTCCTATATACTTACGTATGTGGAGTGAGGTATCACACTCAGAATGTATTGCAGACAATTTAGCGATAGATGTTATGTTTAACGACGTCGGAACACCTCTCTAACCTAGACCTTCTAAATGTTATTGTTAATGTTACAATCCTGTCTTAGGTTGATTTATGTAAATTTTATGTTTATCTTGTCTAAAATTTTTTCTTTGAGGTTCACCATGTGATGTAATGGGAAATTCCTAAAAATGAAAAATAAATGTAAGCAAAATTTTCAATTTATATTTTTCAATGAAAATCCTAGCTACTAAGGGGAAAGAGCAATCATTTTTTGAGCATACAACAAAAGCACAAACTAAATGTATATTACCTTAACTTGTTCCTATACAACACACACAATTCTCTAGATGCACATGCATGTTTTTATTTTCAGTTCCCTTTAATGTTAATGAGAGAAGGGAAACTAAATGCACAGATCAATCAAACAAGTGTTTTATTATAATAAAAGAGGAATGAAACAACAATTTCTCTTAGGAAAATGAGGAATGGAACTAAAATTTTGCTACAGGAAACGAGGAATGAAACAAAAATCTCCTTTTCGAAAACAGAATTGATCTAATGCAAAATTAACTACTTTGAATTTTATTTTCCAATGATAAAGAAAACAATTAATGAAACATTGAACAAATTAGTTTCCAAAGGAGGAAGAACAGGAAAGTATATTGGTCTCGAAGAGAATTCAAACATCTGAGAATACAACAAACAAGTGGTTGAAACTGAAAGAAAATAAAATTTAAAATGGAATTTGGTTGGCTAAGGGGGCAACATAGCCTCTATGGGGAGACAGTGCATTGCAATACACCCCTGAATGAAACACAGTGCACTGCAGTGCACTATACACTAACCAACAGTGCTTTGGATGCAACAAGGTTTGTGAAACAAATAGCTAAACACAATTATAATGAATTTTGTTCATTAAAATAACTGATAAATAAATTAGATGCTAATGATGAAGGTAAACAGAGGCAAAAACACCAGGAATGATGGGATTCTTCCTAGTGGAGTCGCTAATTTTTTATACAGAATTTTAATCTACGGATAAACTAAATTCGCTGTGTGGTGTTCCTTCACTCAGAACAACAGAAGAAATCCAACTACTATTTTCTCTAAAATATGAAGATTTACAGAAAGGGAAAGAAGCCTATATGTGATACTTTCTCTCTCCTTCTCCTTATATCGTTGTTGTCATCGTTCTCAACTCAACTCAAGCTGCTAGATTGATTCCTACAAACAAAGACATAGAACACCAAACAACCTACAATATAGAAGTATATACTTATCTTAATGAAATCAAACTGATTAGATCTGAAGTACATACATCATCAAGAATAAATTTCAAAAGATATAGGCATATGTATGGGAAAATGAACAGAGATATTTATTAAAGAGTAGGAGGAGAAGATTACAGCCAATGGATCTATTTGTCGTCAACTTGCTCCAACTTCATTATAGCCTCACATCGCCATCATCATCTCAGCAGCATATAAATACTTCCACTCTCTTATTAAATGATAATCCAACAGCATAACTTTGCACACAATTATTCCTCCCTAGTAGTTATATGGGTGCTCAATTTATAGGGAAACTGATGGTAGTTTCTCACTAAATGGATTTCTAATAATAGGCAAGGCATGTTTCCAAGTTTAGAGGTGTTATATGGACACTTCTATTCGAGGTATGACACCTATGGACTCTTCTAGAAGGTACTATCCATGTGGAGTTTCCCGGAACAATGATGATTTTTCTCCCAGGTGTCCAACACACCCTTGAGTGTTAGGAAGTGCACTGTAGTGCACCCTTGCATGGAACTATTGGCATTGCAACGCAGTTATTCCCTTGTATAGCAACATTTTTGAGTTAGTGGGTCATATAATATATACTTCAAACCTTGGAAATATCACAATTGAATCCATGAGTATAATTTATTCACTTAGGGCATGTAGCAACTGAAATATAAGGGGATTATAGAACATATTCATTGGTCTTGGGGGATGATGCCCAAATTTACCTATAACACTCATCTCGGAGGACGAACTATTGTGGGTCGTAGTAGAATGGTCGCCTGCCCCATTAGAGTCACACACCACTGGTGGTGCCTCTTCATCAGTGTTAAAGACTCCAACTAAACCACACAAGGCCAAGGATACACAACAAAAAGGCAAGGACAAAGAGGCATATCTTGAGCCTACTACAAAGGTGGAAACAATTGATTTAGAGAAGGAAGCAGAAGAGAAATAAGCTGATGGATTCGAGGAAACTACAATGACTACAACTAAAGGCACTAAGAGAGGTTCTCAGGTCACCGTGGGTGCACAAAAACATAGGAAGGGTTCCAAGTTGGTAGGAACAAAGAACCTCACCCTCACCAAGGATGACTTCACATAAATCAAAAACATGGTAAAATCAGCCACGGAGGATATTTAGAATGACATAGAAGCATAATATAAGTCATTCCTCGAGGAAGTACAGTCGGGCCTCCAGGAGTTAAATATGTAAGTGAGCATGATTCAAGAGAGCTTGAAGCAAGCGAGGCTATAGCAAGTGAGTGTGTCGAAACCCAACATCAGTCAAACTAGAACGCGGACCATCAGCGCGGTGTTGTCATCCCCTTTAGATGGCCGATCGATTTAGATTCTCGGACCTACCATTACACTTGATCCGCCTATGTTGCGCACTATTGTGCAAGGCTCTAGAGAGGTTAGCATCAACGTGTCGATGCTACATGGTAGAAATATCCATGCTCTATGTTAGAAAAGTTCTTTGCTAAGTCATGAGTTTATTTAATTTTTTTTTTTAGGATTAGACTTTGTAAATTTCAAAAAAAAAAATTTGAACGCTACCGAAATTTCCGCTAGCATCTGTTTTAGCCCTTTTCGGACAGTCTGTTTTAATTCTGTTTGTGAATGTTTTTCTTTAATCCGATAATACCATAAATTCCAGTAACTTTCCCTTTAGAAAAAATAAATAAAAGAAAAGACATTTTCTTTGTGTCAAGCCACGTGTTCTTGTTTTAAAATATGTTTAAAATATTTTATCACTATTTAGGTAATGTGATAGGTAAGGTTTATGGTGAGTAATTTCAAGTTAGAGTCGTGGTTATACATGAATGCTAGGTGTCAATCCACAGTAACATAGCCAATTAGTGTTCCGTCGTGTTTTTCAACTGACATACCTCATTCATATGTCAAAGTACGCGTTATGTGTTGGAATAGATCATGGATCCGTCGTCTTAATACAATGAAAGTTTGGCTGATCACACATAAATTCTCCCGGAAATTTAGGCCAATAATCAAGATTCAGTGGAGGTGACTACTCGTTACAAATATGCTCATTTTCAGCCACCCATAGCATGCCATCTGAAGCCACGGAGCCAATTGAATATCGTAATGACTATCACATGGTGAATTCTATGGTCCAGTATAATTACCATAATGAAAATATCTTGCATGGGAGGGCGAACCAACGAAGTTTTTTTAAACCACCGAGAATGAAGGAATACTACCAGTTTTGAGTTTAACTGTTTGTGAACGAGATTTTCTATTGAGTAGCTTGAGAAGGGATTCTTAGATTTCAGACAATATCTCATAGAAGACACAACAACACATGTTATGTGAGTTCTTCTATCCTTGCCACCTATCATATTTAAACAGACAATTTTATTTATTACTGAAGATAACTTAAAGAGGAGGAAGCTAAAACAAATTGAACCACAAGGAGTTGACCTAGTGGATACAAACTCGAATGTGAAAGGTATTTTTTTCAAGTAGGGTGGTATCCTCTATGTTCAATATTGGGAAGCTGTCACATAGGAGTAGCTCAGCTGATTGCACTTTCTTTCAATGGACAGAAAGAAACCATCTATGGTATTAGATTGTAGGTATCAATAGATTCAATTGCTAAGGCATTCGACATTCCACAAGAATGAGAAAGGTTTTGTAGTCATCACTAGAATAGACATCAATTGTTTCCTTAAATATGGACACATAGATCCCATCTGGGCCAAAGGAATTCCCAGAAGTTTACTTTAAAATGAATGGGTTGAAGTTGTTAAGCTCATGAAAATTTACCTCACTTGTGAGAGGAGGTATAATGTTGTTTTTATTTGTCATATGATATTTCTATTTCATATTGCAGGTATGAAGACCCTCAACTTGCCATTATTTTTGTTGAAGATCCTAGCAAAGATGTCAGCCATAATTCAAACACACACATCTACTTCGGAATACAACTTGTGTCATCAAGCTCTCATTAAAGTGTTAGTTGAGGAATAACTAAGGAAAATAAATCAATCATGGGACCATTTTCTGTTTTACAGGGCAGGCCAACCTACCCCTACACCTCCAGCTCAGCTACCTCTAGCCTTACAACAACACCTTCAGCCTGCAAAAATAACAAAGAGAGGCTAAGAAGGAGAATATCCATAAGAAGACTAAAGGTAGAAAAGAACACACTCCTTGAGGCAAGGTTGAGAGGAAGTTGGAGAAAGGAGAAAACTCATAAATAAATAACCCTAAAACCATGAAAATGGTGCCTCCCATTTCTCCTTTTCCTAATGTTTATGCCAGAGCTCGAAGAGGAAGGTCTACAGCTACAGAAAAACCTAAAGCATAGTTGCTACTAGAAATTCCGGAAGTAGAAATTAAACAGAAAATGAAGAAAGAATTTCGCCCCACTAAGTCTGATGAAAATATCCTAAAAGATGCAGGGTATGAAATTAGTAGCAAGAGAAATAAAGAGGAGGCTAAACCTTTTGCTAGTACCAGAAAAAGACATACCAAATGTTGAGTCAATTTACTAGGTAAACTAACACAAGTATTAAACTTGGAAGCATGTCCAAAATATGTGGATCTCATATATAGTCAATATTTAGAAGACAAATTTTTTTAAAGAAATTTCATATTATAAATTTATTCTAAATTCTAAGATTTAAGGAAATGCATTTACAAATATAAAATCTAAGTAAGTAATTTATGTTTCAATATGTAAAAAGTGAGGGAAGAGGCTCCTAACTTAGGAGATCCTGTTTGACCTTCTCCACAGTACTACTTTCATGAAGAGAAACCAATTAACTGATGGAAAATAGCTTATTATGGATAAAAAGTAGGAGAAGAGGCAACTAGCTGAGGAGGTCCATGTTGTCCTTATTCACAATTCCATTCATCATTGTTACCATTTTTATATAAAACTAAACATTCAGAAAATAAATTCAAAAAAGGAAAAGAAAAATGAATAGTAGTTATTGTTCTTTTATCAGATAGAAGGAGAGTTTAACTTAAACACTTGGTTTCCCCTTCATATTCACATTGTAATTAAACCGAGATTCATTAGCAAGCATAAGTAAATAACTCAACAAGGAAAATAAGATGAATTCTATTTATTGTTCTTGGATCAGATAAAAGGAGAGTTTAACTTAAGCACTTGTTTTCCCTTCATATGCAAATTAGAAGTAAACACAGATTCATCAAAAAACATAATAGATATTCATTCATCTAATTAATTGAACAAATCTGAAGCAAAACTGGTTCATGAGAATTAAGCTAGTTTAACCAAAAAGTGTGTGTCGCTTGGTGTGGGGGCCCTCCACCCTTGCCTTGCACACTTGAAGAGCTTATTAGCTACTGCAAACTTAGTCAATAATACATAGTATTGAAAAAAAAGAGAGAAGGTAGTCTCAATATGAAATTATACAAATTCTCCATGTTTGAATGGTTGACACTACAAGGAAAAGACCCTTTAGCAGATGTCTTTGAGGAACCCCATAGGAAAATACCCCACACATATGTTTATAGCAGAGGTTACTAGAGGAGGTTGGCGGGCGGAGGGTTTTGCGGATGGTTTCCTCTCGGTGCGCTTATCATTACATGTCGCCCCGGTGCTCTGGAACAAAGAAAGCACCGGTGCAGACCAAAAGGCACATTGGACACTGTGCACTTCGTCCACACCTGCCCAATGCGTCTTATTATTCTATAGCACCGGTGTGTCACAGATCTTCCATGTCGGTGCATTATAAAACACCGCACCAAAACCGAAACCACTCGGTGCGGTAGAAAGAAACCACACCGATGCATCATAATACATCGTGCCAAAGCACAACACGACCGGTGCATTTGTAAGAAACAGATCTGGTGCGCCTATAAACGACGCGCACCGATAAAGGGTTAAATTTAAAAAATTACGGCAAAATAACCTGGATTTTTCAGTCTTCTAGTGCTCCAGAGCTCTCAATTACCGGTGCGCGCCCTACCATAGAAGGAATCGGTGCGCACGAAACATGGGCACACCGCACAACTTGCAGGACGTACACACACATCCAGGGCCTCCTATTACTTTAACACATCGGTGCTTCACCACTCTTCCACGCCGGTGCATCATAAAACATCGTGCCAAAATGGAAATGCACCAATGCATTTTTATCCAAGAGCACCGATGCGCCGATAAACCACATGCACCGGAATAACGTTACATAAAAAAAAATTAAGGCCAAAAAACTGGTTCTTTACGACTATTCCACACCGGTGCTTTACGAATATTCCTCCCTGGTGCATCATCAAAATTTCACGCCGAAACTGAAACATCCCGATGCAGTGTTAGGGAACTACCTCGATGCATTATAAACAATGCACCAAATCTGACATAGCCTGGTGTGGTTATAGGTAAGCATACCAATGCACCTATAAAACCACGCGCATTGGAACAGGTTTAAATAAAAAACAATTACGGCCAAAAAAATTCATTTTTCACTTTCCTTAGTGCTCCAGAGCTCTCAAGCATTAGTGCAATTTCCACTTGTCTAAGCCGCCCTGACATCGGTGCTCTCATTGCACCCATTGCACACACTATTGCTCTGCATTAGCCACCAATCTCCAGCTTACATTTTGAAAATCGGTGGGAAACTTTTCTTTTGCAAAGTTTATAGCCAATATGCCTCTTCGACGGTGAAATGTACAAGAATTTTTCTAGTTTTTCCATAATTAAGCCTTTTAGAGGATTAGAAATTGAAATAACCTTAAAAATAGCCATTAAAAAGGAAAAAAAAATATTTGTCACGTGGTGCGCCGGAGCTATTCTGTTCGCACCAGATAGCGGTCATGCCTATAAAATTTACAAGTCGCGCTGCCACTGGTGCTAATGGTATTGGCACAGTTTCTGGGGCGATACCAAAAGGCGTCCCGAATAATTTTAAAATAAAAAAATAAAATAAAAGGTGGTACGCTCATTTATCCAGGCGCACCGTTGACCACAAGAATCATAGTGCGGTGCGTTGACAAAATTATCCACCCCGGTGTATGTCAGCGCACTGCATTCTGGATTCTAAGAGGGTCAATAGTGTGGTCAGGTAAAAGATCGTACCGTTGACTATGTAATTTTCATGAAGTCGGTGCGCTGACACAACTATATGCGTCGGGGTGTATATTTCAGTCAGTGCACCGCTATTTTGAGCTTTGATGAAGTTAAAGGTGCTTGAAGAATAGACAGCTGCACCGAGGCCGATGTGTTGTATTTCACTAGGGGCACCGGGACCAGTTTTGTACGTTCTTAAGATGCACCACGACCAGTGCATGATTGTTTTGATGGTGCATCGACTTGTCTGTTTCTTTTTTTTCAAAAAAAATATATATGTGTATATTCCTAAATATATGTCTGTTTTAATAAATTATTTATTTATTTAATATGGCAATGATTCAGAGAGAAGAGGAGGAACAACAGCAAAAACAGGCTGAACAATATGTAATGATTTGCCAATGGGAGGCCTGAGAGAGGGATAGAGATGCATACCCTCACCCTATTACTGCAGATACCCAAGAGATCCTTAGGAGGGTAGGCCTCCTCAAGTTCTATGAGGAGGCTACTTCCCTAAAGTCCCATAGTGTGTTTTTGAGATATCTTATCAGCAGGTGGAATGCCCACTGACAGGCTTTTCAGGTTGGTCCTGACCAGTGGTACACACCCACTGAAGAGGATATTTATTTTATTACAACACTATCAAGGAGAGGGGTGGATTTCCCCTCATTCCCAGACGCTCTAGCTATTTTTGCAGTAGGGAGTTAGTTAGTTTACTCCCAGAGATACACTGGAGCACATGTATTGTCTCCTTTAGAGTTTCGGGTACCTGGAGGTCAGTTACGTATAGGTGCTTTTGGTAGACAGGATGTGCAGTGCCTCTCCCTTATCATTTCAACCATTTCGCGCAACACTAGTGATGGGCAATGCATTAGTTGCTTGCTTTTATAATATGTTGATTCTTTAGTAGAGTAGCCACAACTTGTCAGGTGGTCTACCATTGTTTTTGTGGGAGTTTTGTATGGCCTTAGATAGATCTGATGCTCATGCAAAAGGGAGGGTCAACTTCCCTTTTTCTTCATATTTATTTTGTTTATTGTTTGAGAGGTTTCCAGAGATGAGACCTAGTTTTGTTCGACAGCCTCGTAGGCCGATGTTTGAGGCCTAGATGCACATGTGGGGGTAGATGATTCCCAAGAGGGGAGAAACTTTGTTTCCAGCTAGGATATCACATGATTCACTGGACTCACTAGCCAACGTTGATGGGATGCATCCCTTCATTATGGTCCCATGTCCTTATGCTGTCTTAGATTGGCGAGGGTGTTCCAACATCCTCTTCATAGCTGATGAGCTGCCAGATGATAGAGGTAATATTACTATTTTATTTATATTTATTCTAACATGTTCTTTAACTTTTTTTTATTAAATTGTGTAATGAAATTTTCTAATTGTTGTTGTGTACTTGTATATATTTTGCAGACATTGGCTATTTTGATGGTAAGGAAATGTCGGGTCCACCACATGATCCAGGTGTCAATCCTGATGATGACGATTATGATATGGCTGATGTCGAGCATGATCATGATGAGGATGAGGTTGGTGCAGCAGAGAGACATGATCCTACTCATCATGGTGCACCGGTGATGCCTTTTTCTAGGTGTGGTCAACCTGAGACTAGATATAGGATGGAGTTGGCCAACCAACTCTGTGCATTGATTGTTGATGCGGGCATCATGCCCGCTCATTACAGAGACATATAGGGTGATGATAGGCTGTTACGGATGTGGATAGGCATGCCACATGACATGTACAGCCTGATGCGACATGTTGTAGGAGCTACGACAATTTTTACGTGACTGAGGAGGATTGTCTGTAGCTATAGGCGTAGTCGAGCCGCAGCATGTGATGGACAGTCTGCGAGCAGCGATTCACATGCATCTCATGATCATTCACCTTGTGGCGCGCCTGATGAGCATGATGCTTCACTAGCAGCATTTGATAGTCATCATGGAGATGAGGCTAGACCATCGGCCACGTCCAGTCAGCAGCTTGCATCTACATCCATTATTACTAGTCATGATCATGAGCAGGCTAGACCATCGACCGTCGAGGCTGCACTATTGACTAAGAAAGCCTCCACTACTACTGCTCATATTGATGTTCTACTACCACCAACGGATGCATCCATCAGTACTAATGATCATGATCATGAGCAGGTTCGACCATCGACTGTTGAGGCTGCACCCATCTTTACTGAGTAGGCATCCACTCGTAGTACTACTATTGATGTTGTTATACTACCACTAGCACCTGATCCATGAAATTTATATTACATTTGTATATTTTTAACATTATTATATATATATATATATATATATATATATATATATATATATATATAGATATATATATATATATGGTCCATGTATTTTATGTTCATGTTGCAGTTGTACTTAATTTTCATGTTGGTGATCATCATGATGTGGCGCATATTGTTAGGTCATGTTAGATATGTTCATTTAATGTTTAGCTTGCAGATAGATGTGTATATGTAATAGCATGAGTTATTTGACATATTGAGATATATATTTGATGTTTTTGTTGTGATGATATTAATATATAATGTTAATTTGATGTCTGAATATGTTTATTAGTCAAATATGATGTTTTTACGATGGTTATCATGATCGTGATGATGCTTATTAATTAATTTAATATTAAATGACCATGATATTTATTAAATATTATGTTGTGATTGTAATTGTAATTCTAATTGAATTGTATGTAAAGTATTTGTAAAATTGTAATTGTAATTGTAAATGTAATAGTATGTAAAATTAAAATTGTAATTCTAATTCTAATCGTAATTCATTTATGTGAAATTAATGTAAAATTGTAATTGTAATTTTTATTCTAATTCTAATTGTACTTTTAATTGTAATTGTATGTAAAATATTTGTAAAATTTTAACTCTATTAATGTGAAAATTTTAATTTTATTAATGTGAAATGATTTTATTAAAATATTTAAATTTGTAAATTTGCAAATAATTGTAAAATAACAAATCTAGAATAATACACATTTTTGTAACATAATAAAGTTTAGAAAATAATGAAAATAAATTCATGTAATTTATAACTATCATTAATTTATTATGATCTTACATACAAAAAGAAGGAACTTTATAAAGTCCAGTTCATTTATCATCCTAACACGCATCGGTGCTTCATATAAATAAGATGCACTGGTGCGTCACAACTCTTACGCACTGGTAATGAATAAACACAAATAAAAAAAATGCAATCTATTTTCTTTAAGTGAAAAAAAAGCGACGATTTGAAAAATGGGCGGCAAAATATTTTCGAAAATCTAATTTCATAAAATCTTTAAATACTAAACACTATTCATTTTTTTACTATTTTTGCTAAAATTTTCAGCCAGATATTTGCAGGAGACAAACATGGAGCAAGAGAGCAGGAGGGCATTGTGGAGTAGCAAAATACGTTCAAACAGAAGTATTCGGAGAATCAGAAACCAAAAGTCTGGTGATTCAAACCCTGTATCATAGAATTTGAAACCATCTCGTGATTAAATTTGATTTTTTTTTTTACTTTTTTCTCCGGTTTTTTACTTCTTCTTCTTTTTTTTCTGCAGTTTTATCCATTTTTACTCTAAACCCTTCATTCTTTTTCTTTTTGCCCTTTCTTCTCCTTATTTATATGATTTCAGAATTATGGTTTTTCATTTTAGATTGACGTCCAACCCGCGGGGCGACTTGCATAGTTGGATCTCAATCCATTCAGCCATTGCATGAGTTTTTAAAAAAATGGATTTTTCTTTATCGATGCACCCTGCGTACTATACCGCACTGGCGTGCTGTATTATATAACGCACCGCAAAAATACTGTAGTAAAAAAAATGGAAACATTTTTTCTAAATCCATGCGCCAAATCTGAAATAGGACATCGGTGCTCCATTTAACTAGGAAAGAATCGTACGGTGTATTACACCGTTTTTGCGGTGCGTTTATAATACCCCACGCACTGTTAGGTCTATTACACTGCTTTTTTTGGTGCTTTTACAATACCCAACGTAATGTGCGGTGTATTATACCAGTTTGCGGTGCGTTGTTAATATCCCCATGCAACAACGGCGGTGTGGACCTCGTGAAAGGCGCACCGGTGCCTTGAGATTTATTTTCTACTTGAAAAGTTGAGAATTTATTTATAAATATATTAATGAATGATATGGTACAGGTTTCATATTGATAAAGAAATGTCTGACAAGAGATAAAGTAACAAAAATACTGTTAACACATCAAGAAAATAAAAAAATACAAGTTCTTTGTAAATTCTTTATAAAAAATATTATTTTTGAACTATATGTAAGTTTAACTAATATGTATTGTTTACTGTCTATCATGCAGAGCCACAAAATGACAAAGCTCAATATGATTATTTATGATCTAGGACCAGAAGAGCGTAAAATTTTAATGGAAATATTGCAAAAGGATGAATCAGGTGAATGAAAAAATACTATCGATCTAATATGAGTTCGTTTTTTTAATTATCATTACTAATATAATTAAAATTTTTAGATAACATGTGTCAAATAGTCTACTAATTCACATCAGTTTAATGTTGTATAGGGACCATCAAATAATAAAAGGAATGTTTTTATAAGAAAAGAAAACATTAGAACATGCAAATGAAAATCAATTGCTCCTTAGCTCATTTGGAGTGGTGCTGGAAGTTAATGAAAGGGGAAAAACGTTTACAAAATTTTGAGGGATCTAGTGGAACGAATGTATAGACCTTCTTTCCAACAACAACAACGTGCTTCAAATGTAATATGTAATCATTGAATTTTTCGATCATTAGGTACAATAAATAAAAAATTTAGCATTAAATATTAATTTTCAAGAATTTTCTTGCGGAAAAGAAAAGAAAATGGAACACATTCAGCACATAAAATAGGACAACAAGGAATAAAATGCTTGATCTCTAAGTTTGTGAGTAATTGTTACTTGCTTATAACAACTTAACTAGATTTCATTTTTGTATTTTTTAAGTTGTTTTACAAAAATCATCATTTAATGTCTTCAAATAGGTGCTAACATACAAAGAAGAACCATCATACGAAGTGATTGAAATTGGGTTCAATATGGGTTGTGAGTATATGTTGGCATATCAGAATTTAATTGTGGAATTTGTAAGCATCTATTGATCTTGTTTTACTTAGCTCCGTCTATAATTAATAGAACAAAAACAACTTTTATATTAAATATATGATTTGTTATGGGGTACAAAACTTGCAGGAAACAAAGTATGGAACTGCGCCAACAGATGAAATTTCGAAAGATGTCATGGTGCATGGTTTTGAAAGAATGTGTATAGTTTATGAGTCAATTGTTTCTATGGTATGTCATTTTTCTTTTCGATTTACATTGATGTATATTATTTAGTATTCAAATTTTCATTATTCTCACCAATGTATATACACTCATTTCAGTTTATTTTTATGTTTGTAGATGGAAGGTGAAGAAGAAGAAAATAATCAACACCATGAACACAAAATTCCTAAAAATAACCCAAGTCATGAAAGTAGCTCTAGCAGTGACAACAGTTCAAGCCAAGAATGATGATCACTATGTTTGGATATCAAAGCAAGGCATTTCATTTTTTGAAATATTTTTGTGAAATCAGACATTTTATTTAATGTAATGGAAATAGTGTCCCAATTGAAGGACAAAGGGATATGAATATTAACTATCCCATTTTGTATGATAAATACTGTCTTATTCATATATTATATATATATAATCATAAAATATGTTATAATTTATTCTATTGCGTCCTCAAATGCACTAATAAAAGTTTAATTCATATGAATATTGTTATAAGATATATATGTGTTGAATTTTGATGAATAATGAATTTTAAAAATCCACAATAATTCTGGTGTGATATAAAAAATTAATCCAAACAACACATTCAAATGCATTAATAAAAATGTAATTAATAAGAATATTGTTATAAGATGTGTCGACTTTTGATGAACAATGAATTTAAAAAAATCACAATAATTGGACTGTCACAAGTCGATGTTTCTAAACAAAAACAAAATGAAAACTGGTTCGTGTCAGTAACTGTAAACTGGTGTGTTTATGTGTCTATACACACTGGTGCGTTTATGATCTATGGGAACTGCACAAAGACCGATACCAGTTATAAATATCAGGGCATTTATGTATCTATAAGTAATGGTGTATTTGTATGATCCATGTGCATCACATGAATACCGATGCCAATTACAAATCTCAGTGCTTTTCTGTGATATGGCGCACTGGTGCATCATAAAGGTATACGCACCAGTGCGTTGATATGACCTATGGGCACCGCTCAAATCCCAAGACCAAGTAGAACGGCCCTATGCGTTGCATCAAAAAAACAATGCCTGATGCTATTTTATACCTTAACGGCCAGGTGCATTCTCCTTAGACTGCCCCAGGGCACCATGTACATGTACGCACCGGTGCGTTAAAGCCAGAGTAGCGCATCGATGAAAAAATATCCGTAATAACCTTCGGCCACAATTTTTTTTTTAGTTGTGTTGAATTTCAATTAAAAGCTCTGTGAAAACCTCTGTTCCCATAAACGGATGTGGTAGCATATGTTTTTTTGACAATTTTGGCCAATTTTATAACACTAAAAACCTCCTTTATAACCTCCGCTAGAGGGTGTTTTCCTTGTAGTGTAATAAGCTTCGTATAAATAGATAAATGATAAAAAGACTATGATAAAATGTCTCTAATAGCTTGATCTTATCCTAATCATCTAGGTCGAAATTATCCATTTAGTTACAAAAAATCTGGAAAAATCCAAAAAAATACTAATTCTTCCCTATTTTCTAGGGATTCTTGGAAAACATGTCATGTTTGACCAGCATTGGCCGGGCCTGTTTTAGCTTATTTTGACCGAACGAATAGACATTTTTACATTCATGGTTCCCAATATTTCCAAATCAATGCTCATCTCATGCCCAAGTGTCCTTCATATATGAATTTCATGAAGCAATGACGTGAATTGTCAATTCTGTCCAAAAATACCCTTAAAACCAAATTTTTACAAAAATATCTAAAGATTGAAAAACATAATTAATTTACCTAAATATGCATAATAAGGTCAAAATAAGGCATATGTGGATGATATAATGCATAAAATTATGGGAATTATGTGGGTGTTTAATAAGCAAAATTGACCAAAATTGAGGGTCAACATCTCCCCTTGTTGATATTCAAGCATATACTTATGCTTGCTTTCTCCTCTTTGACATTATGAGTGCTGATGTGCCCATTGTCCCTGATCCTATAGTTTCCTGTTGTCATCTTGAAGAAGAAAATCAATCCCCTAATACCTTCCTGTATTATAGATAGTAGCCTTTACCTTTTGTCTTTCATACTTGTATTGCCATGTTTTCTTTTCATTGAGCCATCTTAAAGCCTGTTTGGAAATGAGAGTGTTCTTTGTCTCAAGTTTTCTAATCATTTTGGTCAATTCCTCATTTTATCTAATTATATTTTTATTATTTGTTTTGTATATTTTGTTTTCATTGTTCAAGCGATTTTCTAAAATCTTGTTGACTTCTAACTCCCTTGTCAACTCTTCTATTATCTTGATATGTTCTTCTTGTCACGTCTCTTTTTCTTCTCCCACAGTCTCTTTGGTAAATGAATGCGATGAAGTGGCTCCTACCCATGCATGATAAAATTCAGAATCCTTCTCTAAAGGCTCTTCCTGTACATCTCTTTCCATTCTTTCCAATATTTTGTTGACTTGTTTGGATGATGTTGGAGGTTCAACTATTTCTACTTCTGGAAAATTTTCATTTTTTTCTTCATGTATTTTCCACCTTGGATTCCTAGGAACAGACAAGAAGGATATTTCTTTCTCAATCATGATACTATCTTGTTTATTCCTGGATCTAGTTCTAGGATACCGTGGAGAATTCATAATTCTCCTAGTGACATGCAGTTGCTCAGATGTTTCCTTTGTAGTTTGTCCCTCAAGATAATTTTAAACTAAATATTCTCTCCAAATACACCCCTTGCTCCTCACCTGATGTTCTACAAATATTTTTATGAGGCCTTGATGATATATGTCTGCTTATTTTTCTCTAGTTTTATTTTTGACACCTTCTATAATTTTGACCAAAATCTTTGAGAATAAATAGGGTAGATTTATCTTGGATTTCCTTTCATATGTTATAGTAGCCTAATATGGTAGAGGTAGACTACACTGAATAGGTTATCACATGTGAATTATCTCTAAATAATAATAATTACTTCAGACCAAGGTTCACTCAACCAATCTCTTGGGATTCCCTTCACTCTATCAAAAGACCCTTTCCTCTGTTTTTATAAAAATAATGTTGGCAAAAATACTGAGAGGGGGGGGGGGGGGGGTGAAACAGTATTTTCAATAATAAAAATCTTTTACTTTTCTCTTACTGATTTCTATATGCGACTTTGATTATCCCCAACTAGTGTAGATACCTGGATACACTAATAGAAACTTGCATATACTGAGATAAATTTATTGTTAGATAAACTTTTAGAAACATTCTTTAACCCGACTTATCAGTTATGCATCAGATAGTTAAGTAGTAAATATGTGCATTAATAACAAAATAAATCATCACACAAGGGCATCACACATGAACACCAATATTTAAGGTGGAAACCCAATTCAAGTGAAGACCACCACTGCTGTCATTTTTGTCTTCAATATTTATTATATGGAAAACTGCTTACAATATTGTACTAATTCAGACTCATATCATTACAGAGGCATCTACCTGCAGAAGGCTGCAACCTTCTCTCATTCTCCAGCTGCTACTGGAAGGGAGCTCTAATCCCCTGATATCATTTACCAGCCACTATTGGAAGGAAGCTTTAACCCGTTGATTAGGATACCAACTTCTACTGGCAGGAAGCTTCTAATTCCACACTGAAGGCTTCATCCCTCAGAACCACTGCAGACCACGTTTCATCAATTTTCACACTAGATCCCATAGCTTCAACACAACTTATCATAAAGATCATCAATAATAAACTTAACCCAAACTTCAATCAAAACAGTGAGATCACTGTAACCAGAACACAGTAATAAACCCATATCTAAGAATTAGTATGCAGAATCAATCTCAACCATGATCATTCATTATACTAAAATACATATGCTACTTCACTTTACTGATCCTGCGTGTATACCCGCTTTCCTTCACACCAACCTGCGTATAGATATGATAATACTAAATTTACAGAATATGATCAGCCTCAGAACCAGATCTGAGGCTTTCGGTCAGATATATTTTTCAGTATTGGAGAACCCTTAATCAGTCAGTCATCATTAAACATATTTACTCACTCATTGATCAGTTTTGTACATATTAAACTTATCGGCATATACTGTATTCAAACAACCTAGATCTACATGAAGACTTCATTGATAGAGAACAGAAAGACAACAACAAAAAATAGATAACCTCTCCAGTAAGATTTAGAAAACCATGACTTCCATACGCACCTTAGCTAATACAAAGCTTTGTGTATACGTGCTTTCACTGTGAAGAAATAGCGTATAGATCTATAAATTTTATTACTACAGAAAGATGTAGATCTATAAACTTACCTAGATTTCTTTACTTCACTTTGGCAAACATGCGCCAAGTCACAGATTCAAGATTCTCATAATCAGATCATGTAAGTACATAGTCATTCCAGGTCTAGAGATTGTGATCCATAATTGTATCCAAGTGTGCATCATATATTCAGATCTACTGAAAAAAGAGAGTTCATCCCATGCAGATATACTTTGTAGAGAAGTATTCAGTAACATCCCTTACACATGCACACACCTTGCATTATGATCTTCTTCTCATTATATAGATTTAGACTTTACCAATACCATGAGCCAAAATCACACAAGTTCCTATGGTATTCTTGGACAGAATCAAATAGATGACACAATGCCCAATACTGTGGACTAATACCATGTAATGCCCATTTTTATCATAATTTTAGAGCACAAAAGGTATACGTGACTTTGCTTCTTCATACCCCGTTGTATACGCGACTTCTCTTTATAATAACTGCGAATATACTAATTCTGGATGTATATGCGGGTTTCTTGTATACGAAGTAGCGTAGGTACATGCGTTACCTTAATCAAACATGTGTATACATTGTGACATATTATATTTATCATTTCTCTGATCCTAACTAGATTGCCTTTCTCTATCCCTTCTAAACTGACCTATAGATACATCATGTTTACATCCTTAACAAATAGGTTGCTTATCAAATTCAACTCATCAAGTAGGTTTCCATCAAGGACAACTTCATTAAGTAGGTTGCCATCAAGGACAACATATTGCATCATATTTCCAATGATATCCCCCTCTGGACTTGATGGAAACCATGATGGTGTTTGATCACCACAATAGATAGATACATTAATCATAACTATTATTCAAACACCAAGATACTCTCCCCCTTTGACATCAATGGAAAAGGGCGGATCAATTACCAAACCAAGGTTTCTCTTTCCTTGTAGAAAGAAGAGCTTTGCAAATTTGACATGCAATATATTGACCATGCTCCCCTTGAGTTCATGCTAAATATTTAGATATATTTCTCAATGAAGTACATGAATCTATAACTCAATCGAGTATGACCATTTCTATCACCAACTACTCATACTTACATCAATGATCTAACCAACTGGAATTACATATTTGACTCAACTACCCAACCAAGTGGGTTTACAAATTTGAACAAGTCCTTACATGAATGAATATAAAAAATTTACATCATAGGTATTAAGATGACCTTTTAATCAAATAACAGATATGACTTCATATAACTAAGACCAAATAATCTCAAAATATGAGATCATAACATAGCAACCAATCAGAATGCCAAGAATGCATCATTTTCAACAAGGCAGGTGCCCCCCATAAACTTGTGCATCCTAAACACCTTCAACAACCAATTCATCAAATCATATTCGACAAGGAGATAAATATCAAAGAAAGGTATAGTAAGATGAATATTGGAACAATAACAGAGATTTACCAAACAACACCACAGACTGTTCTGAAAACTAAGCCAGATAAATCCCGTCAGCAAAAACCATTGTGGTTTTATGCACAGAAACTCGTGTATATACACGGTTTTCCTTTATGAATCCAACGTACTGAATTTAATCTTCTAAAATTAAGAATATTTGATAAGAGAGGTAGATACAACTCCCAGCTTCTCTCTGAGATATTTGAATGCTTCCCTGGGAAGAGTTTTAGTAAATGTATCTACAGCTTATTCTTTGGAGGGAACATACTCCAATTTAACCTTTTGTTCAAGCACTTGTTCACGTAGGAAGTGATACTTGATAGGAATGTGCTTGGTCTTGGAATGCATCACAGTATTTTTCAAGATAATAATGGCATTTGCATTATCACATAAAATGGACATGGGAGGTGAACGTTTGATCTGAATATCTTGTAATGCCTGCATCATCCAAAGAAGTTCTGTGAAACATGATTCAACAACCAGATATTTTTCTTCCTCTGTAGATAAGGTAATATAAACTTGTTTCTTTCTGAACCAAGAGACTAATCGGGGCCCCATATATAATGCACCACCACTAGTGCTTTTTCGACCATCAACATTTCCATCCCAATCTGCATTTAGGTAAGCATGAAGAGTGAGATCAACATTATTTGAATACCATAGACTGAAGTCTTGATTCCCTTGTATATATTTGAATATTATTTTTATAGCCTGAAGGTGAGACTCTTTTGGATTAGCTTGGAATCATCCAACAATCCCAAGTACATGCATAATGTTTGGTCTTATCCCAGTTAGGTAAAGCAGACTTCCAATCATGGATCTATATTCAGGTTGATTCACCATGGGAGAATCATCTTGAGAACTAAGGTTACATCTAATTACCATTAGAGTACTCACAGGTTTGCAGTCCTCCATCCCATACTTCTTGAGAATTTTCTTCAAATATTTTACCTATGATAGAAATATGCGATTTGTTACTTGTTTCACTTGTAAGCAAATAAAATATGTTAGTTTCGCAGGTAAACACATTACAAATTCTTGTTGCATAACAAAAGAAAATTTCTGACTCATGGACTGCTCATTACTTCCAAAAATGATGTCATCAACATACACACCAATAATCAATAGTTTATCATTCTCTATTTTTGTGTATAAGTTATTGTCAGCAAATACCTTTGTGAAACCTTGTTGTTGAAGATTTTTGTCAAGACGATAGTATCATACCCGAGGAGCCTGTTTGAGACCATATAAATCTTTTTTAAGTTTCCAAACAAATTTTTCATCATTTCCTAGAATGAATCCTTCTAGTTATTCTATATAAAATTCTTCTTCTAGATCAACATTGAGGAAAGTATATTTTACATCCATTTGGCTACAAGAGAAAATGTTTCTTCAAAGTATATACATTTTTTTTTAGCACACCCTTTACAAAACAAGTCTAGCTTTGTTTCTAGTAACATCTCCATTTTCATTTAACTTGTTTTTGAATATCCATTTTGTTCCAATAACATTTTTATCATGAGGTATTCAAACCAATTCCCAAGTATGATTCTTTTCAATATGATCAAGTTTTTCATTCATGGCTTGAATCCAACATTCATAATTAGTAGCTTTATTTACATTTTGTGGTTTAATAGTGGATAAGAATGCCAGATAGCTAGGGGATCCTACAAGAGTTCTTCTTGTTTGGACACCTAATCCCTTTTCTCCCTGAATTTGAGATTCAAGATGATTCTTTTGAACATACCTGAACAGAGCCTTTTGAGATATATCTTCTTTTGGTGCTTCATTGGGTTCTCCTTCTATATTGTTTCTATTTAATGAGGGAAAATATACATCATCATCATCTTCATTTGTTGTTGTTATTTCCCTTGTAGGAGCTGTGACAGACTCATCAATTAAAACATCGGTACATTCAATAATCTTCGGAAGTCTTTTATTGTAACATTTATATGCTTTACTTATAGAAGAGTAGCCAAGAAATATTCCTTCATCTGCTCTACACTCAAATTTACCAAGTTTTTCATCATTGTTCTTGATAAGACATTTTCTTCCAAAAAATCTAAAATTCTTCACAGTCGGAAGATTATCGTACGAGAGCTCATAAGGAGTTTTATCACTGTTCACACGAACATGAGCCTTGTTAAGACTATTTATTGAAATATGTGGTGCTTCTCCTGAAAAGGTATCAGGAGTTCCAGATTCATCAAGCATAGCATGAGGCATCTGTTGAACTGTTCTATTAATTCTTTATGCCGCACCATTTTGTTCTGGGGTTCCAGCTACAGAAAATTGTCTTTTTATGCCATGATGTTCATAGAAATCAAAGAATTCATATGATATATATTCTCCTCCTTGGTCAAATCTAAGACATTTAATTTTTATATCTAATTAATTTTCAACCAAAGCTTTTGAAGATATTAATTTTTTCAAATGCTTCATCTTTATGTTTTAGTAAACCAATCCAACACATTCTAGAGAAGTCATCAATAAATAAAATATATTATTGCTCTCCACAAGGTGACTTTTTTACTTACAGGATCACATAGATTAGTATGTATAATTTCAAGAGGCTTACTTGTTGATCCTTCTTTGGCATTGAATTGCACCTTGGTTTTCTTACCAAATTGGCATGATTTTCATATGCTACTTTCAGGCAGAGTGATGCTGGGAAGATCACAAACAACTTTGAGTCTGTTAGATTTTCTTATTTGAGAGAAGCTTAAATGTCCCAACCTTCCGTACCATAACCAATTTTCTGTAGATTTACCTAAGTAGCATTTATATTTTCCACCTTTCAATATATACAGATTTCTTGGTGTTCTAGTTCCTTTTATTACTGTTTTTCCTATGTCAAGTTCATATACTACGCATTCTTTTGAACTAAAGACAACTTCATTTCCTTGATGACACATTTGGCTTACAATCAAAAAGTTATGCTTTAACCCATACACATATATAACATTGTTAGCTTTAACCTTTTCTTTTAGAAACACATAACCTTTACCCTTAATGATAGTTGGAGAGTCATTTCCAAAAGTAACATTATTTTCTTTCTCTAATTCATTATATGAAAGAAGTTTATTTTTATTACCTGTCATGTGTTTTGAGCATCCGTTATCAATGTACCATTTATGTTATTCTCCTTCTTCAAGTAATGTTATGCCACAAATTTCAACCTGTGAGTCCTTCTTTCTCCATACCTTGGAATTTGTGGGTATATGTTCTTTTGGCTAAAGTTTTCTCTTGCATTCAGATTCTTCATGTCCAAAGTTATCGCAATAAAAACATTCATTTTTTCCTTAGAGAGGAGAACATTTTTTGTAAGTATTATTCTTTACTCCAGTCTCATTTCTTTCCTTTCTAGCTTCACTCATCATGATGGTTTTGTATGCAACACATTGTACAACTTTATGACCAAAATTATGACATGAGAAACATTGTCCAGTAAATAAGAAATTTATGTGATCATGAAACCTTCTATTTATGTTTACTTGTTGATTGATATTTTTTTTATTGTTCTTCCTTGAATTGAAGTGGTCATGCTATACTGGGTAGTCTCTTTGTTGTTTTGCCGCGTGACAAAATGTTGTTGGCTGGCTTTAGCTGCATTTTGATAGCTTGGTGCTGAAGACTAAGAGGAATCTATGATATATCGAAGACCTGTCTTTAGAAGAAGAGAGCATTGTACCTTGATAATTCCATCTAAGATTTAAGATCCTTTAGAAAATCTAGGATTTAAAGTTTTCACTTTCTCAATTTCCTTTCTTAGACTTACTATTTCACATTCTAATTTCTCATTGTGCTTCTCATTTTCTATAGGCTGATTCTTTAGAGTATCTATGGAATTTTTTTATTCTTCAAAACATATTTTGAGTTGATTTATTTCTTCAAGAAAATAATTTTCTTCTAATGCATCCATAAAAGTATCTTTAGCCTCACTAGAGTATTTTTCAAAATCCATGAGCAGTCTAATATCTTGATCAAATTCTCCTTCTTCACTATTTGATAGATCATCACTATCTTTATGAGTATCATAGCTTTTTATATTGATAAACTGTTTCTTATTTCCTTTTTCCACTTCCTTTCCCTTTTCATGATTATCTTTATGAGTACATTTAGCAGCATAATAACCAACTCTTCCACAAGAAAAACATTAAAAAGGATGCTTACCTTTGAACCTTCCAATGCCAAGTTGTAGTTTTTTTACAAAATTTATCTCATATTCTTATGAAACATACCCTGATCCTTCTTATTCTTCTACTTCCTTTCCTTTTGCAACAGATCTAAAGACAAATTATTTGACTTTAGATGGACCTCATTTCTTAATTTTAGATGCAGTTAGAATCCCATGAAGTTGAAAAATAGTAAGAGTTTGTAGATCCTTGTTCTCTTCAATAACATACACTTTTGACTCGAATTTGGGAGTTAGAGATCTTAAAACATTTTCTACTAGAGTAGCGTCAGTTATTGTTTCACCTAGATTTCTCATACGATTTACAATATCATCTAGATGTAAAAGGAAACTAACAATGATTTCCTCATTATACATTCTGAGCTTTTCATATTTTATTTTAAGAGTTTGGAGTTTAGCACTTTTTACCTTGGCATCACCTTCATAGCTCATAATTATTTTGTCCCATATCTCCTTTGTTGTATTCAACTGCATGAATTTGAAAAATTTTGATTCAGTCAAAATTCCGAATAATGCATTGATTGCCTTTGCATTAGTTTCATCGTTCTTTCTTGCTGCTGGATCTGTAGGAACTAAAGTTGTATATTAATAACCTCCTTCAACTATAGCCCATACATATGCTCAAAGAGAGTGAAGATAGGATATTTTCCTTGTATTTCAAAAGATTAAATTGTTTCCATTGAAGAGAGGAGGCGTGATAGATGTTGTCCCATCTTGATTGCTCATCTTAGCTGATCTTCCTTATAGCAATTAAGCTTCTTTAGAATGAACTACTCTGATACCAAGTATTGGGAAAAATACTAAGGGGGGGGGGGTGGTGAGGTGAATCAATATTTTCAATAATCACAGTATTTTGCATTTTTTTACTATTTTATATACGCAACCTTGATTAGCCCAACTAGCATACATACGTGGATACACTAACATAAAATTGCATACACTTAGATACATTTATTGTTAGATAAACTTTCAGAAAGGTTCTTTAACCCAACTTAAATTTTGCATAAGATAGTTAAGCAGTAAATATCCGCAGTAATAACAGAATAAATCGTCACACAAGAGCATCACACATAAACACCAAGATTTAAGGTGGAACCCAATTTAGGAGAAAACCACCACTGCTGTCATTTTTGTGTTAAATATCTATTATATAGAAAAATTCTTACAATATTGTAGTGATGCAAACTCATATCAGTACACAGGAATCTACCTGTAGAAGGCTGCAACCTTCTCTTGCTCTCCAGCTACTACTAGAAGGGAGTTCCAACCCCCTGATCTTGTTTACCAGACACTACCGGAAGGCATCTTCAACCCCCTGATCAGAACATGTAATATTCCAAAATTTGCACACATCAATTTGGAATATTAGATTGTGCTACTTTCACCTACGAAAGGAATAAATGGGTAAGGAAGCCCATGAACAATAAAAATATGAATAAATTCCACCTTAGTAAGGAAGGAGATCACCTTAGGAACTGTTTTTACACTTCCAAGTGTGAACAAGGTCAAATTAGATGGAGACATAGTCAAGTTTGACTAAGTAAACATCCATTCTTGAGGAGGAAGAAATCACTTAAGTAAACTAGCTCAATGTGAACAAGGATCAGCCTAGACACACTTATGAGAACCAGATTGAAGACCCCTTAGTGTGAACAGAGGCATTGCAGGTGGATTAGTTCTAGTTGACCAAGTCAACAGTGTTGTTACAAAGAGAAGGGAAGCTAGCTAGGGGAGCGCAGTTTTGAAAGAGGAAGCTTCACTAAGAAGTCACCTCAACATTGTGTGGGGTCAGGGATGAGGAGGCTCACCAAAGATAAAAAGGAAGGCATAGGATCAAAGGAATTCATTCATGTATTTAGCTATCTTTGGTCTTGTGACTACTTGCATGCTTCAGTTGTTTAGCTGGAGTTGCTGCACCACTTAGTGCAAAGAATTCCCGTGTGGGAATTTCATCCTCTCTTTGGATCAGATTGCTTAATGGATCAAAAGGGAAGGATTTGAGCTTCATTTTAGCATTTTTCTTGGGGCCATTCATCCATATTCATCCACAACACAGTTCCCTTCATAAAAATACGTCTTTTATGCAGGGGCAACAATAGCAAGGTTGCACCCTTTGATTCTATGCCAGTCTTGGAGGAGGAGGTGTTCGTTTCCCTTCGGGAGTTCTAATAACATGGCCTAAAGCCATATTTATGTATTGTTAAGCTATATTATGTCATATTTAGCCATGTGTAGTATATATATGCAGTAACTGCATTATTTTCTGTAGTGCTGCTTGTTATTCATGCATTTTGTTGGAAACCCTTTCCAGCTGTCTTTTTCTTTGTGTAAAAGAGGTTAAACATCCATTTCTCTATTATTTGATTAATATAAGCTTCATATCAGTCTTCTCTCATTATTTTCTGCATAATCCCTCATTATAATAATGCAGTCCTTGCTTCAGTACTTGCTGCATAAGCTAGGCTATGAGGTTTGGGCTTATTTGAGCTGCATTGACTTGGGGAGATTTGTTTGTATGAGCTAGAGTCATTTGTTTCACCTCTAATTTTGCATGTGAGTTGTATATCATGTCTTCTAAGGGATCCAAGTCCCATTTCTCACTTGTATAACATTATTTTCTGAAGACAACTATTTTATTCTCTATATTGCTGCATTTCCCCACTCGGGAAGGAGAATATAGATCATCTTGTTGTTGAGGTTATTTCATCTCCTGGTATGATGTTATTTTACATATAATGAGCTACTCTACATTGCCATGCTCATGATTTTCTGAAGCTCCACATTGGTAGTAACTCAAATTATTACCAATAGTGTAGCTGTTCCCATTTTGGGATATTACAGTGGTATCCCAGCTGCCATATTGGTTTAGCCTGTGGATTTTAGATCCAATTAGAAGATAAGAAGAAGACGAGAACAAAATTATGGAGAGGATGAGCTTACTCTCATCCATTTTTATATCTAAGAAGAAAGAAGAAGAGAAATGCATTGAAACTCCAAGAGGAATTCAAGGAGGAGAGAGTTGTAGTGAGACCTCTATAAGGTTTCAGGAAGAAGAAGAAGATGCATGCACTTCCCGTTCTCATAGAGGAAGTAGAGAGAAAGGATACCACTTAGAGAATGAAATCCTGAGTGGGTATTTGGCAGACTAAAAGTGCCAACCTAGGGCTTTCAAAGAGACACTAGTTTTCCCTCAGTTTATTCAACTGAGAGAAGAGAGAAGACCATGCAGTAAAAGAATGATGAGACGCAAAAGATTCCTACGGTCTACATTTGATGGGACACTCAAGTGTGCAGCAGAGGCTTGGGTGATGAAACTAGAGGCATTTTTCCTACTACATCCGGTAGTGGAAAAAGAGGTTGTGGAAATATCAAAGCTGCACTTAGAGGGCAAGGCAAGATCTTGGTGGTTCAACCCTGGAAGAGTGTTTACTTTTGCTGATTTCAATCATCATAGAGTTAGAAGATTTGGCAGTGGAAGATCAGAGAAGGATGAGTTCTCTTCTCCACTTGAGGAGACCTCTACTAGCGCTGTCATATTGATGAGGGTGCAAACACCCACAACAACAGTTGGATCAGCCAAAAAATTGAAGAGAGGGACTCTTGCAGCCGTACAAGATGTTCCAAAGGCTCACAAAGGTATGCATAAATTTCCATGTCCTAAAATTTCAGAAAATTTTATGGAATACTTTGGAGATTTGTTTTCACATGGCCCAGGATAAAACATTGTTGCTGAGGTAGAGCAACAATATTGCACTGCGTTGTGCAAACTCGAATGGTTCAAGAAACAAATGAATCATCATTCTCTTGGAACCTTGTTGAGTTGCACTCAATCCTTTAGGGTGTAGCGTGAATTCTTGGAGGATGGAGTGAACTTTTCTCCAAACAAATTCATGCAGAATCAAATATTTAGCCAGGAGTTGAGACATGAGATAGCTAGAGCACCCTCGAGGAGGGTTACAGTGCTGTCAAGAAGTAGAAGAAAGGAGGTTGTGCCTTCAATCCCCTTGGATATTTATGGGTTCAAGATGATCATTGGTGAGAGATATTCTCTAGGAGGTCTCCAAGGAGTTGCATTTCGACATCCCATGGAATGCAAGGAAAAAAATATGATATGGGAGGATGGTAATATTCTTGGAGGAGTACCAAGGTGGAGAATGGTAGGATGCATCCATTGATGGATAAGAGGATGTGGATAGAGAGCAAGGAGATGGAGAGCTACTGGCAAATCTATGATACTGGGCAGCAAGAGGCAAAACTGCATTGGCTACTCTTGAGAGAGTTTGGCCATCATGAGACATATCCTTTTTCCAAGGGAATGTGGATAGGAGGAACTTGGTCGGGTACTTGCATCATATGGCAAGGAGTGTGGAAGCATTATGATTATGTGAAATTTTCACCACATGGGTTGTATGATGGAGGTATGATGGCACAGAAAAGACATTTGTTGATTTGGAGGATTGAGAGAGAGAAAGGGCAGATTTGCTCTCACATTTTGCATGATGTTGCAATAGGAGGAGATGGCAACATTATGGGAGGAGTCTTTGACATTGGACATGTTAGAGAAGGGATTTATGAGTTGATAGGAGCCTATTTGCATAGGCCAACAACGTGTCACTTTGGAGGAGGAGTTTGTTGATGGAGTGTTCCCAGGATCACTTAACATTTGATGCACTTGGGGGACATGGAGGAGGTGAGACTGATAGAGTAGTGGATGGAATCCTCTGTTGTTTTAATATGTCCTACTTGGCTTGGACTTTGAAGCATGAGGAGGGATATCTTCAGGTAGCATATTGTTTATTCCTCTTCATAGGAGTATGTCCTATCACTATGGAGCGCTCATTTATGGATCATGTCACCTTCTTACTTTCCTTACATGGTAAGACTTATGTATATGCATTTATTGATTTTTCAATGCAATATCTGCATGCTATTACCTTTTCATTGTAGTGCATTGCTCTACAAAGGGGAAAGTTTTTCTTTAGGCTCCATGGTCTATTTTTGGCCAGTTATCATGATGGAGACAACCATCTACTGTATGATCTAGGGCAAGTATGTGGTTAATTCTTATGTGCTCAATTGACATATTCAACCATCTACTATTTACTATTGGGTGTGATTAATTATACAGAAAGTCATTTGTGAAGAGACAACTTGCCATACCATTGTCTGAAGCTCTAGTGGGGAAGACTGCGCTGTGACCACTTGGGAGACTATTGGTACCTTCCAGCACCACATAAAACCTTCGGTCTTTCTCTCATTATGACGCTGATCATGATCCTAGTTGATTCTATTATTCTTTCCTATATGAGGAGCATGATTGGAGGAGGAACACATGGAGTGGGTGTGTTCTTGGGGGAGGAGCATCCCCACACTTTCTGCATTACATGCTCTAAAGGGAGCATGGGAAGAGACATGGCCTCTACAGAAAAATATTTCTTTCTTTATGAGGAGGAGCATGAGATGATGGGGTGCCATATGATGATGATTTCTTATCCACCATGTATGAAATTGTTTGGGACAACGTTATTTACAATGCTGGGAAAGGGACCTTTGGAGGTCTAGTTTACTTCTTGCCATTAGAGGGAAACATTATTGCAGCCCAAGATCAAAAAATTCTCTAAAATTATCTTAAGTGGAGAGGAAAGAAGTGTGGGGTACCCTACTATGTCTACCATGTCCGGAATTCCAGCCCACCTACTTTTCCGATGCTTTAGGTGGAGGATGATTTGCATGAGTTACCATTTTGGAGGGTGGCTCATTTTGTTTGGTTAATAGCTTGGGTAGGAGAGATTCAAATGGGGATGATGAATCCCAATGTATATCAGCCTTCATGCCACAAGAGGACCTTCAAAAAACCCACTTTTGCCTCCATGGATGATCCACTGTCACATGATGCCAGCTACTTGGATAACTTACATACTTTGGAGAGGCAACTTGGAGATATGTTGATGATGCAACACCTTGATCTTTGGAGGCTTTCATCTTATGAGGTTGCTGCAGGGGAGAAGAGGATGTTCTTTAGTCCTATCCTTGCATTTTCTTGAGGACAAGCAACATTTGGGAGGGGAGGACTGTAATATTCCAAAATTTACACACAACAATTTGGAATATTAGATTTTGCTACTTTCACCTAGGAAAGGAATAAATGGGTAAGGAAGCCCATTAACAATAAAAATATGAATAAATTCCACCTTAGTAAGGAAGGAGATCACCTTAGGAGCTGGTTTTACACTTCCAAGTTTGAACAAGGGAAAATTAGATGGAGACATAGTCATGTTTGACTAAGTCAACATCCATTCTTGAGGAGGAAGAAATCACTCAAGTAAACTAGCTCAATGTGAGCAAGGATAAGCCTAGACACACATATGAGAACCGGATTGAAGATCCCTTAGTGTGAACAGAGGCATTGCAGGTGGATTAGTTCCATTTGACCAAGTCAACAGTGCTACTACAAAGAGAAGGGAAGCTAGCTAGGGCAGCGCAGTTTTGAGAGAGAAAGCTTCACTAGGAAGTCACCTCAACATTGTGTGGGGTCCAGGGTGAGGAGGCCCCCCAAAGATAAAAAGGAAGGAATAGCATCAAATGGATTCATTCATGTATTTAGCTATATTTTTTCTTGTGACTACTTGCATGCTTCAGATGTTTAGCCGGAGTTGCTGCACTCCTTAGTGAAAAGAATTCCCGTGCGGGAATTTCATCCTCTCTTTGGATCAGGTTGCTTAAGGGATCAAGAGGGAAGGATTTGAGCTTCATTTCAGTATTTGGCTTGGGGCCATTTATCCATATTCTGCCACAACACAGTTCCTTTTATAAAAATGCGTCTTTTATGCAGGGGCAACAGAAGTAGGGTTAGACCCTTTGATTATATGCTAGTCTTGGAGGAGGAGGTGCTCATTTCCCTCTAGGAGTTCTAATAAGAGGTCCTAGGGCCATATTTCGGTATTTTTCAGATTTCTTGTGTCATATTCAACCATGTATAATATATATATGCAGTAACTGTGTTATTTTCTGTAGTGCTGCTTGTTATTCATGCATTTTGCCGGAAACCCTTGCCGGGTGTCTTTTTCTTTGTGTAAAAGAGGTTAAACCTTCACTTCTTTGTTGTTTCATTAATATAAGATTCATATCAGTATTATCTCATTATTTTCTACACAAAACCTCATTAGAATAATGCATTCCTTGGTTCAGTACTTGTTGCATAAGCTAGTCTATGGGGTTTGGGCTTATTTGAGCTACATTGACTTGTAGAGATCTGTTTATATGAGCTAGAATGATTTTTTTCACCTCTAATTCTGCATGTGAGTTTTATATCATGTCTTATAAGGGATACAAGTCCCATTTATCACTTTTATAGCGTTATTTTCTGAAGATAGCTGTTTTATGATCTATATTGCTGCATTTCCTCACACGAGAAGGAGAATCTAGATCATCTTGTTGCTGAGGTATCATAGTATTAGAGCGCAAAAGGCATATACATCTTTTCTTCATAATACCCCTGTGTATACACGACTTCTCTTCATAATAACTGCAAATATACTAATTCTGGATGTATACGCAAGTTGCTTGTATACCAAGTAGCATATGTACGCGAGTTTCCTTCATCAAACCTACGTATACATTATGACATATTATATTTATCATTTCTCTGATCCTAACTGGATTGCCTTTCTCTGTCACTTCTGAACTGACTTGTAGATACATAATTTTTCCATCTTTAACAAATAGGCTTCTTATCAAAAGGAAACTCATCAAATAGGTTTCCATCAAGGACAACTTCATCAAGTAGGTTGCTGATGCAGGAGCATTAGCTCGGGAAAATACCTTGTAATTTTTATTAAACCTAGGGGTCTTATGTTTTTGAGGATTTATTAATTTCATGTAAATATTAATATTTTTTTTGAGTGATTAATTATGTTTTTAATTAATTATTTGTGAGAATTTGTAAATGTTTCCAAACAACTGGAAAACATGAGTGAAATTAGATGAGAGATATCTAAGAGATAATTAGGAAGCCTAAGATAGATTTAGTTTCAAGGTTTTAGGGATAGAAATCTATCTTTTAGGGGTGTTGAGATATTTGGGGATTTGTTGAGATATTAAAGGGATTGAACTCAAATTAGTGCATTATTAATTTGTATAAATTGATAGGCCTCAAAGGAAAATGGGGAGGTGAGATTAGAGTGCAGCATAGAGAAAAAGTTTGTAAGCCTACGGGATTTTGTAAAGGGCCAGTAAATTGGAAATCAGGCCAAGAAGGAGGACTTCCATGTCAGGTTTGCATGATTAATGAAAGAATTTGATTTTTGAGTTAATTTCCATTGTATGGCTATGGGATTGTTGTTTATGAATTCAAAGACAATTGAGTGAATCAAATTTTGTAAGGGATTGACAGTTCGATTTGAATAATCAGTGTCGATATTGTTAAAACCCACAATGCAAAACTGTTGAAGGCAAAAGGCATTGAATCGAGCGCTGAATCTTGGCGTGAATGGGTGTTTATTTTAAATGTAATTGAGTCTACGATTTTGGGTATGGAGTTAAAGCATGTGTAGAAATTCTGATATTTTTTTGGCAATCCGTTATCTATTGTGAAGGACTGATAACAATTTAATATATGGTGTAACTGAATTCGTGTTCTCCGCGCAGTGGATCGTTGAGCATTAATAGTAAATGGTAAGGTTGAAAACTGTTTGATATGTGGAACTGAATATACATCGTAATGAACCTCGAATGGACGAGGTTCGATTCAGAAATAGTTCTGCGATGATCAGAGTATTAAATTCTGCAGTTAATAATATATCTGTAGCATTGGTGTGACAATTTTGGCATAGAATAGCGTTGAAATCAAATGGTACAGGAAATCACGTTGAATTCCCACTTAAATGGTTTTAAATGTATGTAAAAAGTGCAGGTCTGAAATCGAATAGCTGGCAGAGGTCGACACTGGAGCGAATGAAGCCAAACTACATGTGTTGATGTGTGATCGAGTGAGTGGTAATTTGGATGATGAAAGGCTGCGTTGATTTTTGTTTTACAGGAGTGGATACAAGTGATTCGAATCTGAGTAATTGTGGTGCGTGGAGCCAATCCACAACATCTGGAAAGGCGTGATATCAAAGGGCGATTGTCATCATGCCATTAAGATAAAAAAAGAGCAAGAATGGTCGATAGAAGAGGTCCGTTGAAATTGACGGAGTGGTAATTTGAAATGCAATCGAATTACCAGATTGAGAAGAAACACTGTGAATAGAACCATGAAATTGGTGTAACACTGAGGTCTGCGTTCTTTCAGTGGAATGAAAGGTATGTTAATCGCCTGAGCCAGATTGTTGAACTTTGATTTTCTTTTAATCGAAGTAAAATATGGTTGAACGTTAATTGTGAACGCCGACATTTGTTTTTAAGCCTGAGTTATGTAATTGCGAAGGTCGAATGGGGAATTGAAACACTCTGGCATTGTTGGCAAAATCGACTATGGTTAATTCAATAGTTGTGGTCGAATGCGTTGAAATTTGACTTTTATCAAACTCTGTGCATGTATATAATGGGCATAACGAAAGTTGAGGTGTGAGAGCATTGGAGAAGGCGCACTTGAGTTTGCGTAGACATTCATGTGTAAGCATATTTGTATTTATCGTAGCCAGATCTATTATAATGTTGAATGGAATGAGCAATTCAAGGATTGAAGGAGTGAAATTTTGTGTGGACCAAATGTTATTTTCAATAATGATGTTTGCGGAATGATGGAATTAAAAGGGCGCACAAAATAATGGAGCGAGAGTCGATTTGTTAAATATTTTGGGTCTGGGCTAATTATAAAGTTTGAGTTCGAATATTTATTGAATTGTCATATAGTGAGAGTATTATTGGGTTTCTAATGCCATTTGAAGTGTGGGTTTAAATTCATGGAGAATGATTATTGGGTTTATGGGTTTTGAACCATATGTTAAGAAGGAGCTTTCGAAATGATGTGCATGTAATTGCCAGACTTGAGATTTTATTGGGCAGTTTTTTTGAGATGCATTCTAATTGCATGTGTGAAGATTGAAGATTCTGGGTTTGCAGGGTTAGCCTGCATCATTTTTGGTATCAAAGCCGGAATAGCTCTGTGTGAAGGTTTAAGTTTTTAAATTGAATTGAGTTAATTTCATGCGATGAATGAATATCTGATTTTGAAGCTAATGAAGATTGCAGCACAGATATGCAAGTGCAGTTGAGGAAGGAAGAAAGATCAACAGGATCTTGAAAGGTGAGCTGACAGGTATTATTTATCTCTGGTTTGAAAGTTGTTTGCAGAGTTCAAATTGCAAGAAGGTTGAAGAAAGTCTCAGCAAGAATGAAAGCAGATCATAGCTGGCGTGCAGTGATTGAAGAGTCCAGTAAGGGATTCTAAGAGAGAGTGGCGGAACTTGAAGATTCAACAGAGGTTGAATAAATTTTCAGATGAGAGAAGCCTAAAGGAGCGGTGGAGAAATGCTCGAAAGGTTCTAGCAGAGGACCAGTGATTACCAAAAGACCAGATCCGGAGGAAGGGATTAGTGAGGTAAGTGGCAGTAGGAGAGTTTACTGTTGCAGAGACTTGGTGCAACTCATGGGTGAGAAACTCATGGCGGAGAAAATGGCTACTGAAAGTCATAAAGGAGAGAGCAGAGGTTCAGAGAGAGGCCACCGTAGGAAGAGGGAGAAAGATGCCAAGGCAAATGGCATAAGACAACAGTTGACTGATGAAGAGTATGAGAAAGAGAAAGCTGAGATCGCAGTTCATCTCGAGTTATTGATGGAGTTGTTACAGGAAAGTGTGAGAGACCAGAGACATGGTTGGACCATGAGGAAAAAAGTGAAGTGGCAGAGGCTACAACAGAAAAGCGATCAACAGATAAACATGCAGTTAATAGAAGAGTTGAAGAAGATCAAGTAGATGATGAGTTATTGGGCAGATCCAGATCAACTGGATAATGTAGAACCGTGTATTTTTGTAGCTGAAAATTGTCATGTGATTACAGGTTTTACTGAAGAGGATGCGCAATCTTATGAAGCTGTTATAGTACAAGAGGAAATTCTTGTGGATGCTGAAGAAGAGAATCAATTTGAAGCACTGATAGGGGAAGTAACAGTTGATACTGTTGAACATTTTGATATACAAACTGAAAGCTTGTGTGTGAATGCAGGGATGGTACATGATGATGATATGCTTCAGAAATGCTACGGAGAAATTTCATTGTTGGAATACTTGTTGGAGAATTCAGAGTATGACAGAGAGATTGCAGACGGAAGAGTTCAGTATAGTGAACGAGAACAGAAAGATATCATGGAAACATATGGTGTGAAGGAAGGATTGGTTGACAGTCTTGGAAGTTCTTCAAAGAATTCTTTGGGCAGAGAGAATCAGCATACTGATGTGTTGATTGAGATGGAAAATTCAGGACAACATACTGAAATGCTGGCAAAGGAGGACAAGGCTCTGATGCCTTATGATTTTTATTTTAACAAGTGGTTTGTGAATGCAGGTGTTATTGCAGGTGCTGAAGAACATTTGACTCAGTCAAGCAGTCAAATAAAGAAGAAAGGCGAAAATTCTGTGGAAACATCTAATCCATGGGATGAGGACGTTATGTTGCTGGAAATGATGCTGAATGGTCAGATATCAGTGCAGAAAGAATCTCAATTGCAGAATTGGGAAATGCAGATGCAGAGAGATGAAGACAACAGAAAGAAGCACACAATGTACCAGTCCAGTAAGTTGCTGATAGAAGAAGGAAAAGAAGAAGTTTTCCGTTGTAGAAAACAAGAGGGCATGGATGATTGGGTGGTAGCAAGAAGTCAAGAAGTGACATTACAAATAGAGCAAGTAAGAACTGAGCAAGCCATCTTAGCTCAGCAAGCAGCGAGGAATCAACAATATAAAGATTTATTGGACAGAGAAATTGAACTAATCAGAAGAATCATGTTGAAAGTGTCTTAGAGGAAGACATCAGCAAGGAAGAGAAGAAGTAGCAGCAACAAAATGAAGATAGAGACAGACTATGAAAGTACAGAGAGTGGATCAAGGCAGCATAAGATATGGAGACCTGGAGAAAAGCAGCAAACAGTAGATGTTGATGATAACTTGCAAAACAAAGTGTGGGATCCAGGCGAACAAGGACTTAAAATGCATGATCAGGAGATCATGATCGTTTTCTACCTTGGGAGTCTGATGTAGGAGCATTAGGTCAGGAAAATACCTTGTAATTTTTATTAAACCTAGGGGTCTCATGTTTTTGAGGATTTATTAATTTCATGTAAATATTAATATTGTTTTTGAGTGATTAATTATGTTTTTAATTAATTATTTGTGAGAATTTGTAAATGTTTCCAAACAACTGGAAAACATGAGTGAAATTAGATGAGAGATATCTAAGAGATAATTAGGAAGCCTAAGATAGATTTAGTTTCAAGGTTTTAGGGATAAAAATCTATCTTTTAGGGGTGTTGAGATATTTGGGGATTTGTTGAGATATTAAAGGGATTGAACTCAAATTAGTGCATTTTTAATTTGTATAAATTGATAGGCCTCAAAGGAAAATGGGGAGGTGAGATTAGAGTGCAGCATAGAGAAAAAGTTTGTAAGCCTACAGGCTTTTGTAAAGGGCCAGTAAATTGAAAATCAGGCCAAGAAGGAGGACTTCCATGTCAGGCTTGCATGATTAATGAAAGAATTTGATTTTTGAGTTAATTTCCATTGTATGGCTATGGGATTTTTGTTTTATGAATTCAAAGACAATTGAGTGAATCGAATGTTGTAAGGGATTGACAGTTCAATTTGAATAATCAGTGTCGATATTGTTAAAACCCACAATGAAAAACTGTTGAAGGCAAAAGGCATTGAATCAAGCACTGAATCTTGGTGTGAATGGGTGTTTGTTTTAAATGTAATTGAGTCTACGATTTTGGGCATGGAGTTAAAGCCTGTGTAGAAATTCTGATATTTTTTTGGCAATCCGTTATCTATTGTGAAGGACTGATAGCAATTTAATATATGGTGTAACTGAATTCGTGTTCTCCGCGCAATGGATCGTTGAGCGTTAATAGTAAACGGTAAGGTTGATAACTGTTTGATATGTGGAACTGAATATACATCGTAATGAACCTCGAATGGATGAGGTTCGATTCAGAAATAGTTCTGCGATGAGCAGAGTATTAAATTCTGCAGTTAATAATATAGCTGTAGCATTGGTGTGACAATTTGGGCACGGAATAGCGTTGAAATCAAATGGTACAGGAAATCGCGTTAAATTCCCACTTGAATGGTTTTAAATGTATGTAAAAAATGTAGGTATGAAATCGAATAACTGGCAGAGGTCGAAACTGGAGCGAATGAAGCCAAACTACATGTGTTGATGTGTGATCGAGTGAGTGGTAAGCTGGATGATGAAAGGCTGCGTTGAGTTTTTTTTTTACAGGAGTGGATACAAGCAATTCGAATCTGAGTAATTGTGGTGCTTGGAGCCAATCCACAACATCAGGAAAAGCGTGATCTCAAAGGTCGATTTTCATCATGCCATTAAGATAAACAAAGATCAAGAATGGTCGATAGAAGAGGTCCATTGAAATTGACAGAGTGGTAAGTTGAAATGCAATCGAGTTACCGGATTGAGAAGCAACACTGTGAACAGAACCATGAAATTGGTGTAACACTGAGGTCTACGTTCTTTCAGTGGGATGAAAGGTATGTTAATTTCCTGAGCCAGATTGTTGAACTTTGATTTTCTTTTAATCGAAGTGAAATATGGTTGAACGTTAATTGGGAACGCCGACATTTGTTTTTAAGCCTGAGTTATGTAATTGTGAAGGTTGAATGGGGAATTGAAACACTCTGGCATTGTTGGAAAAATCGACTATGGTTAAGTCAATAGTTGTGGTCGAATGCGTTGAAATTTGACTTTAACCAAACTTTGTGCATGTATATAATAGGCATAACGAAAGTTGAGGTGTGAGAGCATTGGAGAAGGCGCACTTGAGTTTGCGTAGACATTCATGGGTAAGCATATTTTTATTTATCGTAGCCAGATCTATTATAATGTTGAATGGAATGAGCAATTCAAGGATTGAAGGAGTGAAATTTTGTGTGGACCAAATTTTATTCTGAATAATGATGTTTTCGGAATGATGGAATTAAAAGGGCGCACATAATAATGGAGCGAGAGTCGATTTGTTAAATCTTTTGGGTCTGGGCTAATTATAAAGTTTCAGTTCGAATATTTATTGAATAGTCATATAGTGAGAGTATTATTGGGTTTCTAATGCCATTTGAAGTGTGGGTTTAAATGCATGGAGAATGATTATTGGGTTTATGGGTTTTGAACCATATGTTAAGAAGGAGCTTTCGAAATGATGTGCATGTAATTTCCAGACTTGATTTTTTATTGGGCAGTTTTTTTGAGATGCATTCTAATTGCATGTGTGAAGATTGAAGATTCTGGGTTTGCAGGGTCAGCCTGCATCAGTTGCCATCAAGCACAACATATTGCATCATATTTCCAGCAAAGCATGTCCAACCCTTTTCTTTGAAATGTAGGGCTTTGTCGTATTCTTCTCCTGCTAATGGAAGGTCTAGAGCTCATCAAAGGAATTATGGGTTTAATGGAATTAAGAGGTCACCCGCTGTTGTTTTTCCTTGATCATAATGGCATATGAGTTATTTTGTAATTTTCTCATTATGCCCATTGAATTTATGAAGGAAACCTATCAACCCTGCTTCATACATTTTTTCTATAGTTTCTTTGCCCCAATTCTCTATCTTGAATTCATTTGGCTCTATTATGTTTTCCATGTGCTTTGTATGCCAATTTATGTACCCTTTAATAGTTAAAATCTTCATTATCAACAAAAATACATGCATATTTTTATTTATGTAATTTTTATTCATGGGTAGTCATCATGGAAATTAGGCTTACCTGCTCTTTTGAAGCTCCTTAAAAAAAATTAAATGATTGCCTTGCTTGAGGCTTCTTCAATCCTCTGTTCTGATTTTAAAATAATGAGTCCACTACTTGTTCAAAATTGATAAAATTTTTCTCTATGAGTAAAAGTATCATATAAACACCTTAACACTTCTTTCACAACTTCATAACTCATAATTAATTCTCTCCTTTATCAATTTTTTTCTCAAAAATCCCTTCACTATGCATATGAAGAGTAGGACAAACTTGCTCACTATGTGTATGACAAGGAAAAATTTGCTCATAGTGTGTATGAGAATGAAAAGAAATAGCTCAATGTGTGTGTGTGAATGAAAAAAAATTATCTCACTGTGTGTATGAGAATGAAAAATATAGCTCATTCTGTGTTATAAAAATCACAACATGTGTAAAGAAATGGAACTTTGTATTTTTTACATGTGACAAAATAATCGCTATGCATAGAGGATTTTGCGTTTCAAACTCGGTTACTTGCTCTGGAAGAAATCTCGTAGATATATATGAGTTAATACTCAGGCTCCTATGTTTAAACAATGTCACTTCAATTAGAACTCTTGTTCAACAACTCCAAGGATTTCCTTATACACAAGTGGTAGAGTGGTTTTAATGGTGGAAAGATTTCGATTTCAGAACTGAAGTTTCACTCCTTATAAAATTGCACATCTCAGACATTATTTTGAGCTAAACTACCCCTGAAATCCGCTCAACTACTGATAGAAATTCGAAAGCGATCTCTTACCTTTTTTTCTTGCAGAATTTCTCAATTTTGTTGGTAAACTTAGTAAACTTGGCAAACATGAGATCTTCACCTTCAATTCTCTCATTAAAATCGATGCATACCCTCCTTATTTCTCCACAAAATTCATCGCCTATTTCTTATGATGCTTCTTCTCAGTTTAGGCTTATATTTTTTTCGCAACCCTTCTCGTTAGTATTTGCGTTTTCTCTCTGATTTCCTTCTTTCACGAGGGTGTTATATGCGTGCATGTGTCTGCACAGCGTTATCCTCCTTTTCATGAGCTGAAATCTGGTTGTGATGGTGGAAGAAAAGCTTAATGAAAACTTGGTTTATGTTCTAATGGTGAAGGTTTAACACAGAGCTTGAATGGTTTGTTTTGAATTCATTTTGACTATTTTACCATGCCAGCTCACAATTTGACTTGCGTACCCATGGCTGCGTTCTTTAAGCTCATGTAAAGTCCTCCTTCCATGGTGTATATACTTGCCTTATCACCGTAACATTGCATCACCCATGTTTTGTGTAGTTCGTTCTTTGTTAATGGCCTTATTCATTTCGTTGCATGTCCACTATTGTTTGTATGCATAATGATACATGTGTCTTTTCAACCTTCTCTCATGTTTTGCATATTTCATTTCGACTCTTATGTTGCATTTTCACACTTTATGCTTTGTCTTCCACATATTTGGATATTGCATTTTCATACTTTAGGCTTTGTCATTTTATATTCTTATCTATTAATTGTTTTTTTAAATGACCATAGGATAGGTCATTTTAAAATCAAAATTTTCTCATTATGACACTAAATTTGTGGGGTTTTGTAGGTGAACAAAAATTCCTTAAGGGGAAAAATATTGAGTCCTCAATCTCTGATCAAAATGCTTATAATATATGTTGGAGGATATGTAAGGGTGTATGAAATTCAAGTTTTTAATGTAGGGGTATATGGAATGAATGTATGAAATTCATGTTTTTAATGTAGAATATATGGTAGGGTAATGGATATAATAGGATAATTAGGGTAGCATAATGAGTGTAGGTATTGTAGGATAATGGATATAATGGGATAATGAGGGTAGGATGGTATGGTAAATGTAGGATGTTGGATAAAAAATTGTAATAGGATGCACATCCAGGTTAAATCAGTTTTAACAATTCCAGATTTTTTTTCAAAATCTAAGGTTCTAAGAACATTTTTTTTTTACTTACTATACTTTCCCTTTCAAAAGATGGCTCGATGTAAATACTGATTGATGATGACCTTTGCTGGTCCGTCCATATTTGACTCATGATGATGGTTCTTTAAAGATGAATTCATATGGAATGTAGACAATTGTAACTGCTTACTTGAACCTTTTGATATAGATTATGTTATTTCATGTTCTCTTTGCATCAGATATTGATTCAGGTTCCTTCTAATGAATGTTGATGTTGTTTGGTTCCCTTCTGTAATTTTTAAATAATGTTTAAGTTCCCTTATGACATCTTATTCAAGTTCCTTCTGCAATGATATTTTTAATGATGTTTTAGGTCCCTTCTGCAATGATATTGTAAATGATATTTCATGTCCCTTTTGTAATATTATTTAGGTCCCTTCTGCAATACAATTGCTCAAACTATTTCATAGTTTCATTATGAACTTCCCCCTTGCTTATGTTAAGACTTGTCCTCATGTCTTGGAATTGTTGGAGGATTATTATGCAAAATTAAACTAAAGTAAAAGTAAAAAAAAATAGAGAATTCATATTGGCCAAACAAGTTGGTTTTCTGATATGGATTTGAGTTTATATTGTGCTAGTTTCCTGGATTTTCAAAACCAAAGTACTTTATTATTTATTATTTTATTTTATTTTTTAATTATTTTTATTTATTCTGGAAGTAAGGGAGGAATATCACTATGTTGTTACATTATTTCCATGTTATTTTCTATTGAGATTCTTTTCAAGAAGTACTCCTTATTGATAGGCTTATTATAGACTTAAGCCTATGTCCATTGACTAAAAATGAAATTGTTGCGTCATTAATTGTTTTTTATTTTAACTACTCCATTGTTAAAAATTTCTTCTATCTCATGTCGCCCAAGCCAATGAGTTGTAAAATTTGCTTTGAAATCTTTGAACTTGGAGTAAAAAAGTAATGGCCGATATGCTTTATGATTTTTTTAATTTTTAATGAATCTATCATGCCACTTCATTGTTTGTTGTTACACCAATGTTGTATGCTATACTTCTCATTGTCTTATTTCATCTAGTTCATTCAATTGCATGAATATCTATTGTTGTGCTTCATATAGTTCCAATCTCAATTTTGCTGCAAGTTTATATGTATGAATTTTAAATTCAATGGGTAACGAAACTTCCTTACCATATACCAAATGATATGGACTGAATAAATTTGTATTCTTCCATGTAATTATGTATTCCCACAATGCATCTCTTAACTTTTCTGACCAATCCTTTCTGTTCATTTGCACTATTTTCGTCATGATATTTTCCAGGACTTTATTAGTTGACTCTACTTGTCCATTTGCTTGAGGATGGTACAGATTAGATTTTATGTGTTTGATCTTATACTTTTCCCTAAGATCCTGGACAAGTTTGGAGGTGAGTTGTGATCCTTGATCTGTAACAATATGTGTGGGAACTCCAAATCTAGCAAAGATTTCCTCAAAGAGGAATGAGACTATTGTGTCTTATGTTTCTCTTGCCACTTCTTTTGCTTCTACCCACTTTGTAACATAATATGTAGACACTACTATGTACTTCTTTCCTTTTGAAGGTGGGTTAATTGGTCACACAAAGTCTACAACCCATTTCTCAAATGGCTCTATGAGTACTTGTGGCTTTAATGGAATTTCATCTGATACCATAGGTCTTCTAGTTTCTTGGTAGTTGTCTCATCTTTTAACATAGGCTTTTGAATCCTTGAAGATTGTTGGCCAGTAGTAGTCAAGTTTGAGCACCTTGTATGATGTCTTCTTGTCTACAAAATGACCACCACATGGCTCATCAGGACATGCTTTCAAAATATATAGAATTTCATCCTCTCTAACATGTTTTCTTATTAGTAGATTAGAACTAGTATAAAAGAGGTCACCATTGACCCAACTATATTTAGAACGTTCTCTGATTATTTTTCTTTTCTCTTTATTGGTAGAAGGAGATGGTAATATTACAGATGATAAATAGTTGGCTACATCTGCAAACCATCGGGTTTTAAATATTATAGAAAATAAATATTCATCTGGAAAATTGTCTGATATAGGATTTGGATCATGAGGTGAGTGAAGCCTTGATAGAAAATCTACTAATTGATTTTCTTTATCAGGTCGATCTAGAATAGTGATGTTAAAGTATTGCATTAATAACAACCATATAGTAATTCTTCCATTTGTAGTTTCTTTGTTCATTAAGTATTTAATGGTTGAATGATCTGTATTAATGAATAATTTATAGCCTGTTATATAATGCCTAAAATTATTAATTGCATGCACAAGAGCTAAAATTTCTTTTTATGTGACTGTATAGTTCAATTCTGCTGGTGTTAAATTTTTGCTTATGAAATATATGGCATAATTGAATTCATTTTATTTATATCCAAGTGATGCTCCTATAGCTGTATCAGATGAATCAGCGGATATATGAAATAGAAATGACTATTTTGACCCTCGGAGAATGGTTGCAACTAACAATTTTCCTTTTAATATTTCAAATGCATTTTGACAGTTTGTTATCCATTGGAGCTCAACATATTTTGCAAGTAAATTGAATAGAGCTAGACCTATTTTACTAAAATTTTCAATGGATCTTCTGTAATAGCGTGCATATCCCAAGAAACTTGTTACTTCTTTTTTTGTTGTTGGTGGCATCAAGTTCACAATGACTTGTATTTTAGTTGGGTCCACCTTGATTCCTGAAGAAGAAATATGGCGTCCCGACACCATCCCTTCAGTTAGATTCATAAATAATTTTTCATTACTGAGGGATAGGTTTGTATGTATGCATATTTTTAAAACGTTTTCAAGATTATTCAAACAATCATCAAATTTTCCTCGATATACAGTGAAATCATTCATGTAGACCTCTACATATTGATGAATTACATCAACAAAGATTGGAAGGACTACTCTTTGAAAAGTAGCAGGTGGATTACATAACCCAAAGGGAAAAACAATATATGCATATGTTCCCCATAGATAAGTGAATATGGTTTTATCTTGGTCTTCCAATGCTATCTTAATTTCTTTCCAGCTAATGAATCTAATAATTTCTCAACAAATTGTAATGGGAGATAATCTTTTAATATGGATTTATTAAGTTCCTTATAGTATACACATATTCTTCACTTTCCATTTTTCTTTGGCACCATAACTAAGGGAGAAACCCATTGACTATTAGAAATAGGATAGATGAATCCAACTTGTAACAATTTCTGCAGTTCCTCTTTCATGATTTCTTTCATCATAGGATTCGTTCGTCTTTATGGTTGTCTCACTAGTTTGATATGATCATCAATATACATGTGTTGAGTACATGTCTTTGGATGAATTCCCTACATGTCTGTATAATCGCAGGAAAATGCTTTTGAATATTTCAGTAATAATGCTATTACATGTTATTCCTGTGATGATTGTAATTTATTACCAATATAAAACCTCTTCCAGGACTGATTTCAATGATTTTACATTGTGAATTTGTAATTTAGGTAACACAAAAAATAATTTCAAATGAATTTTGAAATAATTTAATAGTATAATTTTCCTGGAAACATTGATTTAAAATATGACTTCCACCTTCATATTGTGTTATTCTAAGCTGCTCTGAAATATCAAGTTCTGAGATGAAAAGGTCTAATAGATCCTCATTTTCTTCCACTTCTCTAAAATTAAAGACTTGATTAATACTGAGAAGAGATTGAGTTTCTTGTTGTTGATGCTAATCAGGCCATGATAATAATAAAGGAGATTGTGCTGGAGGATAGAGTGTAACATGTTTCCTTTCACCCCCATGTACTATGATCATACTTCCTGATCTGAATCCAATGAAGGCATCTACTGTGGCTAACCATGGTATTCCTAGAATTAAAGGATGGGCTCCTAAATTTGTTTTTGGCTGCAAGATGATAAAGTATACATGATATTCCCATGAATCAAAAGAAACAATTATATCTTCTAATATTCCTTCTGGTACAACTTTAGATCTATCTGATAGCTCCAAAATTGTAGTAGTAGGTCAAATATTGGGCAATTTCAAGTATTTCATAGTTTCTATGGTCATAAAATTTATATCTGCTCCCAAATATATTAAATTATTTGAAGCTAAAAAATTATTGATTTAAATGGTAACCATAGGGATCCGAGGGTCAATATATTTTTCAATTGTTGTTTTTGTAGACATGAGACTAGCTAATTTTCCAATGACCTAGATTATGGGAGGATTTCTTTTCTTTCTATCACTTTTCTTAATACATAACTCCTTTATTATTTTTTCATAAATCAGAATATATTTTTTAACTCGCAACAAATGAATTTTGACATAATAATTCTTGAATTCATCCAAAATAACAAATTTAGGAAGAGACATTAGAATTTTCTACTCTACTAACCTGTCTAGAAAAGGTGGTGTTTGAGTCATAATAGCTTTTTCTTTCTGATTTTGATTTCCTGGATGAGATTTTTCAGTTTGTTCTCCTTACTCAGTTTGTTCTTCTATGATTGATGGAGAATCTTTCTGTAATACTTTCCCACACTTTAAGTGCACATATTGTAGAGGAATAATATAGTATGTAGGAAAATATGTTGCTTCTTCCACATTGTATGATGGTTTATCCACTTTGATACTCGGATTTTCTAGTGAATGAGATGGTAATTGAGTTGGCCTAGGTGGGGGTTGGTTAGAAGGAAGTTGAAGCTGCTGAGGTTGGTTTAGTAATGGTATACGATTTCATCGTGGAAATGGAATTGGTTGAGGATGTTGCTGGAATTGTTGGTATTATAATGATTGTTGAGGATATGGTTGTTGGTATTGTTGAAGATACAATTTTTGAGGCATTTGGTTTCCAAACTATATCCTCTCCAACCCTGTGCAGGCTGGTTTTGGTATTGTTGTGGAGGCCAAGCCTTGCATGGCACCAGAGTATTCCATGAATTCTAAGGAGGATACTGATAATTCTGGGGGTTTTGTTAAGGAAATTGTTGAGGAATCCTTGGTTGCCAAGTTTTCATTGGTGCCATGTAGTAAAGAGAATCTATCCCTTATACTTCTTCCATTTACAATTATTTAAGCTTTGGAAATTTTTCAGTTCCATGATTCTCTATACAAAGTCCACACACCTGCATACTATCCAAAGGAAATTCTCTAAGTTGATATTTATTCCTACACTTTAGAAAAAATACTGATAATATTTGATCTTGTTATTTTTTCTTCTTATTTTCTTTGAAAACATAAACTTGTGTTCCTAAAGTACTCAAAATATGAGTGTTAATATTTTCTAGCAAAATTCTTGTTTCTTTTCTTGTTACTCCTCTTATTGCAGACTGGGAAGCTCTTTATGTAACATCTCTTTTTCCACTTTTTTCTCTCCCCCCTATAGTATTTTTGACATAGTTAAGCAATATCATCAACTGGAAAGTTTGAGATATCTCCTTTGCCCATCACATTGAGAATATCTAAGTATTCATCTCTGATACCTTTAAGAAAAATTGTGCAGATGGTATCGGGATTCAGAGAATGTTGTTTGGATTTTTGTAAATTCTAGAGAAATATTTCTAAGTACTCTTCCAAACTTTCATCCTCTTGTTTTTTCATTCTGAAAATATCTTCTTTTGAGTCTCTTGACCTGCAATAGGCTTGATAATTTTTGAGAAAAATTCTCTTCATGTCATCCTAAGAAGCAATGGTATGTTCTCCTAAACCCATAAACCATTTTAGTGCTGATGCTTTCAAAGTAGCAGGAAAGAGACAAATTTTATGTGTGTAATTTGTGTATCCATAAGTTTGACATCAGGTATCAAATTCAAACATAAATGAATTGGGATCTTCATTTGAAATTCTATAAAAATTGGGCAAAAAAGAAGGGGGAATGTTTTTCATTTTCACTTCCTCTCCCAGTATTACTCTTGTGTCTAATATTGGGAAGCCAAAGGTATCTTCCTGATCATTGTCTTGTTCTATATAATTCTGTCTCTTGTTATCATACTCTATTTTTTCATCTTCCTCTCTTTTCCTCTCTACTTCTATTCTCCTATCTTCCTCTTTTTTCTTTGCAATTCCTTTTGTCACCTCTCATACTGAAGTCTTTGTTCCAAAGTCATCATCGATATATTATATCCTTCTCCTTCTTCAACAATTTCCTTTTCAGTTGTTTTTAATGTTTCAATATGAGGCTGATATGGTGTTTCCTCAACTATCTTGATTTTTTCAAAAATTGGTTTCTTTAATAGTTTAACAAATGGTTTCCTTGTTTTATTTTGCCTTTCTATGAAAGGGGTTTCTTTTGGTGTTTATTTTCTTTTCATCTCCCAGGCTAACAAGGTTTCTCTTTCAATAAGAGTCAATCTTTTTCCCGATCTTTGTTTTTCTTCTAGTTCCTCTAGAGTTGGTCTCCCAAAAACTCATGTTGTTAGTCCTGATAGTCCCGCTCCTCTAGATGGTTGAATTATTGGGGGGTTTTGTTTTGTAAATCTACCTTTCTGATCTCTTTCTCTAGGCATAAAGAAACATAACTGAAATAGAAACTATTTTTTTGTTGTTTTTTTTGTTTGTTTATTTATTATTACTTTATTTATCCTCCCAATGGAATATGTTGATGTATTCTTCCCCGAAAACGATGCCCAAAATGTTGCGTATAGTGGTGAGTATTCCCACCTATCACACGGGTGACCCGGGTTTGATCCCCGACAACAATGCGAAAAATTTTGGGTCAATTTACTAGGTAAAATATCACAAATATTTAATTACTAATTCAGGTTTTTAAACTTGAAAGAATTTCCAAAATATATGGATCTTATATGTAGTCAATCTTTAGAAGACAAAAATATTTAAAGAAAATTTATATTACAAATTTATTCTAAATTCTAAGATTTAAGGTAATGCATATTACAAATATAAAATCTAACTAAGTAATTTCTGATTCAATATGTAATAAGTGGGGGAAGAGGCTCCTAAGTTAGGAGACCCTATTTGACCTTCCCCACAGTACTAATTTCATGAAGAGAAACTAATTAATTGATGGAAAATATCTTATGATGCATTAAAATCACAAGAAGAGGCTCCTAACTGAGGAGGTCCATGTTATTCTTCTTCACAATTCCATTCAGCATTGTTACCATTGTATTTAAAACTATAAATTGAGAAAATAGCTTCAAACAAGGAAAAGAAAAATGAATTTTAGGTATTGTTCTTATATCATATAGAAGGAGAGTTTAACTTAAAATTTTTCTTCCCTTCATATGCAGATTATAATTAAACCAAGATTCATTAGCAAGCATAAATAAATAACTCATCAAGGAAAAGAAGATGAATTCTAGTTATTTTTATTGGATTAGATAGAAGGAGAGTTTAAGTTAAAAACTTGTTTGACCCTTCATATGAAGATTATAAGTAAGGAAAGATTCATTAGCAAACATAATAAATCTTCATTCATCTAATTAATTGAACAAATATGAAGAAAAACTAGTTCATGAGAAATAATCTAATTTCACCAAAAAGTGTACTTAGCTTGGCGTGGGGGCCCTCCGCGCTTGCCTTGAACACTTGAAGAACTTATAAGCTACTGAAAAATATGTCAATAATCCACAACATTGAACAACAAAAATAAGGTGTAACTTTTTCATTAAAGTAGCTCACAAATTTCAGAACTCTCAATATGAAATTATACAAATTCTCCATGTTTGAACGGTTCATAAGCTTGATATAAATAGATAAATGATAAACAAACTATGCTAGAATCTCTCTCATAGCCTTATCTTATCCTAATCCCATCAATATAGGTCTAAATTATCCATTTAGTTACACAAAATTTGGGAAAATCCCAAAAACTAGTAATTCTACCCTATTTTCTATGGATTCCTAAAAAAGAAGTCACGTTTGACTAGCATTGACCGGGTCCATTTTTGCTGAGTTTGACTGAAACAATAGATGATTTTCCATCTGTGGTTCCCAAACTTTCCAAATCCATTCTCAATTCATTCCTTGGTGTCCTATATATATGAATTTGACGAAGCAATTACAAGGATTTTCATTTCTGTCCAAAAATACTCGTAAAACCCAATTTTTACAAAAATATCTAAAAATTGAAAAAAATAATTTGTTACCCTTAATATGCATAATAAGGTAAAAAAAAGGAATATTTGGATGATATAATGTGGAAAATGATTGGAATTAGGTGGATTTTTAATAAGCAAAATTGACCAAAATTGAGGACCAACACTAGAGACAACAACAAGTTCAGGCTGAAATGTAAGGCTCTACATAATCCAAGTTTGTTGACAGAGGTCATAGACGTAGAAGGAAAATATGAAGGGTTAAAGACTAATGAGTGCAAGAATAAAGAAAAAATAAAATCCCCTTCGGATCAAAAAACAGAACCCTTAAAAAGAGTAAAGATTCAGAAAGGCTCAAAGGAAGAAAAGACCACTCTCAATGAAACAACCACAAGGACCACAAGATCAAAATCAGTTGTTGAAAACAAATCAAAGTTGGAAAAGCTTGCTGAAGCTGCAACCCATATCGAATAAACATAAAAAGGTTTCATAATAAAACACCTTTTTGGTTATCAACTGCAATTTTGAACAACAACTCAAATTTCGAAATGTATAAGTCTGCATAGATTTTTTAAGTGTTTGTTGTGGATGTTTGAAAGAGAAATTGATTTTTGACAACTGGCAGCAAAATTTCTGAGACATTTCAGGAAAGATAAGGACTCGTAACGAAATGGATATAAAAAATGATGGTGATAAGTGGTTATGAGGTTCTTTAAGGTCATTTTTAATGAAGGCACATGGTTATTTAAGAACCAAAGACATGAGGAGAAAAATCAACAGAAAAAGGGGCAACATATCAGCATACTCAGCAGTTCAACCCAAATTCTCTTCTCTCCATTCATCTACATCTATCCTTTCAGATAAATTTCGATGGGATATAGCTTTAATGTCCTATGACACCTATGTAATGTTCAGAATAATGTTTCTTTATTTCTAGAAGAGATGGAGTTGGTGCCTCTCTTTCTATATATAACATTTGTAAATATCATTTCAGGGTTGGATGTTCATCTACTGGAAGACTTAATATAATAAAGAAAACTCCTTTTTGCACTTCATGCTGGAGGATTTTGTGATAAAATAACTATCTAATGTATGGTGTGTTTCTCTCTTTTTTTATTTCTTCTAATTTATGAGTTGCAGCGACTATTAAGGTGTGAGTAAGACTGTTAGAGGATCTAATAGTAAATTATCTATATTTTAGTTTCTTACAAATCATATAAATTTTGTATAGAACATGATTAGTAAAGGTTTCATGAAATATTTATGAAATACTTTACGCATGTACTCTACTTTCTCAATGTTGTTTACTTTACATAAAATAGAGTTTGTGTAAAGAGCCATCATTGTAGTTGTGTGACTGATTTCAGATATGAGTATTTCTTAGAATAAATACCAACTATCTATCTCCTTTCATTTTATATACTCTGCTCCCTATACTACCAGTTTACCCATACAATTTATACTTGTCAAAAATTTCCAAATGCATGAAAGTCTTAAAGAATAAAATCATTTCAAACTCTTTGAGAAGCCATCCCACCACTAAAAAGCTTTAAATTTGAAATGACCTATCATGTATAAGGCTTAATCCTTTTATAGTGAAGGAGTGAATACTTGCACTAACATCTTTCACGTTGTTTCCGGGGAGGCGAATTGAATTTTATCCCTGGGTGAAGGAGAAATTTATAAGTCTAGTTTTGAGTTGTATAGTTCCAACTGTCTTTTTAGACTGATTTAACCCTGGCGACTCCATTGTTGAATTTATGGCTCCTAGAAGGGCTAGAACCATGGATAACCCATATTCCCCTTTGAGAATCCTAGTCCTTAACCCTAAAAAGATAATCTAGAAAAAGAGTAAATGAATGTTTATTTCCTCTACTACTGTTTTCTCAATGGATGTGTCTAAAGAAGTCATGAAAACTGTGTCCCCTGATTTTGCAGAAAATCATGTTCCTCCCTTGTTTTCTAGCCAACAAACAGTCTCTACATCACAAGTTGGTGCTTGATCATCTAATTTTCATAATCCAACAATTTTTTTTCCACTAATCCCAACAACTCACACCATGGCAGGTCCAAACCCACCTCCTAACCGCATGGATGCAATTGTTTCTGCAAGGTATGCCCCTTTGGTTTTACCTCAACCTATGAATGCACTACCTATATGAGTTTATCTCAAATACATGGCTAAATTTAGTGGTGAGGGTGAGGTAAGAACTAAAGAGAACCTTGCTGATTTTATGCCTATGCTGACAATCTCGATATTGAGCATGAATATGTATAGATGAGAGTTTTTTTTCAAAGCCTTGAGGGTGATGTTAGGAAATGGTTCAGATCTTTGAAAACTGGTAGCATCACTAAAATTGAAACCATGTATGATACATTATTAAGGAAATTGGGTGATAATAAATATTTTTTGTATTAAATCACTAAATTTGGTGCGATAAAAATAAAAAAAGGAGAATCAGTTTCTGATTTTTATAAGAGATTCAATAAGATGTATAGAAAAATACCTACTGAAATCAAGCTTATTGAAGCTTCAGCCAAAATCACTTATGCCAGTGCCTTTGATCTTGATTTTTTTTATTATTGAGAGAAAGAAGATATAAAATAGTAACAAAAATGAAGGATAATGAACCGGAGGTAGAATCTAATGTGTTAGCAGTTGATAGGCTCAGAGGAGGGATTCACAGAGAAAAAAAAAAGCAAAAAGGCAAAGTTTCATTTGCAGGAACTTTAGACTTAGATCCCAAGCTAGATGATCTCACCAAGATGGTTAAGTCATTAACCATTGATATGTCTAAGCTTAAGATGGAAGCAAGACCAACTACGACTAGAAATGTTTCATTTCATCAACCTAATAGGTAGTAGTTTAGAATAACTAATGTTCCTCAAATTGTGCAGTGAGAAAGAAGAGATGTTGATGATAAAAAAACGTAGAACCCTTTGCAGAACACTATATTTGAAGATAAAGAGGAAGCTGAAAGGTTGGAGAATGATGCTGATATCAATTTCCTGAGAGATAAAGAAGGGATGATTTATCTTACACAAGCAGAGTCTGAAGATTCCATGTCATATACTTAGAATAATGAAGAGAGTTCTAATCATTCCATGATTTCATTTTATCATTAAAGTAGCTACAATCTTAGATCAAAGAAGATTGATGATAATCCAAAGTCTATTCCACAACCCAAGAAGAATAAGGATGTATTTAAAATCCAAACAAAAAATCAAGTGGTTGAACCAAGCAGAGCGAAAATTCTGGTAGTATTTAACCATTCTTCACCTGATGTAAAAATGCTCACAAACTGCCCTGTATTTTATATTTTGAGAATGAGATAAGAAAGATAAATATTCTTTTTCCTCTTATTGAAATCATGAAAAATTATGATTTCAAAAATACTTTTATGAAAGCTCTTTAGCCTCCACCTACTAAAGTAGCCTCTGATTTTGCTAAACTTCAAGATCACAAGCCCACTATTATTTTAGGTCCATTGGTAGAAGATAGAGATGAATCTACTCCTCCTTTCTATCTATCTTTGAATATTCATGATAAGATCTTAAAAAATTTCATAATGGACTTTGGAGCCTCGCATGTTTTAATTCCCAAGGTAGTCATGGATGAACTAGGTCTTGAAGTAACTAGAGAATACCAAGATATCTACTCTTTTGATTCATGGAGATTCCAATGCCTTGGTGTCATCAAAGAAGTTGCAATAAGCCTTTTTAAGTTACCTATGAGAGGGATAGTGATGGATATTGTTGTAGCTTACATTCCTCCTATATCTGGCATGTTGCTTTCTCGGTCATGGATTAGAAGGCTGGGAGGAACTCTGCAAATGGATTTCACTTAAGCTACTTTCCATGTTTTTGGAGGTAAACAAAGAATACTTTATAGAGAAGCTCAGCTCGCATATATCATTAGTGAAAATAAAGACACTACTAATCATCCAATTTATGCTAGAACAACTGATGTGGTTTCAAGCATTTTACATATGGAAAATTTTTCCCTATGTGCAAAACAATTTCAGATTTTTAAGCCTGTTGAAAAACATATCAGTCATGAGGGTTGTAATCTGTGGAAAATTTATTTTGATGGTTCATTTTCTAGATAAGGAGCTAGTATAGAAATTGATCAGGACCTCAAGTCCAAGCCATGGAAAAAGCTCAAAATTCAAAGTGTTAAAAATCACTTGGAACCTGAACGATCAGATAGACCTCGATGATACAATCCTAATGCCGTGAACAACACTCAAATCCAACTTCGCATGTGAAAGTTATGAAGGTTTGAAGTTTACAATTTCCTCCAAAAATCACTTTGACCACGTTTGAATTCAAAATTTTAAAAAATAAAAAAGGAATATTTCAAGAAATATTCCTATAATATTCTTTAGAATATTCCTTGAAATATTCCACCTGGTCCAATTATACAGTGACATGTGGCATGCGTTGATTTTGGGGGTAAGTTTGACTCGGATTTTTGTGGACCAATTATGGGCTGCCACGTAGTAGGCCGGGAGGGAACCACATGGCCCCTTAGTCAATGAAATGGTGGTGCATTAAATTTTTCGGAAGTCCATGGGTTTGAACCCACAACCTCACTCCAACAAGCACTCCGACCCAACCACACGGGCTACAACATGGTTCTTAAACTATTATGTTTAAAAGTCATATTTAAACTTTGAAATAGTTTCGGGCGGAGGTGAATAGAGGCTAGCCCCTAAGGGCCAACCCCCACACAACGTGACCATAGGTCCAGAACCCACGCCTTAAGGCGTTAACTTCGATGGAGATCCTAGTGGTTTAATTGGAAGCCACCCCATGTGGAAAGTCATAAAGGTTATGCCACGGTTATGTAACAAATTATGGTAGTAGTTTCAAAGGCATGTTTGTTAGTCATATGACCGCCCACTAACAATAAATGTAACAGCAAGTGGTTCTGCCAAATTTGGATTGCACGCCCAGATTTTGGGCCTTCCACCAAACTCCGGTTAACTCCAGTTCTCCATAATTAGTGGAGTTTGTTTAGGCCAAACTGGACAAAATTTGTTTTGGCCATAAATTTCATTAGGCTCAACCTTTGGGAACAAATTATTTTTTGATTTCGAGTATTCACAACATTATGAATCCATTGAAACAGGTTTTAGAGCCATTGGAGTTGTTCTCTAGTCCCTTTTGCTTCATGGAAGCATTGAGAGCCATCAGGGCCACAAGGGAGTTGGAGCTGTGCTGAGATAGGGTTAACCATTTGAGGTGAACCAAAAATAATTTTCAACTATTTTCAGTATTCTAGAGCCATTGGGATAGGTTCCAGAGGTAGTATAGGTGTTATACAACCATTTTAGCTTCAATGAAACATTTTGAGCCATTAGGGCCATTTTGGTAATAGAGCTATATTGGGTTGTACCTCTCTATTTGAGGTGATTCAAAGACCATTATCAGCTATTTTCCACCTTATGAAACCAATGGAAGATTTTTCAGAACTTTTTTGAAGACTCTCAGAGGCCGAAAACCATTAGGAGAGTTTTCAGGGCCACAAGGGCCATTTTGGGGTTTGAGTTGTTTTGAGTTGTACCTCTCTGTTTGAGGTGAACCAAAGATAATTTTTAGCTAATTTAGACCTTATGAACCTAAATAAAGAGGTTTCAGACCTGTTTGAGGATTCCTACAATCCAAAAGTCTACATAGGAGTTCAAAGAGCCGTTAGGGCCTTATTGAATAAATCACTGTTTACGGTAATTCTTCACTGCTTAGTGAATTTGGAAAGGCATTATTACCTTTTTCATACCTTCTGAATCAGTATTTTCTTTCAGATTTGTCTATTGAGACACTTTTAAACTTGTTTTATCCTTTGAAGCATTTTAATACAAGAGGACAAGCTCATTTTGGGAGGCTTGATCCAGCAAACGTAGCCCAAGAGGGGTGAACTCCTCATCAAACATTTGTATCATGTTATGCTGAAGTTGTCTTGCTGAAAAATTATGATTTAAGATGTTAGAAAACAAATTAAATTAACTTTCGTTCAAACATAAACTCTTATACAGTTACCAAAAACACTTTGTTTCATTTGCAAGACTTGAATAATAGTTGGCATATATAATTTGAGGAAATTGTGAATGTTTACTTCTACAAGTTCTAAAGACAGAGTCTGTAAAGGGCTAGGTAGCCTCTGAATCTCATCCTTTGTTAAAGGTGACATATCCAGTAAATTCCCCTACAGTCAATCTCTAGATTAGATCTAAGTAGTTGTTTATGCAACAAGACTTGGAGAATTTTTCACACATTTAATTAATGGAAATGGATACCTTGCACACATTTTCAAGTACTTCCATTTTCAGATGAGAAATAGTTCTCATTTCTCCTTTGAAAGATAGCTCCACTTTTTTTTTAAAACTTGAATTTTAACTAATAATGTGGTCGAAAATGAGGCTCTGTTGATTGGTTTAAAAACAACAAAATATATGAATATTTTAGAAATTTATGTTTTTGGAGATGTTGAACTTATTATTCAGAAAATTAGAAATGTTTATCAAACTAAGCATCCCAGAATCAAATAATACCAGAATGGAGTACGGAGCATTGTATAAAATTCATTCCTGGCCTTTAAGATTTCTTTTGTTCCAAGAAAAAGCCATATTTCGGCTTATTCACTTTCTATTTCAGCAAGCTCATTCAAGATTCCAATACCTATAAAGTTGAAATATGAAGTGGAAGTTAGGTTCAGACCTAGCATTCCTAGTACTATCAAGCACTGGAAATGTTTTTGAGGATGATCAAGATATTAGAAGATTCACTGAAGTTGTTGAATAATTTTTTTCCTAAATATTGATCAGGATGAAGATCTCATGAAGAATGGTGTTGATTTTCAAGATACTGAAAATATGAAAAAATAGATTGTTGATCACCCTATCAATCAACTTCCTAAAAATCATATTCTCAAGGGGTTAATCCCACTTGAGAAGCTATTTTATCACAATGACGTTTCATTAAAACCACAGTTACTTGAAACAGAAGAAAAATTGGAAGATTTCAATTTGGGCACAACAACAGGACCAAGGTATGTTAAGTCGTCAAAAAATTTATCCGAAGAAGGAAATATTGAATAGCACAAGTATTTTTGTGATTTTTTTGATGTTTGTTCCTGGAAATATGAGGATCTGAAGACATATGATACAAATATCATTGAGCAAAGAATACCATTGAAAGATGGTAGTAAGCCATTCTGATAGAAGTTAAGGAAAATCAATCCACTATTCTTACCAATGATGGAGAAGGAAGTGAAGAAAATTTTGGATGCCAAAATCATCATTCATCATTCCATTGAGATACTCAGATTGGGTTGCTAATATAGTTCCAGTAAGAAAGAAGAGTGGTGAAGTCAAACTATCTTTATATTTCAAGAATATTAACAAATTATCTAAGAAAGATAATTATCCATTGCCAAATATGGAGCATATTCTTCAAAAGGTAACCGAGTCAGAAAAAATTTCCATGTTAGATGGGTTCTCCGGGTACAATCAATTTTATGTTTGGCCAGAAAACTGAGAGACGACAACATTCACTATGCCTTGGGGAACATTCATGTATGCAAATATGCCATTTGGGCTTTTGAATGCTGGAGCTACTTTTCAACATGCTATGGACTTTGCATTCATTGGGTAAAAAGAAAAATTATTGGTCATATATTTGGATGATATTATTATTTTTTCAGCTTCAGATCAAAAACAACTTCAGCACTTGAGACAAGTATTTTTTAAACGTAGAAAATATGGTATATAATTGGATCCAAATAAGTCTCATTTTTCTCTTAAATAAGGTAATATGTTGGGTCACATAGTTTCTAAAGATGGAGTGAAAGTTTATCCTAAAAGAGTGATTTCAATTCAACATTTAACACTTCTAATATCCAAGAAAGAGATTCATTCTTTCCTTAGTAAGATCATTTTTTTAAGAAGGTTCATTCCAAATTTTGCTGAAGTGGTGAAGCATATTACTTGCATGCTGAAGAATAACAAATAAGTCAAGTGGAAAATTCAAGCGAGAAACTCATTTGAGATGATAAAAAATGCTATCATTGAAATATCTTAGTTGCTAAACCCCAAATACTCAAACCCATTCATGATTTTCTCATTTGCCGCTGAAGATACTATTGCTACAATTTTTTTACAAAAATACTTAGAAAATAAGGAAGCACCCATAAAATTTTTCGATAGAGCCCTTACAGATGATGAATTGAAGTATGAAATGTTGGAAAATCATGCCTATGCATTAGTGAAAGCTTTGAAATATTTTAGAGTTTATTTTATGCATGCTAAATTTATTTCTTATGTACCTTCATCTGTTGTTAGAGAAGTATTCGTTCAGCCTGATATTTATGTAAAAATAAGTAAGTAGGTAACTAAAGTTCTTGAGTTTTATTTAGAGATAAAGCCTACTAAACTAATCAAAGGTTAAGGATTGGCCAAATTACTAGCTGAAGAAAATTGTAAAGTCTTGGGCTTGAATTTCATGGATGACAATATAGAAGGGAAAATTTATGATCCTATTGACAACATGTTGGTGAATGTAAATCTTTCTGAGTGCAGCTGCTATAAAGATATCATTTATTTTCTGCAGCATTTCAAACCTCCTTCAAATTTTCATAAAAGCATAGTAAGATCTTTGAAGCTAAAAACTGTTAAATTATGCATAAAAGATAATTTTTTATATTGGAAAGATCCTATAGGAGTTTTATTGAGATGAATTGACATAGATGAGTCCAAGAAAATTATGTTTGACATGCATATTAGTGTGTGTGGAGGTCATCACTATTGCAGAACTAGTGCATAAAAAATACCAAGGGCTAGCTATTTTTGGCCTAGCTTATTTGTTGATGTATGTCCTGAGGTGAGAGAATGTGAAAAATGTTAGAAGTTCACTAGTAATAAACATTTGAAGTCTTTGCTTCTCAAGCCCATAGTTTTTTCTGCACCTTTCCAACAATGGGGCTTAGATTTCATTGGAGAAATTCATCCACCATGAAGTGGACAACATCGTTGGATTCTTGTTGCAAGAGATTACTTCACCATATGAATTGAAGCAATAATTACTAGAAATTAACATTCTAGAGGGAATCATAACCATATTTGGAAGTCCATCATAGTTAGTAGTATATAACGCAATGGCTTTTAAAGCTACACTATTGTTAAATTTCTGTGAAGATTATGGTATTAAGATTACTCATTCAATGACTTACTATCCACAAGGGAATGGTTTAGTTGAATCATCCAACAAAATCTATTAAGAATCATCACCAAAATATTGGAGCAAAACAAGAAAGCCTAGGACTCTAAACTAAAATTTTTGTTATGGGCTAATAGGGTGACAATCAAAAAGTCTATTAATAGATCATCTTTACAAATGGTTTATGGAACTAATGCTATTTTTCTAGTCCAACTATCCATTCCGGTAGCTAAATTTCTGCAAGATCATGAATCTAGGCTAAATGACATGACAAGGAAAATTTATTAGATCATAGAAGTTGACGGAGGTAACCCTGCTTAACCCAAAATATTTCCCATTCTCATGCATATAAAAATGCATCTCCAATAAATGCCTAGATAAGACTCCGAGTCTGGGCAATTCCAAAATTTTCAATGCGGAAGCTCCTTTTAAATTATCATCCACTATGATTATAAAATCATACAACTAATTCACATATGCAAAAGCTCTACTCCAATTACAACTTATGGCTATTAACCATGCTTCACATAAATTCTTCCTATTGAACCCAAAATTTAACACAATCCCAATTTATAACTTTATGCAGAAACTTATCAAAACATAGGATTCAAACATGACTCAATCCAATCAACATTCGAATGCTCCCATAATCAAACCCAATAACTCTCATTCATCATTTCTATACCAACATTCACATATGGCTTTTAAATACTGGATTTTAAATTCAGAATACAATAAAACAAATGCGCCTATGCGTTAAAACTCAACCTCGCAAATTAATACCACCCTTAAACCCTGAACGTTGCATCGACTTTATTACTTCTTCAAAGGCAATTCCTAATCAGAAGATTCTCAGCACCCTCAATTCAGCCTCTGCAATTTCTGTGGAATTTCAATTTCTACACAGTCTTAAATACCCAACGCTCGATCTTTAATTCATTCATATAAATTTTCCAGCGCTAAGATAGTAGAGATCGGTCCCTTTTCATTAGAAAAAACATGGGAATCGATTCACAATTAGATCATCCCTTTCAACTGTTCTGCAAATAGATTAGTCCAACACTGTCCAACAGTCTCTGCGCATTTGATCATACCAATCAATGTTTAAATATATATATCAATTTCAAATATGTAACAGTGGAAATCATTCTCAATCCAACAGTGCTCCATCTCAATTTCAAAATACAGCTCTTCATACATTGCAATTTAGCCAACACATCATGCAAACAGTTCACTCAAATTTTATTTAAATGAACCTCATACCCATTGCTAAGTCGACTCACCATTTCCGGGTTTAATCCTGGTACTTCACTTTAACGCGTCGATTTCAATTCAAGGCTCGAATCTGTAATTCTGATTCATATCAAACTCATATAACACCTGCATTCCACAATTTGATCCGGCATTTATAACAGTTTTATTAAACGGACTATACAATTTCAAATCTGCCCAATCGAATTCCATTCGATTGTACACCGTGAAATCTTCAACACGGCGTTCCTGCTAACTTGGGCTCTTAAAATCGATTCACAACAGATTACGCCATGACTTCACCACCTCACAATCCACTCAGATCCAAAACTAGCATATAAATCGATTTAACATTCTGGCAAACGGAGTTTTTGTCTCTATTAATTAAATCTTCGGTCTATTACCCAGTTCACTGTATTATATGGGTTTCCAACTGTTATACTCAGATATCGAATTTCTATTTTGAACTGAAGGTCGATTTCAGTGTTGGCCTTGAAGGCTCACTATTAATTATTTCAACATCGAGTAATGTTTTCAAACCTTTGTTCTATGTAGGACTTACGCTTTCAATGTTTCCCTTTTTAAATTATACAATCAATCCATGTGCCAACCATTATTATTTCCAGTTCTGTGTTAAGATGCATTCTCAATTCATATATACCTTTTCAATTCAACTCCCAATTACAAAAATTAAACACACAATTTCTAATCAACCAATGTAGTTCTTAAAAACACACTTTTCATATTAACAATGAAAAATACTTACAAACTTTGTCTTTGGCCAGATATTCAACATTCATGGCCCTTCCAATTGCTGGAGGCTTACAACCTTGGCTGTCCAAACCTACTCTCAATCACTCTAATCTCACCTGATCTATTTTGCCTTCAAGGCATATCAATTTATACAAATTTAATTGAACCAATTTTGGTTCACATCCCTTTAATCACTCAACAAAATCCCAAAATATCTCAACACCCCTAAAAGATAGATTTTTATCCCTAAAACCTTGAAACTAATTCTAACTTAGGCTCATAATTATCTCTTAGATATCTCTCATCTAATTTCTCTCATGTTTTCCAGTTGTTTGGAAACATTTACAAATTCTCACAAATAATTAATTAAAAATATAATTAATCACTCAAAATAATATTAATATTTACATGAAATTAATAAATTCTCAAAAACATGAGACCCCTAGGTTCAACAAAAATACAAGGTATTTTTCCGAGCTAATGCTCCTACATCAGACTCCCAAGGTTGAAAATGATCATGATCTCCATATCATGCGTTTTAAGTCCTTGTCTGCCTGGATCCCACACTTTGTTCTGCAAGTCATCATCTATATCTGCTATCGTATGCTGCTTTTCTCCAGGTCTCCATATCTTATGCTGCCTTGCTCCACTCGCTGGACTTTCACAATCTATCTTTGTCTTTATTTTGCTCTTGCAGATTCTTCTTTTCCTCTTTCCTGCTGATATCTTCCTCTGAGATACTTTCATCATGATTCTTCTGATTAATTCAATTTATCGGTCCAATAAATCTCCAAAATGTTGATTTCTTGCTGCTTGCTGAGCTAAGATGGCTTGCTCAGTTTTTACTTCTATGCTTGTTTCCGTTCTTACTTTCTCATTTCTTACTTCTATGTTTTATTCTGTTCTTACTGTCGCCCAATCATCCATACCCTCTTGTCTTCTATAATGGAAACCTTCTCCTCTGCCTCCTTCTATCAGCAACTTACTGGACTGGTACATTGTGTACTTATTTTTGCTATCTTCATCACTCTGCATCTGCAATTCCCATCTCTGAAATTGAGATTCTTCCTGCACTGAATTCTAATCATTCAGCATCCTTTCCAGCAACATAACTTCTTCATCCCATGGATTTGAAATTTCCACAGAATTCTCGTCTTCCTTCTTTTGACTGCTCAACTGAGTCAAACTTTCTCTAGTACCTGCAATAACACTTGCATTCAGAAAGCACTTGTTAAAACAAAAATCATAAGGCATCAGTGCCTTTTCCTCCTTTTCCAGCACTTCAGTATGCTGTTCTAATTTTTCCATCTCAATCAGCACATCAGTATGCTGATTCTCTCTGCCCAAAGAATTCTCTGAAGAACTCTCAAGACTATCAACCAGTCTTTCTCATACATCATCTGCCTCCATGATATGTTTCTGCTCTCGTTCGTTATACTGAACTCTGGCTTCTGCTGCAATCTCTTTGTCATACTCTGAATTTACCAACAAATATTCCAACAATGCAATTTCTCTGTGGCATTGCTGAAGCATATCATCATCATGTATCATCCCTACATTCACACACAAGATTTCAGTTTGAAAATCACAAAGTTCAACAGTCTCAACTATTGGTTCATATACCATCTCTTCAAGCTGATATTCTTCTTAATTCACATGAACTTCCTCTTGTACTGTAACAACTTCAAGTATAAACACATCACTGCTTTCTTCTTCAGAGTATTTATCTCCTGAAATATTCTTTTCCATACTTGTGACAACTTCACAAGATTGCGCATCCTCTTCAGTAAAACCTGTAATCACATTACAATTGTCAGCTATAAAAATACACGGTTCTACATTATCCAGCTGATCTGGATCTACCCAGTAACTCATGAAATCATCAATGATCTTCTCCTCTATTTCATCAATGGAAACCTCCACTTTCAACTTAGCTTCTCTGAGTTCTTCACGTCTCAACTGTATACTCATCATCTGCTCAAGCTTCCTCAGCTCTTCTGTTAACTGCATGTTTATCTGTCGATCTCTTCTCTGTTGTAGCCTCTGCCACTTCACTCTCTTCCTCATCAGCCAACCATGTCTCTCGTCTCTCATATTTTCTCGTAGCAACTCCATCAATAACTCAAGATGAACTTCTATCTCAGCTTTCTCTTTCTCATACTCTTCATCAGTAAACTGTTTCAATATGCCATTTTCCTTGGCATCTTTCTCCCTCTTTCTACTGTAGCATCTCTCTGAACCTCTGCTCTCTTCTTTATGTCTTTCAGTATTCATCTCCTTCGCCATGATTTTCTCACCCATGAGTTGCACCAAGCCTCTACAACATCAAACTCTCCTCTTGCCACTTACCTCACCAATCCCTTCCTATGGATCTAGTCTTTTGGTAATCACTGGTCCTCTGCTGGAACCTTTTGAGCATTTCTCCACTGCTCCTTCAGGCTTCACTCATCTGCAACTCTATTCAACCTTTGTTGAATCTTCAGGTTCTGCCACTCTCTCTTAGAATCCATCGCTGGACTCCTTCATCACTTCTCTCCAACTGTGATCTGCTTCTTCTGCTGAGATTTCTTTACTATGCCTGTAAATCAAATTATCCAAACATAACCTTTAAACCAGAGATAAATAATACCTATTAGCTCACCTTTCAAGATCTTTTTGATATCTCTTCACTTCTTCAACTGCACTGTGTCCCTGTGCTGCAACTTTCATCAGTTTCAAAATATGATATTCATTCATCACATGCAATTAACTCAATTAAAAAAAAACTTGAACCCTCAAACAGAGCTATTCCAGCTCTGATACCAAAATGACGTAGGTAAACTTGCTTAACCAAGAATCTTTCCCATTCTCATGCATATAAAAATGCATCTCTAATAAATGCCCAGATAAGGCTCCGAGTCTGGGAAATTCCAAAATTTTCAATGCAGAAGCTCCTTTAAATTATCATCCACTATGATTATAAAATCGTACAACTAATTCACATATGCAGAAGCTCTACTCCAATTACAACTTATGGCTAATAACCATGCTTCACGTCAATTCTTGTTATTGAACCCAAACTTCAACACAATCCCAATTTATAACTTTATGCATAAACTTATCAAAACATAGGATTCAAACATGACTCAATCCAATCAACATTCGAATGATCCCATAATCAAACCCAATAACTCTCATTCATCATTTCTATACCAACATTCACATATGGCTTTTAAATACTGGATTTTAAATTCAGAATACAATAAAAAAAATGCGCCCATGCGTTAAAACTCAACCTGGAAAATTAATACCACCCTTAAACCCTGAACGCTGCATTGATTTTCTTACTTCTTCAAAGGAAATTCCTAATCAGAAGATTCTCAGCACCCTCAATTCCGTCTCTGCAATTCATGTGGAATTGCAATTTATACACAGTCTTAAATACCCAGCGCTCGATCTTTAATTCATTCATATAAATTTTCCAGCGCTAAGAAAGTAGAGATCGGTCCCTTTTCATTAAAAAAAACATGGGAATCGATTCACAATTAGATCATCCCTTTCAACTGTTCTGCAAATAGATTAGTCAAACACTATCCAACAATCTCTGCACATTTTCTCATACCAATCAATGTTTAAAGATATATATCAATTTCAAATATATAACAGTGGAAATCATTCTCAATCCAACAGCGCTCCATTTGAATTTCAAAATACAGCTCTTCATACATTGCAATTTAGCCAACACATCATGCAAACAATTCACTCAGATTTTATTTAAACGCACCTCATACCCATTGCTAAGTCGACTCACCATTTCCGGGTTTAATCCTGGTACTTCACTTTAACATGTCGATTTCAATTCAAGGCTCGAATCTGCAATTCTGATTCATATCAAACTCATATAACACCTACATTCCACAATTTGATCTGGCATTTATAACAGTTTTATTAAACAGACTGTTAAATTTTGAATCTGCCCAATCGAATTCCATTCGATTGTACACCATCCAATCTTCAACGGGGCGTTCCTGCCTACTTGGGCTCTTAAAATCGATTCACAACACATTACGCCATGACTTCACCACCTCACAATCCATTCAGATCCAAAACTAGCATATAAATCGATTTAACATTCTGGCAAACAGAGTTTTTGTCTCTATTAATTAAATCTTCAGTCTATTACCCAGTTCACTATATAATATGGGTTTCCAACTGTTATACTCAGATATCCAATTTCTATTTTGAACTGAAGGTCGATTTCAGTGCTGGTCTTGAAGGCTCACTATTAATTATTTCAACATCAACGAATGTTTGCAAACCTCTGTTCTATGTGGGACTTACGCTTTCAATGTTTCCGTTTTTAAATTATACAATCGATCCATGCGCCAACCATTATTATTTCCATTTCTGTGTTAAGATGCGTTCTCAATTCATATATACCTTTTCAATTCAACTCCCAATTACAGAAATTAAACACACAATTTCTAATCAACCAATGTAGTTCTTAAAAGCACACTTTTCATATTAACAATGAAAAATACTTACAAACTTTGTCTTTGGCCAGGTATTCAACATTCACGGCCCTTCCAATTTCCGGAGGCTTACAACCTTGGCTGTCCAAACCTACTCTCAATCACTCTAATCTCACCTAATCTATTTTTCCTTCAAAGCATATCAATTTATACAAATTTAATTGAACAAATTTTGGTTCACATCCCTTTAATCACTCAACAAAATCCCCAAATATCTCAACACCCCTAAAAGATAGATTTTTATCCCTAAAACCTTGAAACTAATTCTAACTTAGGCTCATAATTATCTCTTGTTGGGTATGTGTTATATTCTTTCCACGATTAGCCCCACGCACTGTATGTTGCGTCGGGCGTAGCTGGGGGGTCATGAGGGGCGAAGCAGTCCCCACCGTTGGGGTCCGGGGCAGCGCCCCAGCCAAAATTTGTTTTTTGTGCGGACCCACTCATAGGCGGATCCGCCCATGGTTTTGTGCATGGTTTTGCACATGGTTTTGGGGGTCGATGGTTTTCGGCCCCTGGTATTTTTGTAGATCCGGTCAAGGGAACTACGGTTATGTTCTAATCCAGGGTTAATGGATTGGGGTTTATGTATGCTTCTGCATGTATATATATGTGTTGTAACACTAAAAGGAATATAATGAAAAATCAAGCTGGTCATCCCGATTTGGGATCCAGGGGAAAATCTCTGTGTTTATCTCTTTTATGTTTTATGCTCTCTTGTCGTTAGGTCCCCATATCACTAGTATAGCCCCTTATTATTATTAGTGTAACCCCCTTATTGTTATTATTGTACCTTTGTAACCCCCATTTTGTTATTATTGTGCCCTTAAATTATTATTGTTAGGTCAGCTAGGATTACATTGTGGCCCACTAGGATTACATTATGGCCCCATGGACTCCTATATATAGAAAGGAGGTTTTGTAAATTGTATCATCCAAGAATTGTTCATTCATGTAATGTATTGGAGGTTGCCCCCTCGAAGTGGTTCATTTCTAAGGCGTGAATATCTCTTTTCTTCTCTCTTTGGAGCTGGTTACACAACATTTGGTATCAGAGCTTTGGGATTCTAGGGTTTCGCTGCTCCAAACAGGTCATCGTGGCATTTTCGCTATAACTTGTTTTCTACGAAGCTTCAGAAGCTGAAATTTCTAGGGTGCGAAGCTGAAATCTTGAGGAAGGTTGTCTAAAAATTTCAGATCTTGGTTCGCAATATTTGAGGAGATATCATCTGTGGAAGTTAGGTATTTTTTCAGGCTCATAAACAGGTCATCGTGGCATTTGCGCTATAAATTGTTTTGTACGAAGGGTCAGAGTCTGAAATTCATATGGTGCGAAGCTGAAATCCTGAGGAAATTCGTAAAAAAATTTCAGAACTTGGTTCGCAATATTGTTGGAGATATGATCTGTGGAAGGTAGTGCTTTTTCAGGCTCCTGAATTTTATCTCAAAGAGGTGATCGTGGGAAAAGTTAAATAACTCTCTCTATGAAGATTGGATTGGAGTGCCGTCAAAAGTGGTCACAAGTACACAGCCTGTAGTTTCTTCACTATCAATTTCAGAGACAAAGGACAAAACAGTGACACGTGGCAAGTCGTACAAGTTCGCTCTACTGAACCAGTCCAGAATTAGGTCATTGTGGGAGATTGGACACAACTTTGTCTTGGAGCATCAAAATCAGGTCAGACCTGTGGCATTTGAAAGAAGCTTCAGAGGGCTACTACAGGGCTGAATTTCAGATATTGAAGATTTTCAAGCACAGAGATAATACAATTTCAATATCGAGCTCCTCAAAGCTAGTAAAAGGTGTATTTTTTTTCCGAATTGCATAAGTCTTGTTTGAAGAATCAAGTTGAATTGATTGCAAGGGCCTATTGTAGAATAGATATCAATATTGGAGTCTGAAATGGCCCCTAAAAAGAATTCAACACCCATTAAGCCTTTAGAAGGCTGTACTATTACTCATGAAGATGAAGAATGGCAACATGACATGTCAAAATTACAAGAGCAAATGCAACAAATTTCGCTCTCGCAAAGAACAACAAAAAATGAAATGGAAGTTTTGAAGAAAGGCGTGGAAACTAAGATGAATGGTTTGGAAGCTAAGATGGATGGCATGGAAGTGGGCATGGAAGCTAATATGGATGACATGAAGAATGATCTAAAAGCATACATGGAAGGCTTGATGACAAGCTTAAAACCAGAAATGATTCCTAATGGCGGAAATATAGGAGAAGAACCTCCTGATGAGAACAAAATAAATGTTAATCATGATTCCATAAACTCGAATGTTGGTGGGAAGAACCACCATATTCCAAAAATGGATATGAGGAAGTTTGATGGAAAGGATCCTGTAACATGGATACTACGGATGGAGCAATATTTTGATCTCCATAACGTGCAAAACACACAAAAGGTACGCATTGCAACTTTACATTTAGAACAAAATACATTTGTATGGTATCGATGGCTTTGCTCCCGTAAAAAAATTGTCCCTTGGTCAATTTTTACGGAGGAAATGATAGCACATTATGAGGATACAAAGAGCAACACCTTCTTTAGCCAATTGATAAATCTCAAACAAAAGGGTTTAGTGGGGCAGCACATTGAGGACTTCCAAAAATTGAATATAAGAGTAACTGATATTCCAGAGGAACACAGGATTGATCTCTTCATAGGCACTTTAAAGGATAACATCCAACATGAAGTTCGCGTTTTGGAACCTGATTCATTGGAGAAGGCATTCGGGTTGGGCAAGAAAAAGTTGAATGCTCTGAAAATTGCTAGCGACGAGGAAGCCTACCACTCAATTCTATAAAGAAGGAAGTGTTGCTACGCCTAGATTTCCACAACCTACAAGGTTGACACCACAACAATTGGAAGAGAGAGCAAAAGGGCTTTGCTACTGATTGTGATAGCAAATACACTAAAGGTACATTAAGTGTCTTTGAAGAAAATTATTTTACATAGATTGTGAAGGAGAAGAAGAAGAAAATGAACAAGAAGAGGATATACACCGGGAACCACCCCTAGAAGAGGGAAGAAATGAATCGACCATATCGTGTAATGCATGGCGAGGTACCACTCCTCAAACTCTCTCAAGATAGAAGGACATATAAAGAAGAAAAAGGGTAATAGTGTTGATTGATTGAGTAGCACCAGCATAATTTTATTCATTATAAGGTAGCCAAGGAATTAAAATTGTTTCCTATACATGGCACGAGAATGTCAAAGTGATGGTTGCAAATGGAGAAGCTATAAATTGCTCTGGAGAAATGCCATAATATCAGAAAGGAAGCTAACCATCGGGGAATATGTATTGACTAGTCCAATGCTTGCCATTCCTATGGGAGGTGTTGATGTTGTACATGAAAGTTCAATGGTTGACAATCTTTGGAGACGAGTAGCTTTTTAATTTTCAAGAACTTTTCTTGAAATTTTTTTTCGAAGGAAAGGAAGTTGAATTACGAGTATTGACGAGAGGAAGCGCAGGGAAGGATAATAAGCTCTAATGTCATGAAAAAAGCATTACTAAATAAAAAAAGGCAGTGAAAACAATTGCACAATTATGCTCACTAGAAGTTCCAACATCAAAATCTATCTACTTCTACAGAGATCTCAACAAGTCGTTGGACAATCTCATTCCAAGGTGTTTGAAACTCCCAGAGGACTCCCACCTATTCGCTGATCATGATCATGCTATTCATTTGATTCCGGAGTGTTCTCAAACATCGGGCACTTATAGATATCCTTACTTCCAAAAGAGCGAAATGTGAACGTATGATTGCGAAAATGTTGAGAGACGGGTATAATTCAACCCAGGTCGAAGAGTTCTTTCATCTACTCTGTAGTGTTGGTACACAAGAAGGATGGATCTAGTAGGCGAATGTGTCCCGTGGGATTATAGGGGAGCTCAATAAGCTCACCATTAAAGACAAATCTCCCATTCATGTGATTGATGAATTATTGGATGAATTACATGGAGCAATTTATTTTTACCAAGTTGGATCTTTGTTCGGGAGGGATATCATCAAATTAGAATGAAAAGTCTGAAGATATTCCAAAAACGACATTTCGAACTCATGAGGGGTCATTATGAATTTTTGGTCATGCTTTTGGCTTCCAATGCACCGTGTCTACATTTCAAGGAGGTTGATGAATTCCACATTTTCAAACCCCTTCCTTAGAAAAATTTGTGCTAGTATTTTTTGAGTGATATACTAATCTCACGGCGGGTCTTGGAAGGATCATGTTGAACACTGTTGTGAGGTGCTCAAACTATTACGAGGGAGAAACAATTATATGCAAAAAAAGTCCAAATGTTTCTTTGGAGTACAAGAGGTGGAATATCACGGGTCATATTGTGACCTCACGAGGGGGGTTAAAAAGTGGACCCTAACAAAATTAAAAGCCATTAAGGGAATGGAAAGTTCCCACAACCATAAAGCGAGTTGCGAGGGATTTCTCGGGTTAACGGGGGTATTATCGCAAGTTTGTTGTAGAAATTATGGGAAGATAACAGCACCTCTAACAACATTATTGAAGAAAGATGCATTTTCATGGACTGGTGAAAACATCTAGACGTTTGAGCCGTCTTAAAGAGGCAATGTGCCTAGCACCGATCTTAGCTACACCGAGACTTCACAAAAACCTTTATTGTGGAATGTGATGCCTCGGGGAAATGGGAATTGGTACGGAAGTTTTAATGCGGAAGGAAGACCATGCTTTTAGAAAGTGCGTCCAATCAAAGGAAAGTATTTACGAAAACCTATTTATGAGAAGGAAATGTTAAAGCGATACTACATGCACTAAACACACACATGCGTGCACACTTACACACATACATGCGCGCACACGCACACTTCTAATAGGTACACTTCAAAATGTATCATGATGATGCTTAAACACTTTTGGAACAAAAGACGTATCGTCGGAGACGAACAGCAAAAATGGGTCACAAAGATGTTGGGTTACGACTTTGAAATAATCTACAAAAAAAAGGAAAGTGAATGTTGACATTGCAGATGCACATACAGAAAGAATGAAGAGAGGTGGAAGCATTGTACTTTGTGCCATTCTAGTATCCAGCAGTTGGATAAGCTGAGAGAAAGAGATGAATGGAAGAAGGACAAAGATGTAGGGATACTCATTCTAAAAGTTGCCGGCAAGATCCTAGTACATCGAGTGATACATTTAGTTGGAAAAATGATTCCTATATATGGTACAAAGATCGCTTATATCTTTGTAAGAATTCCCTAACTAAAACAAAAGATTCTTGGAATTGCACACTTCTCTCTACAGGAGGACACTCGGGGATTTTTAAAAAACTTACCACAGGGGTGACAGAAAGAATTTTTGGGGGATGGCCGCAAATACGATATGTGAAAGTTTGTGGCGGAATGTTTTGGTTTGCCAGCGAGAATAAAGTGGAAACAATTAAGACCCCAGGACTTCTACAACCTTTATCCATTCCCGGTCCAACGTTGGGAGGAGATTTCTAAAATGGATCTTATCACGAGGTTTACCTAAGTCGAAAGGAAAGAGTGTCATCGTGGTAGTTGATAGACTTACCAAGTATGCACACTTTTGTGCATTATCTACATCCATTTAAAGCTGAAATGCAGTTGCTACTACATTTATAGAGCCAGAGGAATTCAAAAGCTACATGGAGGCCAAGAGAGTTATTGTGAGCGACGAGAGATCCCATTTTCTTTGGAGTTTGAATGGAGTTATTTTCTTGTTTGGGTACTCGATAGCTCATAGCTCATGCTTATCATCCTGTCGATGTCATGACGTTGAGATATGATAAATAAATGTTTGGAAGGATATATATCTTCGTTGTTTTGCATACGATAAACATAGGCCACAATGGAGTCGAAGTGGTTACCTCTTCATGAATGGTGGTACTACACTTCCTTCCATCTTTACAGTAAAACATGACCCCATTTATGGCACTTTATGGATATCATCCACCATCCATCACATCATCTTTTAAGGGAAAATTCGAAGGTTCAAGCGGTGGAAGATCACATCGAGCATCAGGCAGAAGTTCTCCCAACTCTTAAAGGATGCTGAACGATTTGGCACAAAATCTGAATGCACAACGACGAGATGCATCATCGCTCAGCGAGAGAAGTTTTGATGTCAGGGAGATTGGGTATTTTTACGGCTACAACCATACAAAAAAATGTCCCTCAAGCAAGAAAAAGAAGGATAATAAATTATCAGCCAAAATACTATGGTCCTTACTAAGGTGTTGCAAAAAAGATTGGTACTATGGCACTACAAATTGGGAGCTTCACAGCTGTCGCCCAGTACATCCGGTTTTCACATGTATCATGCTTAAAGAAGGTTATAGGTGAAAATCTTCCGAGTTACAAACGATATTTCAGGGAACATTGATGGGAGGGAAGATCATATTGGAACTGCGAGGCCGATCATAGGAAGAAAAAAGAACTCGACAACTACGGAATCGATCAATTTCAGAGTATCTCATCGTAGTGGAAGAACTTACCCTTTCGAAGATTCTACATGGGAGGATGAGAATTTTTATCACGTGAGGGAAAGCACCCGGAGCTACTCAAGTGTTGAGGACAACACTTTTTGAAGGAGAGAGGGGCATGTTAGGTCCCTATATCACTAGTATAGCCCCTTCATTATTGTTAGGTATAAACCCTCATTGTTATTATTGTACCCTTTGGTAACCCCCATTTTGTCATTATTGTGCCCTTAAATTATTATTGTTAGGTCGGCTAGGATTACATTGTGGCCCACTAGGATTACATTATGGCCCCATGGACTCCTATATATAAAAAGGAGGTTTTGTGAATTGTATCATCCAAGAATTGTTCATTTATGTAATGTATTGGAGGTTGCCCCCTCGAAGTGGCTCATTTCTAAGGCGTTTATATCTCTTTTCTTCTCTTTTTGAGTTGGTTACACAACACTTGCTATTGTTTATTTTCTGTTATAAGAATCGTATGTAGATATTTCTGTTCAGGGTTAAAACCTACATTTGGTATCGGAGCTGTTTCGGCTTCAAGGGGACGCCTTTGTTGTTGAGGGTTTTTTGCTCGGGCCTGTGGTAGACCCTGTGCAGTGGGAGATCTCCGGGATCGATTCTTGCGGTGAAAGAATATGGCGAGTAGCGGGAAGATAGAGATCGAGAAATTTAATGGTCAGAGCTTTGAGTTATGGAAGCTCAAGATGGAGGATCTGCTGGTGGATAAAGATCAGTGGATCGCGGTAGATCCAGGTACTAAACCAACGGCAATGTCAGATGAAGACTGGAAGAAATTGGATCGGAAGGCTAAGAGCACAATACGGTTGTGTGTCTCAGATTCAGTATTGTTGAATGTATCTGGGGAAGCTACGACGAAGAATTTGTGGGAAAAACTTGGGACTTTGTACCAATCTAAGTCTCTGGTGAATAAGTTGTTCTTGTGGAAAAATTTGTATAACCTGAGGATGAAGGATGGAGACTCGGTGACAGAGCATCTGAACGCCTTCAATACTGTGGTAAGTCAGCTGTCATCTGTTGATATTAAAATCTCAGATGAAGATAAGTGCATCGGTTTGTTGTGTTCTCTACCAGACTCATGGGACAGTCTGGTTATTGCAATAGGTAGCAATACAACTACCTTGAATTTTGATGACATTGTCTCAGCCTTGCTGTCGGAGGAAATGAGACGGAGAAATATGGAGGGTGAGAATGGAGATGCCTTATCTGTACGAGGAAGGTCCCAGAACAGAAACAAGAATAAGGTTTCGAGTGGGAGATCTAAATCTAGAGGGAGATCTAAATCTCTTGGAAAGTTTGTAAAGGTGTGCTGGAAATGCGGAAAGGAAGGACACTACAAAAAGGAATGTAGATCTAAAGCTCTTGAGAAAGGAAAGGGATCTGATGAAGCTCCTTCTGCAGAGGCAAAAACCACCTTAGATGAAGGTGGGGATGTGTATTTGGCTTCTTCTTCAAATACACATGTAGATCATGAGTCATGGTTGATTGACTCAGGTGCATCCTTTCACTTCACTCCCCATGGGGAGTGGTTCTGCGAGTATGAGAAATATAATGGTGGTGATGTCTTCCTAGGGGATGATAGGAAGGCCAGAATCATCGGACATGGAAAGGTCAAGCTGAAGCTGCAAGGTGGAAGGATTAGAACACTTCCTGGTGTTCTGCATATTCCTGCATTGGCCAGAAATCTGATTTCTGTAAGTAAGATGGATGATGCAGGTGTAAAAACAGTGTTTGAGAAAGATGCTTGCAAGATGGTTCGGGGAGCACTGGTATTAATGCGGGGAGTTCGGACTGGAACTCTGTACAAGCTACAAGGTAGCACTGTTATTGATGGGTGTAACAGTTCTATGGTTCCTGAAAGTGGAGCGGAAAGCCTAGCTGTCTCTGGAGAAAAGACCATGCTATGGCATCAAAAGCTTGGACATATTGGAGAGAAGGGCCTTCGGATACTGCATAGAGATGGTATGGTAGAAGGTATGTCTAATTGTTCTCTGGATTTCGATTTTTGTGAAAATTGTGTATATGGGAAGCAGAATCGGGTGAGTTTTCCTTCTGGTGCTAAGAGGGCAAACAAGATATTAGAACTTGTGCACAGTGATGTGTTTGGACCTGTGTCAGTTCCATCACTGGGAAAATCTGTGTACTATGTTTCATTCATAGATGACTTCTCAAGGAATACATGGATATATTTCTTGAGGAATAAATCTGAAGTCTTTGAAAAATTTAAATAATTTAAGGCTCTGGTGGAAAACCAGACAGAGAAGAAGATAAAGGTGCTGAGGACAGATAATGGTGGGGAGTTCTGCAAGAAGGAATTTGAAGAGTTCTGTAAGAAGTGTGGTATAGCATGACATAAGACTACTCCATACACACCGCAGCAAAATGGAGTTGCAGAAAGAATGAACAGAACACTGATGGAAAAGGCAAGAAGCATGCTCAGTGGTACCGGTTTAGGACAAGAATTATGGGCAGAGGCAGTGGAGACTGCATGTTACTTAGTTAACAGATCACCTTCATCAGCGTTGGAGGATAAGACCCCACATGAGGTATGGACTGGTAAGAAACCCTCTCTTTCACATCTAAGGGTATTTGGATGTGATGCATATGTACATGTTCCAAAGGAAAAAAGGACCAAGTTGGATAATAAATCTGAAAGGTGCATCTTTATTGGGTATAAGGATGGTTTAAAGGGTTACAAGCTTTGGAACCCAGAAACAAGGAAGGTTGTGTACAGTAGAGATGTGGTGTTTAGAGAAGTGAAAGATGTTGTTAAACATGAAGTCCTACCAAAGGAACCTGAGAAGATAGAGTTTGAGCTAAAGGAGGATGAATCATACTCTACAACAGAAGAAGACTCAGAAGATGAAGAGCCACAAACTCCAGCTTTGAGAAGATCAGTTCGAGAAAGAAGGCAACCAGAAAGGTATAGTCCATATGCTTTCTGTTCAGGTTTTGCCTTAACTATAACTGATGATGAACCTAGAACTGTCAGGGAGGCAGTAGATTCAGAGGATGGAAAACTCTGGAAGGAGGCGATGGTTGATGAAATGGCATTCTTGCACAAAAACGATGCATGGGATCTGGTGGAGTTGCCGGCTGGAAGGAAGCCCATCGGGAGAAAATGGGTGTTTAAGAAGAAGATGAATGTAGAGGCAAGGTGGAGAAATAAAAATATCGGTTGGTAGCAAAAGGTTATTCCTAGGTGCCGGGAATTGATTTTGGTGATATTTTTTCTCTTGTTGCCAAAGTTACTTCTATTAGATTACTTTTATCTGTTGCTGCTGCATTTGATTTTGAGATAGAACAGATGGATGTGAAGACAACATTTCTTCACAAGGATCTAGAAGAGGAGATCTACATGAAGCAACCTGAAGGCTTTATGGTGAAGGGTAAGAAAGAACTGGTATGCAGGTTGAAGAAGTCTCTGTATGGGTTAAAACAGTCACCAAGGATGTGGTATCAGAAATTTGATGCCTATATATGGGGACTTGGCTTCACCAGAAGCAAGGAGGATCACTGTGTTTATTTTAAATTAATTGGTGACCGTGTTATTTATTTGGTCTTGTATGTGGATGATATGTTGTTGATTGGAAATGACAAAGAAATTATCGAAGATTTGAAGACCCAACTGTTCTCCAAATTCGACATGAAGGATCTTGGTGCTGCAAACTATATTTTGGGCATGGAAATTAAGAGAGATCGGGCAAAGAGGAAGCTCTGGTTAAACCATAGGAAGTATGTCGAGACTATATTACAGAGGTTCAATATGCAGGATAGTAAACCGGTGAATGTTCCTATTCCTGTAGGTGTAAAGCTGTCTGCTGAACAGTGTCCCAAGACACAAGAAGAAGAGGAGTATATGTCCCGTGTTCCATATGCAAGTGTAGTGGGTAGCTTGATGTATGCAATGGTCTGTACTAGACCAGACATTGCACATGCAGTGGGAGTATTGAGCAGGTTTATGTCAAACCCAGGGAAGGAGCATTGGACAGTAGTGAAGCGGGTTTTCAGATATTTACGTGGCACTAGTGATTATGGCTTGTGCTACCGGGGAAGACCAGGATTGGAAAGAATGTTGGACATTCGTGGTTTTGTTGATGCAGACTGGGCTGGAGATCTGGACCAAAGAAGATCTACAAGTGGGTATGTGTTTAGCCTATTTGGAGGCGCGGTCAGTTGGATGAGTAAAAGACAGTCTGTAGTGGCTCTTTCAACTACAGAGGCAGAATACATAGCAGCCACTCATGCAAGCAAGGAAGCAGTTTGGTTGCAGAGATTGTGTTCAAGTATGGGGTTGGTACAGCAAGCTATAAGGATAGATTGTGATAGCCAAGTGCAATTTTCTTGGCTAAGAACCCTGCTTATCATTCAAAGACAAAGCACATTGATGTTCAATATCACTTTGTTAGAGATATGGTTGAGGCTAAAAGGGTGTTGCTGGTAAAGGTGGACACTTTGAAGAATGTTGCAGATGCATTGACGAAGTCTGTGAGCACTCAGAAGTTCTCTTGGTGTCGAGAAACAATGGGTGTTGAAGAATTGGCCCAATGACTAAGCTCTCCTGTGGCCCCCTGTGGAAAGAAAACAACAAGTGGGAGAATGTTGGGTATGTGTTATATTATTTCCACGATTAGCCCCACGCACTGTATGTTGCGTCGGGCGTAGCTGGGGGGTCATGAGGGGCAAAGTAGTCCCCACCGTTGGGGTCCGGGGCAGCGCCCCGGCCAAATTTTTTTTTTTGTGCGGACCCACTCATAGGCGGATCCGCCCATGGTTTTGTGCATGGTTTTGCACATGGTTTTGGGGTTTGATGGTTTTCGGCCCCTGGTATTTTGTAGATCCGGTCAAGGGAACTATGGTTATGTTCTAATCTAGGGTTAATGGATTGGGGTTTATGTATGCTTCGGCATGTATATATATGTGTTGTAACACTAAAAGGAATATAATGAAAAATCAAGCTGGTCGTCCCAATTTGGGATCCAGGGGAAAATCTCTGTGTTTATCTGTTTTATGTTTTATGCTCTTGCTACTGTTTATTTTCTGTTATAAGAATCGTATGTAGATATTTCTGTTCAGGGTTAAAACCTACATCTCTTAGATATCTCTCATCTAATTTCTCTCATGTTTTCTAGTTTTTTGGAAACATTTACAAATTCTCACAAATAATTAATTTAAAATTTAATTAATCACTCAGAATAATATTAATATTTACATGAAATTAATAAATTCTCAAAAACATGAGACCCCTAGGTTCAATAAAAATACAAGGTATTTTTCCGAGCTAATTCTCCTACATCAGAAGTGAAAAAAAGCAAGGACAACAATATGATTTAGTGAGAAAATATCAGCAAGCTCTAAAGCACGTTTTTTGATAGAGGAACCAAAAAAGAAGATTTTCAGATTGGAGATCTGGTATTGAAATGGGATGCAAAGCATGAAGACCTAAGTAAGCATTCCAAATTTGATGCTTTATGGCTTGGTCCTTTTAGAATCTCCAATATTTTGCAGAACAATACTTTTGAGTTGCAACATCTTGATGGGACAAAACTTTTTGGAGGCCCATTCAATGGGCACTTTCTCAAGAAATTATTTTACTAAGGTTTTTGGTGGCCTAAATTCACTGTAAATACTGGTTTGTTTCATAATAAGGCTCCATAGCACGATGAAAAGTTACTGAAACTACAAAAGATTATTAGAGACTCGCAGGGAGAGCTCTATCACCTCCGGAGCCAATGTAACACTATTCTATACTATGTCATGAGTTTATTTTTATTTTTTTATTTTTTAGGATTAGACTTTATAAATTTCAAAAAAAAAATTGAATGCCACTGAAAATTCTGGTAGCATCCGTGTTAGCGCTTTTCGGACAATCTGTTTTAATTATGTTTGTGTCTGTTTTTCTTTAACCAAATACTACTAGAAATTCCAGTAACTTCCCCTGTTTTTAAAAAATAAAAGAAAATAGAATTTTCTTTTTCTCAAGCCACTTTTCTTATTTTGAAATATGTTTAAAATATTTTAAAATGATTTAGGTCACGTGTTAGGTAAGTTTTACGATCAATAATGTTAAGTTATAGCCATGGTTATACATGAACGCTAGGTGTTAATCCAGAGTTAACACATCCAGCCGTTCTTATGTCATGTCTATCAGCTGAGTCCCCTCATTCATATGTCAAAGTACATTTTATGTGTCGGAATATATAGTGGATCTATGATCTTAATTCAATGACTATTTGGCTGATAACACATAGACGCTACCAGAAATTTAGGTCAATAATCAAGACTCAATGGAGGTGATTTTCAATCACAAATCGCTCATTTTTAGCCACCTGTACCATGCCATATGAAGCTACACAACCAACTAAATATCATAATGAATATCACATGGTGCCTGCTATGGTTCATGATACTTACCATAATGAAAATATCTTACATGGGAGGGTGAACCAATCTAGTTGTTTTAAACAAGCGAGAAGGAAGGATGACTATCAATTTTGAGTTTCACTGTTGGTGAACGAGATTTTCTAGTGAGAAGCATGAGAAGGGAGTCTTAGATTTTAGGCAAGATATCATAGAAGATAGAGCAAAACCTGTTGGGTGATCTCTTATAACCTTTCCACCTAACATATTTCAATAGACAAACTTATTTATTACTAAATATGACTAAAAGAGGAGGAAGCTAAAACGAATTGAAACACAAGGAGCTGACCTAGTGGATGAAAACTCGAATGTGAGAAGGTTGTTTGTTCAAGGAGGGGATCTTCTGTGTAACTATGTTCAATACTAGGAAGCTCTCACTTACGAGTAGCTTAGGAGTTTGCACATTCCTTAAATGGATAGGAAGCAACCATATATGGTCTTATATTGCAGGTATCAACAGATTCAATTGCTGAGGCATTCAACCTTCCACACAAAGGAGAAAGGTGGTTTAAAGGCCAAGTCATGACTAGAAGATACCTCAACACTTTCCATAGAGATGGACAAGGAGATCCCAACTGGGCCAAAGAAATTCCCAGAATTTTCCTTAAAAATGAATGGGCTGAAGTTGTTAAGCTCATCAAAATTTGCGTCACTTGTGAGAGGAGATATTATGTGGTTTTTATTTATCATATCATATTTATGTTTCATATTGCAAGCATGAAGACCACCAACTTTCTATTATTTTTTCTGAAGAGCCTGACAAAAATGTGAACCATAATTGAAACACACATAGCTGCTTTAGAATACATCTTCTATCATCAAACTCTCATTAAAGTGTTAGTGGATGAAGAACTGAGGAAAATAAATCAATCGCGATGTTATCACTCTAGTAATTCCAAAGTTGTGAGATTCTATTTTAATGTCTAAGAACACTAGAGGTAACCACAAACCTACTTTTAAACTCTATGATATAGCCTTCCTAGGGTTCAGAGAGGGATCTCTCTGTAATATTTAACTTTGTTTTGATTATAAGATATTAGGCTAGTTATGATTGTGTAATTTGGTTTTGATTTGGTTTGGTTTTGTGGGAAAATTCAGTTAATGAGATGGATATTGGGAAATATGTTTGTGCATTGGGCTAAGGAGTAAAAAGTCAAGAAAACAGGACTAGGATCAAGGTCAAAATGTCAAATGTTTTCAGGGCGAGATAGATAAGTCTTTGAAGATCTTGGAAGGCTATTTTGGTGAAATGGTTTGATCGGGATAAAGAGAAATGAAGGATTCATTGATCCGGAAAAATGGAGTAGATAGAGGTCAAAAAAAAGAGGGAGCAATTAATTGTTCCCTACTCTGGAAATCAGCAGAAAACATAGAAATGATAAACAATAAAGGCAAGGTGCTTTTAACAAATCCTGAAATAATACTCCTATTTATTCATTTAAATTTAGAACACATATATGGATGCATGAAACAAAGAATATAGACAATGCCAAGTATAAAGTACTTCACTTCAATGGCTCATTACATGAATCCTTAAATATGATGCTAGTTGATTTGATCCAGTCTGCTACTTGAAATTTGCAACAAAAAGCTTCCAAGTTCAACAAAAATGAATATAGAAACCTTCAGCAATTTATTCCACAATAATAATTCAAAGGATGAAGTATTTATACAAATTCTTAAAATAAAATATCTTGAAAAACTATCAAGATTGGTTTAAAAATATGTCAAAATCTTTTACATAAATACAACTTAATAAAAGGAAACTCAAAACTAATGAATCTATTTGGCACTATTTTTTATCTATTGATGATGAAAAAGAGGAGAAATTCAAATTTGATATCAACTCTTAGTTGATGATGAGGCATCCAAGTCACTAACTGTCTCCTTCCTTTGTGTTTTTTGTTCTAGAAATTATGCAAACTTGGGATCCCATGATACCTTTGTATATCTTACTCCGAGATAGATATGTAAAACATGAAAGAATTTATTGTAGATGTGTATGCTTTTGAGATAAAACTCTCTCCGTTTCCTAAAATTCTGCTCCCGTTGTTCACAATAAGCTCTGCAAAAAGATGTGTAAAACATAATTATGCACAATCTAAAAATTAAGTTGTGAAGAGGTGAATGTATCTCTCATTCTGTAATACATGTGTAAATTGTGAGATATTTTTTGTATATTGGCCTTGTAGCAAGACAAACCTCCTTCATTTTTTCAAAATGAATTTTGGATTGGTCACAATGGTTTCTGCAAAACAATGACTTAAACAAGAAATTTCTGGAAAATGTTCCTTCCTACTCTATTTTCATCTTTTAACCTTAATTTTCTTTTATGTTTTTTTAATTTCAATTTGGATAAACTTAAATGTTGCTGGTGAAATTGTTTTCATCTCTATTTAACAATTGTTGCCTCCATGTTTACTTTTACTGTTTTACCTTGAATGCTTTGTTTTTCCTGATTTGACTTTCACTCTGACTTTCATCTGATACACTTTAGCGCTGATGCTCTTTTATTGTTCTGTTTTCATTGTTTGATGTCTTATTGAAAGAAGAGATGTTTTAGGTGGTAAAAAATATATTTTTGAAGAAGTAAATGAAATTTATTTTTTTCATTCGAATGTGCCTCTTTGTCTTATCTACCTCTATTTTATCTTTAATCTTTGATTTGGGCCTCCTAACTTGATTTATTCTTTTAACTGTTGGCCTCACTGTCTTTTTCTTTGGCTATGCCATTATCTCCGTTTTTATCACTGTTTCTCCTTTATTTTTCCTTTAACCTTCTACTTTATCATTTAAACCTTTGGCCTCTTGTCTTTGTGGGTAATATTTTTTATTTATCTTTTGATCTATGTTTAGCCCTTTAACCTTCACTGCTTTGTTACAGTCTTTTGACTGTATTTTCTTCTCAATCTACCTTTTGTTTGTATGTGTTGTGTAGGTGTGTATTATTTTGCTGGTGGAAGGTTTTAATAATCCACCGAGGATCATGATTCATCGCTGATTATGCATTGTCTTTGCCTCTGGTCCCATAAAGGTGAAATAGACTCCTGATTGTCACCCAATTTTTTATTAAAACATTTTTGGACCTTCGGAATTCTTCTATTCGTTTCCACCATTAAACTTGCACATAAAAATAATAATTAAATCTTTAAATCCAGCGTAGAGGGATTTTTTACATTTATCGGAGGTTTTTCGAGCGTTTGGAGGGATTTTTGAGGTTGTTGCAGTCCATGGAAGTATATTGGAGGCTTCAAGTGGTCTTGGTAACAATTTTTATAGATCTCTGGTTTTTTTGGCATTAAAGTTGGGGGGAAAACATCTTTTCTTCAATAGAAAGGGTTTACACAAGCATAAAATGCATAAAAGGCTTAAATTGTGTGCGTATAAAGTTTTATAGAGTTTTAGGTTTAAACAGTATAAGTATTGAATTCTGGTCAAATAAGAGGGAAGGTGGTTTAGTGTCGGGAAGAAAAATACCACCAGTGGTTATTGTGTGAGTTAGAAATGGTAAGTGGTTTATTTGGATTAGATGTGATCCAATTATTAAACATCACATGGAGGAGAGATATTATGGAAAAACAACCTATTTCACAAAACTCAATTAGACTAATCGGGGTGCTATTGAAATTGCGATATCCTACCTGGATCGTTGGATTGAGCGGATATATTGAAATTGCGATATTGTATCTAGATCGCTGGATTGAGCGGATATGGTGCGAATGATGAAGATAAAATGGTGAATTATCTCGATATATGGGGCATGGGGCCCGGATAATTATATGCGGCGGGGTTTATTTTATACGTTTAAAACATAGTTTTTAACGTATAAACTAATGTAATAAGAGGATAGGTGAAATTTGGTTTTACACAGTAAATGAGGGATTTACATGTGTATTGTGACTTCTGAGTGGGGAATATACAGTTTAATATATTTTAACCTGTGGGGATTGTGGGGTATATTTAGCACAGGGGTATTTAAAACCATAGGTTAAATGCTAATATAGTGGTTTTGGGGTGTTTTAAATAAAGGAATTAATATATATATACGGGAAGGAGTTTTATAAGGGAATTAATACAATATGTTAAAATTAATATGAAATTAAATGCGCAGAAATGTATATAAATAAACTAAGCAAAGTGTATTTAAGTGCTTTTGGCACATTTTCATCATGGTGGCCCCCTTTATACAGTCATACTTAGGATAAATATCATTTTATGGGTTTTTTCAATGTTTTTGCATGAAAATGCTATTAGTTAAAGGGGATTTTTACTTTCCCTAAGTTAAAAGGTGTTTTAACTTAGGAAAAGGGATTAAATCTTTGGAAAAGGGTGGTTATGTTGAGGAAATGGGTTTTTATGAAGGGAATTCAATACTTATTACCAATTAGTTATTAAGCCTTGGGTCTGGTCCCAACAAAAGTCAGAGAAATGCTCTGAGCCTTTTAACTGAAGGTTTTTGAATACTAAATATTTTGAGGTGAGAGGAATTAGTAATTTACCCGATGATGCTTTATTACATGCTTTGCACAACTGCTTTCTACCTACTCGCCATTATTCTAACATTTTTTACTTCATTTACATGGGTGAATTTAAACTTGCAACCCTAAATCCACTTTTATTTTTAAAACATAAATATATCTAAGTCTAACATTATTTCATCTGAGGGCTCAGATTAAACTGTTGAGCTCCTCATTTATTCTCTAACTATCTACTGATTTGTCAAGTTTAAACTTTTTGAGATATCTTTATTCTCTATCTAAAACATGAAATTCAAAGCATGAAAAGTTAAGATTAAACTATTTAACTAATCATGGATTATGGCATTTTGAACAATCTGCACATAATCATTAATTTTGCAATAAAAGTAAATAGTAGTGGCATTTTGGCTTGCTCACTTTCATGTCTTATTCTTATCTCTTTTTTGCATTTGGGGTCCATTTTTTATTCTTTTTGATCTTTTCTTTTCAATTCCTTTGATTTTTCTTTTAAGACTTTTACCATCTTTTCATTTTTTATTTTCAAATATGGGAAAACAACTTGCAGAAAGCAAGGTATGTACATATTACAAGTCTTAATCAAAGTCAATTCAAAAATTATGAATCCTATTATTATAGGACCCTAACAGTGGCTCCACGTGGGGATGGCATTTCCTGGCGAAATGTCAAGAACTTTAAGATCAATAGCCTTATCAATTGGGTTGTTCCCAGATCTACAACATGCCCTGTCATATAATTTGTGACTGGACATCTCATACTAAAACCAAAACTTTTCTGCAAGTTGAAATCTGAAAACACACTGAACTGAAACTGAAAAAATGCTCAGAATTCTAAGCTTATTTGCACTCATCTACCTACTCTAATCTATTGATAATCTGATTGAATCAATTAATACAAAAATTCCAATCAAGCCAGTCAAGTAGCTGTAGAAATGAATTGATAGTTTGACTTCTTGTCATCAAACTTGGAAGTATAACTTGATCATGTGTCTTCATAATCAAAGATATGAAGTGTAATGGAAACTACTGATGTATTTGATCCTTATAGAGAAAACATGTTTTCACACTTGGGCTAAAAATAGTCTCCATATAATTTGCTATGGGATCATCAAAAGCATGATGTATGATTTGTGCTTCTAGGCATTAAATGACTAATTAATTAGTTGTATCTTTAATATTAAACCCTTAAACTATTTCTTCAGTATTGTACTTGAAAGCACAATCATCCTCTATATGCAAGTCAAAAGGTAGTATAATTTCCTCTTGTTTTGGAGAAGGAATATTTTCCAAGAACTCTTTAGGATCTTAGAAATTATAAGATTGAATTTGAGAATGGAAAAGTTTAATGCCATTTTCATATTTTTTAGAAATTATCTCAAGAATACATATTTCAAGTTGAGGAGAGTATTTTCTTGATTTAAAAAGAAGAAATACAACTTTTAGAAAATCATCATCCAGCTGATATTCTTATAATCCATCCCTGAATTCATTGAAAATCTCATGAGATGAAAGGTTTTCCATAGACCCTATCATCTTGTATCACCATTAATGATTTGGAATATTGATTCTTTGGTTATAGAGTTTCTTCTAAAATTTGAAGCTCTATATCTTGGAAAATGGAGTCGCCAGCTAGATGATTTTAACCTTTGTATGTCTGATCACTATCCACCATCATAGATCAGATCTGAACTTGTAAAATATTTGTGAAGAAAATGTTAGTCTTCCCCAGTATGTTCGCCAGTATGTTATCACTCTAGTAATTCCAAAGTTGTGAGATTTTGGTTTAAAGTCTAAGAACACTAGAGGTAACCACAAACCTACTTTTAAACTCTAGGATCTAGCCTTCCTAGGGTTTAGAGATGGCTCTCTCTGTAAGATTTAACTTTTTATTATTATTATACAATATTAGGCTAGTTATAATTGTGTAGTTTGGTTTTGATTTGGTTTGGTTTTGTGGGAAAAATAACTTAAAGAGATGGATAGTGGGAAATATGTTTGGCCATTGGGCTAAGGAGTCAAAATTCAAGGAGACAGGACTAGGATCAAGGTCAAAAATTCAAATTTGTTTAGGGAAAGATAGATAAGTCTTTGAAGATCTTGGAAGGTTGTTTTGGTGAAGTGTTTTAATCGGCATAAAGAGCAATGAAGTGTTCTTTGATCTAGAAAAATGAAGGAGTAGATAGAGGTCAAACAAAAGAGGGACCAATTAAGGGTTCCCTACTCTGGAAATCAACAGAAAACATAGAAATGATAAACAGTTAAGACAGGGTGCTTTTAACAAATCCTGCAATAATTCTTCCTTTTATTCATTCAAATTTAGAACACATATATGGATTCATGAAACAAAGAAGATAAACAATGACAAGTAGAATGTACTTCACTTCAATGGCTCATCACATGAATCCTGAAATATGATGATAGCGGATTTGATCAAGTCTGCTACTCGAAATTTGCAACAAAAATATTCCAAGTCCAACAAAATTTACTATAGAAATATTTAGAAATTTATTCCACAATAATATTTCAAAGGATGAATATTTATTCAAATTTTTAAACAAAAATATTTTGAAAAAAATATCAAGATTGGCTTACAAATATCTCAAACTCTTATACATAAATAGAACTTAATAAAAGCACACTCAAAACTAATGAATCTATTTGGCACTAATTTTTATGTATTGATGATGAAAAATAGGAGAAATTCTAAGTTTATATCAACTCTTAGTTGATGATGAGGTATCCAAGTCACTAACTGTCTCCTTCCTTTGTGTATTTTGTTCCAGACATTTTGCAACATTGGGGTCCAATGATACCTTTTTATATATCACTTCGAGATAAATATGTAAAAAGTGAAAGAGGTTATTGTATATAAGTATGTTTGAGAGATAAACCTCTCTCCATTTCCTAAAGGTCTGCTCTCTTTGTTTACAATAATCTATGCCAAACGATGTGTAAAACAGAATTCTGCACAATCTGAAAATTAGGCTGTGAAGAGGTGCATGTATCTCTCATTATGTAATACATGTGTAAAAAGTGAGATAGGCTTTTGCGTATTTGCCTCTTAGGAACCCAAAAATCCTTCAGTTTTGCAAAATTCATCTTGGATTGGTCACAATATTTTCTGCAAAACAATGACTTAAATAGGAAATTTCTGGAAAATGTCCCTTCCTGCTCTGTTTTCATCTTTTAACCTTATAGTTCTTTTAACTTTTTTTACTTTCACTTTCGATAAAATTCATTGTTGTAGGTTAAAGTTTTTTCATCTCTGTTTAGCCATTACTGTGTCCATGTTTACTTTTACTGTTTTACATTGAATGCTTTGCTTTTTCTGATTTGACTTTCACTATAACTTTCATCTGATACACTTTAGCTCTGATGCTCTTTTGTTCGGTTTTCATTGTTTGATTTTTTATTGAAAGAAAATATGTTGTAGGTGGCAAAAAATATCTTTTTGAAGAAGTAAATGACTTTTTTTTTTTCATTTGAATGTGCCTTTGTGTCTTATCTACCTCTGTTTTATCTTTAATATCTGATTTAGGCCTCCTAACTTGATTTATTTTTTTAACTGTTGGCCTCATTGTCTTTTTCTTTAGCTCTACTTTTATCTCAATTTTTATGACTATTTCTCCTTTATTTTTCCTTTAATCTTCGAATTTATCATTTAAACCTTTGATCTCTTGTCTTTGTGGGTAATATTTTTTATTTATCTTTTGATCTGTGTTTAGCCCTTTAACCTTCACTGCTTTGTTACGGTTTTTTGACTGTATTTTCTTCTCAATGTACCTTCTATTTTTATGTGCTATACAGGTCTGTATTCTTTTTTTAATGGAGGGTTTTAATGATCCACTGAGGATCATGATTCATCGGTGATTAAGCCATGTCTTTGCCTCTTGTCCCATAAAGATGAAAAAAACCCCAGGATCGTCACCTAGTTTTTTATTAAAACATTTTTGGACCTTTGGAATGTCTTTATTCATTTCCACCATTAAACTTACACATAAAAGGAATAATTAAATATTTAAATCTAGAATAGAGGGATTTTTTGCATTTATTGGGGCTTTTTCGAGCATTTGGAGGGCTTTTGGAGGCTATTTCAGTCCTTGGAAGTATACTGGAGGCTTCAAGCGGTCTTGGTAGCAATTCTTTATAAATCTCTGGTTCTTTTGGCATTAAAGTCTAGGGAAAAATATATTTTCTTCAATCAAAAGGGTTTACACAAGCATAAAATGAAGAAAAAGCTTAAAATGTGTACGTATGAAGTTTTATAGAGTTTTAGGTTTAAACAGTATAAGCATTGAATGCCGGTCAAATCAGAGGGAAGGTGGATTAACGTTGGGAGGAGAAATACCACCAGTGGTTATCGCGTGGGTTAGAAATGGTAAGTGGTTTATTTGGATCAAATGCGATCCAATTATTAAACGTCACGTGGAGGAGATAAATTATGGCAAAAAAAACTATTTCGCAAAACTCAATTTGATTAATCGGGGCATTATTGAAATTACGATATCGTATCTGGATTGTTGGATTGAGCGGAGATGGTGCGAACATTGAAGATTGAATGGTGAATTAGCTCGGTGGATGGGGTGTGGGGCCCGAATAATTATATGCGGCGGGGTTTAAGTTATATGTTTAAAATGTATTTTTTAACATATAAACTAATGTAATAAGCGGAATGGTTAAATGTGGTTTCACACAAAAAATGAGGGATTTACATGTGTATTGTGACTTTTGAGTGGGGAATATACACTTTAATATATTCTAACCTATGGAGATTGGGGGGTGTATTGAGCATAAGGGTATTTAAAACCATAGTTTAAACATTAATATAGTGGGTTTGGGGTATTTTAAATAAAGGAATTAATATATATATACGGGAAGGAATTTTATAAGGGAATTAATACAATATGTTAAAATTAATATGAAATGAAATGTGCATAAATGTATATAAATAAACAAAGAAAAGTGTATTTAAGTGCTATTGGCACATTTTCATCATGGTGGCCCCCCTTGTACACTCATACTTAGGATAAATATCATTTTATGGTTTTTTTCAATGTTTTTGCATGAAAATGAGATTAGTTAAAGGGGATTTTTACTTTCCTTAAGTTAAAAGGTGTTTTAACTTAGGAAAATGGATTATATCTTCAGAGAAGGGTGGTTGTGTTGAGGAAATGGGTTTTTATGAAGGGAAATCAATAGTTATTACCAATCAGTTATTAAGCCTTGGGTTTGGTCCCAACAAAAGTCAGAGAAATGCTCTGAGCCTTTTAACTGAAGGTTTTTGAATACTGAATATTTTGAGGTTAGAGGAATTAGTATTTTTTCCCAATGAGGCTTTATTACATGCCTTGCACAACTTCTTTCTATGTACGCATTATTATTATAACATTTTTTACTTCATTTCTATTGTGGTTCCTATGTTTTGGCCAGATTAGAAAGACCAAAATATAAGACAACATCAAACCACTTTGGGATCCTAGGATCTAGCCCTCCTAGATCCAGAGAGGGATCCCTCTATAAATGTAAAGGATGATATATCTTTAAGACTCAAAATGAGGTATTAGGTTAGGTATGAAGCACAAGGGTTTTTTATTCTTGTTTGTTTGGTTGGAGATCATTAACTGAGAATGTTATGAAAGTAAAGAAAGAACTGAATAGAATGATGTTTCAGCATGGGAAGATAGAGCAAAAGAAAGGTTAATCCATTGGGCTATGGATTCATGAAAGGGGATTACTTGCATAGCTATTATACAAGGGTTTCCATAGGGCAAGTCATCTATACCAAAGGATATTCTTTAGATAGATGGTGGAATGGAACATTAAGAAGTGGGTGAAGGAAAGAGACCAAAGTGCAGTCTAAGATCAGGTAAGGACTTTGAACCTATCCTTCTTTGACATACTTCAAAGGAAACTCTCGGTAATTACACAAAGGGTAGTTTAAGATCAGGTCAGATGTCATTTAAATCCAGACCTGCTTTCAGCATACTCTCAAGGAAAACAATCCAGTGGTCCTCATAACCACTTTCAGACAGTAGAAAACATTAAAGATTAAACATAGAGCTAGGCCTAAGATCAGATAAAGACCTTTAACCTTCAATGATTTTGACACTAACTCAAAACGATCTTAGAAAGGAAAACTGTTGGAAAAGGGACCTAGTGAGATAGAGCTAGCTGTAATGTCCCAGTTTCCCAATTCTTTCAGTTGAAACCAAACACGAATATCTAAGGAAACAAACTCCAAATTCATACATCAGCAAGCATGGACCAACCAACTTCTATACTGGTTAAATTATGATGAATTTTCTCTTAGATACACAAATAGCAGAAAACATATAGATAAATATTTGATAGTGAGACTTATGGTACTTCCAACAATATGTTCTAATATATGCTTTCTGTTCTTTATATGAGAATAATGGTCAGTGTGATAAACATGAAAAGAAACAGTTACAATAAGGAAAACATCATCGATAATATAGACCAGGATCCTGTGAATCTTCTTGATTAGTTGATGTGCAAAACCAGTCACATACTTTGAGCTCAGTGGCCGTTTACAATGAAACTTCTCTTCCCAGCCTACTATATTATAGACTACTTAGTTTCTTCCCCTCAATAACAGTTCTAACAACTAACGGAATCCCAACAACCAACAACCTTTACAATGAAATTTACAGGGGTTCTTATAGGAGAGTGAGCAATAGTAGTAGTAGATGTCAGCTTTAAATGATTCATTAATACATAGTGGAAGAAGTATTCGTGCCCACTCTGCTTAATGGCTCTGTACTAACATGTCTGTACTCTTTAGGCTGGTTCAACAGTCTCTGTTAGGTTGATAATAACCTCACTTATGTTATTTGAAATACTCTCCGACTGTAGGTACTCTGTTCTATCTTCTGAGATAAGTAAGGTGACTGAAGGTTTTCAGGTCTTCCATGCTTCCATAACTACTATCTTGATAGTTTAGAAACTTCTGTCAGTTTACTAACTGTTAGGGGCTCGAGGAGGCATGGAGAATGTTGTAGGAATGTGTCCTTCTTAGGGAAAAGGAAGTTCTGCTAATATGAAAGCACTAATATGGCTTGTTTATGTGCTTAGGATTTATTAAGCCTTCTTGATCATTTTGTATGGTCTTCATATATGTATCTGTCCTTTAAACACTGAATTATAGCATTACTCTTCAATAACAGGATTTTAATCCCTTAATTCTCTTCACTGATATTCTTTTCCACTTCTATTAACTGTATCTGTGAATGTGTAGGCTTTAATGGCGCAAGAGGGATTAAATAAGAATTAATAACCCGAGATTTAATGAAAATCATGTTTTAAACCTTTCTCAGGAATTTTTCTATGCAATCTTTGGCTCTGGAAATATCTTCCCGCGCTCTGAAAAACCCTGTCTGTGACTTTGAGATAGAGTGAATTCACTGTCTGTAATCCTGCAAACAACCCAATAAACATGTTAAGAAAATCAATGGGAGTGGAGGAGGATTTCTCTGGAGGGCCGAGGGAATGGTGGCGCGGCGATGAGAATGGTGGATGCAGTGAAGAAAACGGTGGAAATTGTGAAAGAATGGTGAAAAATAGGCCTGATGAAGGTCTGGTGCGAGGCGGGTTTTAGACCGTTCGATTAGATAAGACATCGGTGATCAACGGTTGAAATTGCATGATGAAACTATTTGGAGGGTTAATATGAAATGGGGGACGACGTTATGTCGTGGCCATTAGATCAAATGAATGGGCGGCTGAGATTGTTTGATAGGGAACGGTTGAATGGAAAATGAGTGGATGTGAAAATGCATCTGAACCGTTGGATCAAAGGGTTTAATGGTGGCGATCGATGGGAGGAAACCTTTGGGAGGTCAGTCGGATGATGGTTAATGGAAGGGCGAGATCAGACATGAGCCGTCCGATTAAGTCAACCGATAGCCGGGATTAAAAGGAAAGGTTCAATGCGAAGGACGGTAAGCGGAAAACCGGAGTGGTTTTCGTGTGGGGTCGGAGTTGATAAATTGATTTCACAAAATTGATTCCATACACTGCGCGCCACGTGGCAAAACAAAACCGCCGATATCGCGCGATTTCTAACCATTAATGTTTGGATGCAAAAAAAATGCGATAAGCTCCTTGGCCGTTGGATGTAGAGCGGCGAGATATGATGGTGGAAATGACAGCGCAATGGGGAAAGGTGCACAGGGCTAAAGTGGGCCATCGGGTTCACTGTGGACCATAAGATCTTCAGATTTGGATGGTTAAGATCTGATGAAGCGGCAGAGGTTTATAGGGTCATTGGGTTAATTTCCAACCGTTGGATCTATACAAATGGACGGTTGAGGTTCAATTGGTGAAATGTTTTGGGCTTGGTGGACAAAAAACAAATGGGCGATGCTATTAGATCCTAGCCATTGGATTAGAAGGGAGAAAAACAGTTCATATCAAATCGGCAGGCGTTGGTGGAGGGCTTATGAGCGGAGACTCGATTGTATCTCAGCCGTTGGATTTGTAGGGGTGGACAGTCAAGATTAGATTGGTGGTCGGGGGGAGGAAAGCTCATCGCATCGGAAAATTTTGGAATAACAAAGGAAAAGTTGGAAAGGAAATCTTTGATTGCGATGCATGATGGGGCCTTAGCGCTTGGTCGTAGCGCATGTTATATGGTGGAGGGGCCGAAAGGAATAAGCCCTCAGGGGTTTAATTCTTCAAAATGAGCGGAGAATTGTTTAGAAGGGGGAAAAGGATTTTTAAGGGATTTTTTGGCTTTTCAGCGCCGGGTTGCAAGTCTAGGGGCTTATGAAGAATGGGGCTAAGTTATATAAGCCCTCAGGAGCTTAAGCTTGTTATAATGTAAAAAGGGCGTTTTTGGCCCAAAATTAGTGTTTTTCAAGGCCAAATGTGGGGTTTCGGTAGGTGAAAGGAGGTATTCTTAAACAAAATAAAGGGCAGTGTATGGTTTAAAAAGGGTTTTGAGAGGGTTTATAGGTTAAATGGAGGGTTACAGAGGAATTTTGTGAAGGGAATAAGGGTGACAAAAGGGGAATTTGTGCGAATGAAAAGGAATAAAATGGAGGCCTCTTTAAAGCAGTTTCCTCATAGCAGAACACAAGGTTTTCAATGGAAATAACAGTGAAGATTTATTCAGGGAATAGAAGACACATAGAGGCTTGAAGAATGAAATATTTTCAAGGGAAATTTTTCTCTTGAAGGCTCAGAAACATTTTTAGCCACCTGTTTTCTTTGACAAAAATTTATAGGTGGCTAATAGTGGCTCCACATGAGGATGGCATCTTCTTGAAGGTGTCAAGAATCTTAGAAAATAATCTTTGGAAGTAGGCCAGATGCCTGGTACTTGACACATATTTTTCTTTTCTTTGATCAGCTGTGACAAACATGGTGGATATTAAATCAGCAAGAAACATCTTCCCAAACCACTACCTACCCATCCTATTGTCCTAACATTTTTTCTTCAAGGTGCATTTAGAATTGCAAACCTTTCACATCATAATTTTTTGCAAAAAGGAAAATGAACCTATCTACTGCTACCCTTATTTCTCCATGAGACTAGATTAAACAGTTGGACTCATAGTTTCTCTACCTAAAATAATATCTGCTAGGATTAAATTGTTTGGTAGATTTCATTCTCTACATTCTAAGACAGAAATTGAAACATAGCGAAACTAGGTTTAGACTGTCTGGTCAGCTGTGAGTCCATAGCATAAAGACAAACTGCATATGGACTGAAAATTTACAAAAATTAAAAACAACTAACTAAATGCTCACGAGATGAGCTTTATTGATATTTCGTACCTACCCTACTCTAACTTGAAATATTTACATGTCTAGCTGACAAACACTCTTTTCCAACACATCTAGTCAATCAGATGATCCCATGACTAGTATTTTCTACTCATCTCTTTGAGCATGCTGGATAGGTAGGGCCACTCCCATTCTCTTTTTTTTTAAACAACAGCTTCAAAAATATTTCTTGTTGTCTGCAACAAGCTTCTCTTAATGAATTTTGATCCTTCTCTAAATGTCTGCAAGAAATGAGCATAAGGATCTTGATATAATACCTGGCTGTAAGTATTTGACAAGTAGGTTTCAACTAGGATTGCTTCCTCTTCCACTGGATCAAGAAAAGGACTCTCTCGAGAAAGAAATTCTTCCTCAACTTCATCACCATCTGAACTGGAGGACTCATCATAAACTGAAGTGCTGTCCTCTTGGAGCTTTGAGATCTTCTGATCTAGTGGGCTGAGCTTTGTGAAAAGATCAATGTATTCTTGGGCAGGAGTTTCTTTAATTACCTCAACCCTTTCAGGAGAAGGTTCTTCAATTTCATCTGGCTCAAGAACTTCTTCGTTGTCTTCCTCCTCATCCTTTGAGATGAAAGGCTGCTGACTTCCACCTTCATGAAATTTTTTTCTGATGATCTGATATAAAGTAGAGTGAAGATTCAATGAATCTTCATCTGCTACTATACTTTGATAACTTTCCCCATCAGTATCATAGATAGGATGACTTGGCTCATTACTTTATTGGAGTTGAGGGTACTGATCTTCATCCCACAAATCTACTAATGATGGCCTTGCAAGATCATCTTCTGTTTGGAGAGCATCTTCACCAGATAGATCAAAAATAGGAAAATCATGAATGTAAGTAGTGCTACCAATTAGACATATTGGATTATCAACAATTCTTTCTTCATTCTGTTTTACAGAGGAATTTTCTAAATCTACATAATCAAACTCAATAGATGAATGAGCAAGGATGTTTGTTCTATAAAAGATCCCAGAGGCCAGTTTTCTATTGATGATCTGATCTATTTCTTCTTCTGTCAAAGGGGAAGATTTTATTGTGTTTCTTTGAGCAGAAGTGCAACAGCTCTTTGTTTCTTGTATTAGCTGATTTGGAGGTTGGATGTATTCTTGAGCCTCTTCTATGGAATCTTCACTTGTGCTTGTAGGGAAACCTTGAGGATTTTTTGATGTTTCTTGATCTCTTTCTGATTCAAACAAATCCTCATTAACATGATGATACTCGGTTATAATACATGGCTCATGAGTTGTTTCTTCTATTTGATCAGGATGCCACTCTTCTTGTGAAATCCGAGATGAGTAATCATCTAGAGGGAGAGTTCCTATATGTGCTAGTTGTCCTTCCTCATCATATTTTGCATCTTCTAAGTGGTTTCTTGTTTCCTCAAAGCAGTGTTCCCTCTTAGCTTTTTCCATTTGGTCATGATATTCTCTTATCAGCATAGTACAAGATATAGGTAGGCAATCAGGTAGTTCTTGATCACCCTCCTCTTCATCTTCTATATATTTTTGAGCATCATACATGTCTGGCTCATTTTCTAGGTCTTGAGTTTGTTCTTGTTCTGGAAGAAGCATGGGCTACTCTAGATAATCAACATTTAGACTAACCTCATACCTCTTCACTATTATTTCACCAAACATGTTCACCACTCTTGTCACTCTGTCCAACAAAGCATTTAGATTTTCTTCTCTGCCCATACTTGGATCCATGTTTGTAAAAAGAGGTCACTGTATCTTCTCAACCAGTTCAGGGTCTCCTACCAGTGGAGTCATTTGGTCTATTGAGAGTTATAGAGTGTGGAGTCGCTAGGTGGATGAATTTGAATGTTTGAAGCAGGCTGCTGTCCACCATCAGCAATTGAATACCAATATAACCAGAGATTTTGGGTCTTTATGAGGTCCTCAGGATATCCAAGATGAAATTCACTCAGAAGTCCCCAGCAGAGTCGCCATTATGTTGTCGTTCCTTTGTTTTGGCCAAATTGGCAAGACCAAAAGATAAGACAACATCAAACCACTTTAGGATCCTAGAATATAGCCCTCCTGGATCCAGAGAGGGATCTCTCTATAAATGTAAAGAATGATATATATTTACGGCTCAAAATGAGGTATTAGGCTAGGTATGAAGCACAAGGGTTTTTTATTTTTGTTTGTTTGGTTGGAGATCATTAACTGAGAAGGTTATGGAAGTAAAGAAGGAATTGAATAGAAGGATGTTTTAGGATGGGAAGATAGTTATAAAAGAAAGGTTAATCCATTGGGCTATGGAGTCATGAAAGGGGATTACTTGCATAACAACTATCCAAGGGTTTCCATAGGGCAAGTCATCTATACCAAAGGATATTTTTTAGATAGATGGTGGAATGGAACATTAAGAAGTGGGTGAAGGAAAGAGACCAAAGTGCAGTCTAAGATCAGTTAAAGACTTTGAACCTATCCTTCTTTGACACACTTCAAAGGAAACTCTCGGTAATGACACGAAGGGTAGCTTAAGATCAGGTCAGATGTCATTTAAATCCAGACCTGCTTTCAGCAACTCTCAAGGAAAACAATCCAACGATCCTCTTAACCACTTTTAGACACTATAAAACATTAAAGATTAAACATAGAGCTAGGCCTAAGATTAGAGAAAGAATTTTAACCTTCAATGATTTTGACACTAACTCAAAGGGATCTTAGAAAGGAAAATTGTTGGAATAGGGACCTAGTGAGACAGGGCTAGCTCTAATCTCCTAGTTTCCCAATTCTTTCAGCTGAAAAAAAAAACAAGAACATCTAAGGAAACAAACTCCAAATTCATACATCAGTAAGCATGGACCAGCCAACTTCTATACTGGTTAAATTATGATGAATTTCTCTTAGATACACAAATAGCAGAAAACATATAGATAAATATTTGACAGTGAGACTTAGGGTACTTCTAGCAGTATGTCCTAATCTATGCTCACTATTCTTTATATGAGAATAATTGACAGTGTGATAAACATGAAAGGAAATAGTTACAGTAAGGAAAACATCACCGAAAATATAGACCAGGATCCTGTGAATCTGCTTGATTAATTGATGTGCAAAACCAGTCACATACTTTGAGCTCAGTGGCATTTTACAATCAAACTTCTCTTCCCAACCTACCATATTACAGACTACTTAGCTGCTTCCCCTCAATAACAGTTCTAACAACTAATAGAATCCCAACAACCAACAACCTTTACAATGAAATTTACAGGGGTTCTTATAGGAGAGTGAGCGAGAGTAGTAGTAGATGTGAGCTTTAAATGATTCATTAAGACATAGTGGAAGAAGTATTCATGCCCAATCTACTTAATGGCTCTGTACTAACATGTTTGTACTCTTTAGGCTAGTTCAATAGTCTCTGTCAGGTTGACAATAACCTCAGGTATGTTCTTTGAAATACTCTCTGATTGTAGGCACTCTGTTCTTTCTTCTGAGATAAGGAAGGTGAGTCAAGGTCTTCATGTCTTCCATTCTTCGATAACTTCTATCCTAACAGTTTAGAAACTTTTTTCAGTGTACTAACTGTTAAGGGCTCGAGGAGGCATGGAGAATGTTGTAGGAATGTGTCCTTCTTAGGGAAAAGGACGTTCTGCTGATATGAAAGCACTGATATGGCTTATTTATGTGCTTAGGCTTTATTAAGCCTTATTGATCATTTTTTATGGTCTTCATCTCTATTTCTATCCCTTAAACACTGAATTATAGAATTACTGTTCAATAACAGGCTTTTAATCCCTTAATTATTTTCAATGATATTCTCTTCCGCTTCTATTGACTGTCTCTGTGAATGTATAGGCCTTAATGGCGCAGGAGGGCTTAAATAAGAATTATTAACCCGAGATTTCATGAAATAATGTTTTAAACCTTTCTCAGGAATTTTTCTATGCGATCTCTGGCTCTGGAAATATCTTCCCGCGCTCTGAAAAACCCTATCTGTGACTGTGAGATAGAGTGAATTCACCATCTGTAATCCTGCGGAAAACCCAATAAACATTTTAAGAAAATCGATGGAAGTGGAGGAGGATTTCTCTCGAGGGCCAAGGGAATGGTGGCGTGGCGATGAGAATGGTGGATGCAACGAAGAAAATGGTGGAAATTGTGAAAGAATGGTGAAAAACAGGCCTGATGAAGGTCTGGTGCGAGGTGGGTTTTAGACCGTCTAATTAGATCATACATCGACGATCAACGGTTGACATTGCATGATGAAACTATTTGGAGGGCTAATATGAAATGGGGGACGAGGTTATGTGGTGGCCGTTAGATCAAATGAATGGTTGGCTGAGATTATTTGATGGTGAACGATTGAATGGAAAATAAGCGGATGTGAAAATGAATCTGGACCATTGGATCAAAGGGTTTAACAGTGGAGATCAATGGGAGGAAACCTTCAGGACGTCAGTCAGATGATGGTCAATGGAAAGGCGAGATCAGACGTGAGCCTTCTGATTAAGTCAACCGACAGCGGGGATTAAAAGGAAAGGTTCAATGTGGAGGGCGGTAAGTAGAAAACCGGAGTGGTTTTCGCGTGGGGTCGAAGGTGGTACGTTGATTTCACAAAATTTGCGCGATTCCATACACTGCACGCCACTTGGAAAAAAAAAACTTCCCATGCCACGGGATTTCTAACCTTTAACTTTCGGACGCAAAAAATATGCGATAATCTCCTTGGTCGTTGGATGTAGGGCAGGGAGATCTGACGGTAGAAATGACAGTGCGATGGGGAAAGGTGCACGGGGTGGAAGTGGGCCATCGGGTTCACTGTGGACCGTCAGATCTTCAGATTTGGATGGTTAAGATCTGATGAAGTGGAAGAGGTATATGGGGTCATCGGGTTAATTTCCAACCATTGGATCTATACGAACAGGCAGTTGAGGTACAATCGGAGAAATGTTTCGGGCCTAGCGGACAGACAGCAAATGGGCGATTTGATTAGATCCTGGCCGTTTGATCAGAAGGGAGACCAATGGTTCAGATCAAATTTGCGGGCGTTGGTGGAGGACTTATGAGTGGAGACCCAATTGTATCTCAGCCGTTGGATCTGTAGGGGTGGATGGTCAAGATTAGACCGGTGGTCGGGGGGAGGAAAGTTCATCACATCGGAAAATTTCGGAATAACAAAGGAAAAATTGGAAAGGAAAGCTCTGATTGCAATGCGCGATGGGGCCTTAGTGCTTGGTCATAGTGCAACTTATATGGTGGAGGGGCCGAAAGGAATAAGCCCTCAGGGGCTTAATTCTTCAAAATGAGCGGAGAACTGTTTAGAAGGGGAAAAAGGATTTTTGAGGGATTTTTTGGCTTTTCAACACTCGGTTGCGGGGCTAGGGGCCTACGAAGAACGGGGCTAAACTATATAATCCCTCAGGGGCTTAAGCTTGTTATAATGTAAAAAGGGTGTTTTTGGCCCAAATTTAGTGTTTTTCAAGGCCAAATGGGGGGTTTCGATAGGTGAAAGGAAGTATTATTAAACCAAATAAAGGGCAGTATATGGTTTAAAAAGGGTTTTGAGAGGGTTTAGAGGTTAAATGGAGGGTTAGAGAGGAATTTTGTGAAGTGAATAAGGGTGAAAAAAAGGGAATTTGTGGGAATGAAAAGGAAGAAAATTGAGGCCTCTTTAAAGCAGTTTCTTCATAGCAGAACACCAGGTTTTCGATGGAAACAACAATGAATATTTCTTCAAGGAACAGAAGACACTTAGAGGCTTCAAGAATGAAATATTTTCAAGGGAAATGTTTCTCTTAAAGGCTCAGAAACATTTTTAGCTACCTGTTTGCTTCGACAAAAATTTATGGGTGGCTAACAATTTCCATGGGTGCATTTAAGCTTGCAACCCTAAATCCATTTTTTATTTAAAACATAAATCTATCTAACTCTAACCTTATCTCATCCAAGGGCTCATATTAAACTGTTGAGCTCCTCATTTATTCTCTAACTTTATATTGATTTTTCAAGTTTAAATTGTTTGGCATATCTTTATTCTCTATCTAAAACATGAAATTCAAAGCATGAAAAGTTAAGATTAAACTATTTAACCGATCATGGATTATGGTATTTTCAACAATCTACACATAAACATTATTTTTGCAATAAAATTAAATAGTATTGGAATTTTGAATTGCTTACTTTCATGTCTCATTCTTATCTCTTTTTCGACTTCGGGGTCCATTTTTTATTCTTTTTGATGTTTTCTTTTCAAGTCCTTTGATTTGTCTTTTAGGAATTTTAACCTCTTTTCATTTTTTATTTTCAAATATAGGAAAACAACTTGCAGAAAGCAAAGTATGTACATATTACAAGTCTTAATCAAACTCAATTCAAAAATTATGAATCTTATTATTATAGGACCCTGGCACATGGGACCATTTTCTATTTTACAGGTCAGAACAACCTGCACCTACACCTCCAACTCAATTGTCTCCGGCCTCACAACAACACCCTCAACCTGCAAAAATAACAAAGAGAGACGCTAAGAAGGAGAATATTAATAAGAATACCAATGGTAGAAAAGAAAAGACTGCTTCAACCAAGGTTGAGAGGAAGTTGGAGAAAGGAGAAATATTATCAATAAATAAACGTAAATCCATGAAAATGGTGCCTCCTATTTCTTGTTTTCCTAATGTTTATACCAGAGCTCGAAGAGGAAGGTCTACAACTGCAAAAAAATATAAAGCACAGGTGCTACCAGAATTTTTGGAAGGAGACATTCAACAGAAAATGCAGAAAGAATAGTAGGCCACTAAGTCTGATGAAGAGCTCCTAAAATATCTAGGGTATGAAATTAGTAGCAAGATAAAGAAAGAGGAGGCTAAACCTGTTGCTGGTACCAGAAAAAGACATAGCAAAGATAGAAACAGGTTTAGGCTCAAATATAAGGTTCTACATAATCCAAGTTTGTTGACATAGGTCATATATGTAGAAGGAAAATATGAAGGGTTAAAGACTAATGAGTCTGAGAAGAAAGAAAAAATCAAAAGCCCCTTCAGGTCAACAAACAGAGCCCTAAAAAAGAAAAAAGATTTAAAAAGGTTCAAAGGAGGAAAATACCGTTGTAAAAGAAACAACCACAAGGACCACAAAATCAAAATCATTTTTTGACATCAAATCCGACTTGGAAAAGCTTGTTGAAGCTACAAGCCATATGGAAGAAAGGTAAAAAGGTTTCCTACTAAAACACGTTTTTTCTTATCAAGTGAAATTTTGAACAAAAAGTCAAATTTTGAAATGCAAAAGTCTACACATATTTTTCAAGTGTTTGTTGTGAATTTTTGAAAGAGAAATAGATCTCTACCAGAAATTCTGGTAGAATTATAGTTTTTTCTTAGTTACAGGTTTTTACCGAAATTTCCGGTAGCACATGTTTTAAATGATTTTTGACAACTTTGAGCAAAACTTTCGAGCCAGTTCAGGAAATATAATGACTCATAATGAAATGCATATAAAAAATTATTGTGATAAGTGGTTATGAATTCGTTGAAGGTCATATTTAATGAAGGAACGTGATTATTTAAGACCAAAGACATGAGGAGAAAAATCAACTGAAAAAGGGGCAACATGTTAGAATACTCAGCAATTCAACCCAAATTCTCTTTTCTTCGTCCATCTATATTTTTCCTTAAAGTTATATTTCGATGGGATGTATATTTAATGTACTATGACACCTATGTAATGTTAGAAATAGTGTTTCCTTATTTTTATAAGAGATGGAATTGGTGCCTTTCTTTCTATATATACAATTTGTAAATACCATTTCACGGTTGGATGTTGGTCTACCTGAAGACTTAATATAATATATAAAACTTTTTTTTCCACTTCATGCTAGAGGATTTTTTGATTCAAGAACTATCTAATGTATGGTGTGTTTCTCTCTTTGTTTATTTCTTCTAATTTTTTAGTTGCAACAACTATTAAGGTGTGAGTAAGAAATTGTTAGAGGGTCTAATAGTAAATTATTTCTTGTTTATTTTCCTACAAATCATATAAATGTTGTCTAGAACATGATTAGTAAAGGTTCAGTGAAATATTTATGAAATACTTTATGCATGTACTCTACTTTATGAATTTTGTCTGCTTTACATAAAATAGATTTTGTGTAAAGAGCAATCATTGTGGTTATGTGGCTGATTTAGGATATGAATATTTCATAGAAAAAGTACCAGCTATATATCTCCTTTCATTTTTTATGCTCTTCTCCCTATACTACCGATTTACCCATAAAATCATTTCAAACTCTTTGACAAGCCATCCCACCACTCAAAACCTTTAAATTTGAAATGAACTATGATGTGTAAGTCTTAATCCTTTTTCGGTCAAGGAGTGAATCCTTGCGCTAACACTATCCACACCATGGTCATGGCTGAGTTGTAGTACCAGGAGGCCAATGCCTTTCAAGCCGCCTCCAAGTCTCAGCAACAAGCATCAATGCTACAGAAGAAGCAACAACCCGAGGAGGAGGTGCGCCATGAAGATAAGGATTTCCATGCCATTTTAGAAGCTATGATTGATCAAGTGTGCACTGACCTGCTAGAGGTAATTTTCCCTGCATCATCCACGCCAACGATGAAGTTAGAGAGCCTTGTCATTACGCTAAGAGAATTGTGCACAAAGATTCATACCTTCTGGGTAAATTTGAAACAACAGATCGACGAGTTGTAGATGAAGCTCCAACCAGAGACACCACTGGAGCTCTGAGAACAACATGCAGTTGAGGTAAAGGGCACCACTAATAGTGTAGCATAAGCATTTGAAGTATGTGGCACCCTTCTAGATGACACCATGGGTGTTTGGACTTTTGTTCATAACGACCTAATGGTCCTGTACTTGTGAAATGAGCTCAGAATTAAATAACATTAATTTACAGAGATCAGGATCGTAGTGGAAACTTTGGTAAAAACGCATAGGATTGTCAGACATCATGAGGGAAATTCCATCCGGACAGAGATCGAGGACCTGTGCCACCGAGAGAAACTACTGGAAACAAGGAAGTAACCTTGAGCTTAGGAAGCCCTGCAGGTGTCGCAGAACATTAAGAGCGCCCTTAAAAGGCTCCAGCAAACACAACGCAGCATTAGTTTGGCAGACGAGGGGCCAAAAATGGCTAAGTTGGTCGATGAAGCATAGAGTGCCACCGCGTAGAGGATTGAAGTCATCCTGCCACTTTAGATTTTTTTCGAAGCATTGAATTTGATGATGAAGGAGACGACCCCGCAGTGACTCGAGGTGATTCATGAGATTGCGTTGGGGGCCTCTTGGTGCGAGGCCCCATGGGGTGTACTTTTTTGGGTTTAATTTTGTCTAAATTTTGTTATACGCGTTGAACGCAAATAGTCAAAGGGGCTTTAGGGCATGTGAAAGTCCCTTAATTATTGTAATGGGTTGAAAGGAAATACCATGAGTCTCAAACCATGGTTTGAGACCATGGTATGTGTGCATTTATGATAGTATAAATATGTAAGAGTCAGGAAATAAAGATATCGATCAATATATGAATGAATGATCTCAATTAGTTTTGTTTGTCTGGGTTTTTGTCTAGGTAAGAAAGGCTCTTGCTGGTTGTGTGCACAAAAACTTAAGCCTTGAGTTCTGTGTGGACTCTACTACTATGTGCACAAAAGATAGATTGTACTAAATTGAAATATCTCTTAATAAAGAAGGCATATTTCGTGAACCCAAATTCTTATGTGATTTGTTGTCTTGATTATATATTACTTGTTCTCGATGTGAATGTGTTTTTTTATTGTGTAATTGCTTCTGTAATTGGTTAATTTCATCTTGTGTGAGATTTAGTTGATGTTAGATAAATATATCTAAATGAAGTATACTATGCAAAAAATATATTAAAGTATTATGTGATAATTTGCGAAAGGGTTAGATTTTTTTATTGTGCATGCACAAAGTTGTTATATTATTTGAAATAAGAGTGATTAGATCTTCCACATCAAAATCTCCCTCAGGGTGAAAAGACCTGGTTCCAACACCCCCATACTGCATTGGGTGAGACTTTGGTCTATGTAAGAATATCACTGCCTAAAGGGCTAGTAGTTGCAGGGTTTTTTTGGTTGTGCGATAAATCTAGACCTAGGTTAGGACCCCTCAAGCTAACAGGAAGCCTTATGTAATACTTACAACAAAAACATTTAGACAATTTACTTGAAGAAATTAGAAGTATGTTGGATGTGTCTGCTGATATAATTGTTGATGAGTTACTGAATATTTTGTCTCCAATTAGAAGTATCAGTGATCACATAGACTTAATATAGGATCCAGTATTCAAAACCAATTATCATATAGGATGAATTCATAGGAAAATGAGCAAGTAAAGAGGAAAGTTAAGGACACTACTACATGTAGGGTGGTTTTAAGACAATATCTAGGACAATTTTTTAGCGAATTGTCTTAACTTAAGACAAAAAGAAACTTGTATATTGTCTTTAAGTGAGTGTCCCATATTATTGTCTTAAAAATTTGTCTCTATAAAGATAATATAGAACACACATATTATTATTTTCTCTATAAATACATTATAGAACACAAAGTCATAATTTCATTTTTCTCTCATTGGAGATAATAATTGAGATTAAAAACATATTGTATGTATAGAGACTATATGTATTTAATTCCAAGTATCGTATCTCTAGAGATGATATTGAAAAATATATTAAAATAAAAATAAAACATTTTAAATTTTCTAATAAGGTGGTTTCAACATTAAAAGTTCCTAAATAGTGATTTTAATTACGTTAAATCTATGTTCTTTATGGGAAAAAAAACAAGAACAAATTGCAATATTTTTTTAATCTAACAACAATTTTTTTAAAATCTAAATGAAGAAGCAATTTCCAAAACTTAATAATTTTGGAAAGCAACATTGAAAATGATAAGGCAACGGACTTATATTTTTTGAATATACATTCATGTCATTGAATATCAACGTGAAAGATAGTCAATTTGGACATCATTTCATGACATATTCTGAGAAGACAGAAAAATGTTCAAGGTTTCTCCATCCAAAAATAGTCTTTACTCTCTAACATATAAATTGAAAATATTTAATTACATTAAATGGTGAAAATTTATATTTATATACAGTGGTTAGCTCATAATTTCAATAGTCTCCATATAATTGGAATTGGCGTCCTTTAAATGAAAAGAATATAATAATTCATATTCATTTGAATCTATAGTTGATTTTCAAGGTTGGCTTGATTAAGGTTTTACAATGGATAGCGATAAAAAGGAATAAATGGAAATCTGCATAGGTCTTGGCAACATGATATAGGTGAATTCTCAATCTATGTGTGACCTATGAATTTATCTCCTCTATTACTGAATTTCATAATTTGAGAGGCATTGTTATAAGTAGAATTTTTGGTTGTTACTCCTGTTGTGGGGAAAAATACCAAGTGATGTCTAAATGAAACTTAAACTTAGATTCCCATATTTGAAAAACCCACATTACAAAAATAATAGTCAATAAACTTCCCTATGATGATGATGATAAAATTTCAACAATAATCAACATAAAAGCTTATGACATTAAATGATACCATACCATAGTGCCAAAAGGAATAGGATACAAAGAAACATAGAATATGGAAATGATAGTCAATACAAATCCAATAACAAAGTACATAAATGGGAAGAGAGATGTCGCAGGAATCATTGACTTTATCTACTGATTTCCTACCGACAGAACCATGGAAATGCTACAACGGTATGACTTCCAGATATCAGACTAGCACGTTCTCCGAGCATGGTAAGATCATCAATATGTTAAAAGAGTAGAAAATAATTATTACCTCTCTTCATTACGTAGCATTAATAAGTGAATACACTCCTCCACTCACATAGCCAGATATAAATAACGTAAGGGCATAACATATAATGAAAGTTGTGACAATTGCTCCATGGCTAAACCAGCCAATACTAGTACATGTTAGAAGGTGTTTGGACATCTTTCACAAAATATTAAAATTTCAATCATTACAAATAGCATGAATTTGTCAACAAATCTATTTTGTAACCAAACCACAGACCAAAACATAAGAAAGTCTTGCAGAAAAAGGAAAAATATCGAAGTATCAAGTATTATATTAAAAATATTATAAAACAAAATATATATTCAAATTTTTCTGAATGTCGTGAGCCCAAAATTAAATAAAAATATTATGAGCATATCACACCTAGCACTAGGGAAACACATTTACTCAATTCCATACTCATACATCAGTCAACCCTAGAGTGACCATAGTCAGAAATGTTTGTAAACTTATTTGGAAAATGTAGAGAACAAAAAAAATGGACGAGGATTGCAACTTGACATAAGGAATATATTTTAGGAAACAACATTCTCTCCTTCCAATAATTTTTTTTTTGGTTGTAGAGTGCGATCATTCCAAAATAACGTGAAATATCCAAATGAGCTAGTAAAAATGTACTTTGTCAACAGAAGCATGTTTAGGCATAATCCCTTTGAACAATTCGACCTTGCCAACTTACCATCCCCACTTCTAAACAAATTACCCAAGATTGACGCTACAAACTGGTAAATCAATCATGTTATTTCAGACAAAAAATCCATTGGATGAATAAGAAATAAAATCATCATTTTCTTCTAGTGTAATCTAATTTTAGGTGATTTTTCTTAGGCATTAAAGTATTCCTGGGTGCCTGTATCTAGCAAAACTATTCCAAAATACATATTGAGATCAGACCAGCGGTCATTTGGGAATTGGATTAGTGTCAGAACAACAAATGTCAGTGTAATTGTACGAAATTCATTTTTCATTAAAGAAGAGGCATGTTTGTTAAGACATAATGTGATGTATTATTTATTTATACTATGTACTTAATTGTTTAGAAATTACGAGTGCCATATCCGTACATCAACAAGGTCCTTTCCCACTATGTATCCACCAAAATACCTTTAAAATATGAATTCTTTATGCAACCATTGAGGAAGATCATAGTAAACAAATAACATACATATTATATATTTCAAGTGTTGGAGACAACTTTGAATCCTGATAAAAGAAGAAATATTTAAATAAAAATGGAATATTGTTCGAGAAGAGTAAGTTAACCTAACGTTAGACCAGTAACTTCTTTTAATGATGGAAAAGAAACCAAATTATGTGTGGTAGAGCTATTTTGTGCCTTAGGATAACAAGTTTTCCACTGGATCTAAAAATCACAGTGTAGTATAAGACAACATGACCAACTTTTAAGGCTAGAATTAAGGGTTTGTGATAAAATACACTTCAAATACTCCATATCTAGAGATAGTGAGACATTTCTAAAATGCTTTCAAGTAGTTTTATTCTTCATAAGAGTGTCTTCATCCTCCTACTATGCACCGACAACTTCTTGATCATGTCTTCTTCATCTCAATTAGAATTCACACTTTGAAGCTTATACCTAGATATACAATGAAAAAATGTTGGCGATTGACAAATTAAATTGGGAAAAGCGTAATTGTTCAGTTTTTTAAACTTTATTTCCAGAATCCACCAATACAAATGATGGTGATATCACTATTTTTTTTGTTGCTTAAGATGCATTTTTAAATGCATAAATAAATTCAGAGCCTTATAAAAACCCAAAGACACCCAATCTGTAATCATTTAACTTAAATCTTCTATTCCAATAAATTTTAGCCAAATTTCTGGAAAAAACTTATTCGAAAATATGTCTGGGAAAGGGAAGAAACATAGAACGTTTAAATTATTCTATCAAGTTATATTATATGTTGAGAATATTTTGTAAAAACTTAAAACTATAGAGATACATTCATATATTTTTTTCAAAGAAGAATACTTCTTTAATTATTATACTTATATATTAGCATTTGTGTATTTTGGTCCCATAGCCTAGGATGGTGTATGATCAAATGGAATTTAGTACCTTTTTTAATGATCTGAATCCCTTATTAGTCCCTGCCTCAGGACTATAACGATTGGTAGATCGTTAAAATTGAATTAAATTTTTAGCTGACCAATTTTATTTTATTTTTTCTTCTGTTAAACACTGCTTAGCCAAACTCTTATACTTGCTATTTTATCTATCTAATTTTTAGCCAAAGTTTTTTATTATAAAAGTTTGGACCTCTTATTTCAGGCTTATGGTGATGAACTTATTTTATCCAAAGTCCATACCACTTATTGGTCAATGTTTCATTTTATCCAAATTTTATTGTCGAGACAACTTTTTAGTCTGTGCTTTATTTTATCCAAAGTAATAAAGTCCCCAATTAGGCAAAATTTTGTTGTATGAAAATATTTATATACAATTTTTTTTATGATTGGTGTTGGATACAGCAGATGCCATATGTCTCGACAATCCTGCATGGTGGCACTTTTTTAATTTTTGGGAGACAAATGCCATCCCATGAAACCATAGCACAAACAACAGACTAACCAAAGGAGATGCTTACCCATTATACCACCTACTCTCTATCCAGCTAGAGCTTTATTCATGTATGTGCAAATGCATTTTAACCAGTCCTAGTTGAATTTGACCCGCCTGCATATATATCAAAATCTCTATGCTAAAGGTCCAAGGCTAGTGGGCTTACAAACTAGGCCGATCACTATCTTCATAGCCGATAACTCGTTGGCTTGGTACAGTACCATAGGAGGCTGTAGGAGGAAAGGCCTAGTATAGGAGACAGAAGGAGGAAAAGCTGGGATTCACGAATGTCGTTCACATCCACAAATAAGGTAGGGGACTTCAACAATGGAGGAGACAGTAGCATCTTTGACACACCATTTTTCATGGACACTTCCCTTCCATTCTGTGACATCAAGGAGGAGGCTTCAGCAATGGAGGAAACAATAACATATTTGGCAGTATAGATGGATCAATATGTTTTTCTTTGTCTCTTATAGCTTCGTTGCCTTGCTTTATTTTTCTTTCACTACTTTCCGGTATCTTCGAGTGTTTCTATCCATCCAAAGGTTGAAATTGTTGATCGTTGAAACCTTTCGTACTCTCCATTTTTCTTGAAGCTATTTCAATGTATCTGACAGAAGGTAAAGTTGTGTTCATCAAAGGAAAACAAAATTTAAACATTCTTGCAATGTTCTAGCTTCACTAATCTAGGCAGGCCCAAATCTTTGCCTCCATGAGCAGACTTGACGAGTGTATTGCTCAAATTTGATAGTGTCATTGCCATAAAACATTTTGTAGGATGTATTTTGGCAACAAAGGTTTCTTTTGTTTTTAATTCATTAGTCCTTCACAATTATCCCTATATTCATTACTAGTTTTTCTGCAGGATTATTATTAATTTTGGTTTTTGTGTTGATATTTTGTTAAGAAAAATGATTTAGGTTACTCACAGCAGATATACATCAAAACTCTACTTTCCACTTTAAGAGGTCTTAAACAGTAATTTAAAGGAAAACAACCTACATGTATACATCTATACATAAAAAAATCTACTTTCAGAAGTCTTAAACAATAATTTAAGAGAAAAAAAACTACTATCTTGGAATAACAACAATAACCATTGTTTCCAGTACAACTTGATGATATAAATTAAATAAAAAACAAATTGAAAGACCAACATCTTATACATTGGATTTTTTGATGTGCTGACTTGTATATAAATTCAATTCACACAGGAGTTGATCCAGCACTTTTAACCAAAGATAAATTCACACAGGAGTTAATCCAACACTTTTAACCAAAGAACCCAACCCCTCTACCAGCAGGGATTACCGGTACGACAGTGCTCCCTTGTTTTGTATGTTAGGGACCACATCTCTGGGTTGTTTTGTTATAAAAGGATTATAAGGTATATATATTGTGACGAATGGTGGAAGATATTTCTTATATGAGTCTTGCGATAATTGATTGATTGAGGTGTTTTGGAACTCTTTAAGAGTTATGATTGATATTTTCTTCATGAATCCAAATTTATTTAGCAAATATTATATAAATATGGTAAGTTATTGAAGACACAATTTACTGAGACAGAAAATTTGAGTTTTGGTCAAATAAGAGAAACTCGAGAAAGTTGAATGGTCGTGAAAATATAGGCTTCAAAAGCATAAGATATCTGTTTATAGAAATATTCTATAACTCACTCAAGGATTTAAGGAGAAGGACTACCACCACCGTCCCCATTTTATTTGAGTTTCTAAATAGTATTCTCTCTGACAGAGAGTGTTCAACGCAATATTGGAATGTGTTTTAGGAATATAACTACAATTTACCACAAAATTTCATGGGGGTGGGTGGTAAAGGACAAGAAAAATGTATTTTTTTTTAAATGTAAAACCCCTAAAAAAAAATATGAAAAAAGAAAAGAAAACCCCCGAAAAAGACATGGTGTTTCCTAGCATGTTGAATGAATTTTCTGGTGGACCCAAGCATCCAATCATCACATACAAACAGATTAATCTTATAAATATAATTTTTTAATGGTATTATGATTTTACATATACCAACTTTGATGGCCAGTTACACTCCATGTTACATTATGATAACATTTATGTGATATACATGCTACTCTGAAGTCCTCATAAGTACAACACATATGAGTGTAATAGGAAAAAAAAGATCACGAATTCCAACTATTATTTTAATGAGAGAAAAAAAAGATCATGAATTCCAACCATTTACAAATATTTGATAACGTGAGGACATTATAACATATAAAATAAAAGTATAGTGAAAGCCATTTATAATGTATGCCCAACATAATTGTTTGCATTCCATACTTCTACAATACATATGTAGTGACTGAATTCAACCCCTAGTCCACTACAAGTAGAGGGTTTAATGGATATTGAGACTTATTTCATTTTTGTGAGTGATAATATTACTTCTATAAGTAGAAAGGATTGTACTATATTTTCCAGAAGGGAAAGTTCATTGTTTTTGTAATAGAATTTTGTAGGTATGACTGAAACTAGCTAAAAAGCTAAATATACACAATAATAATTCTAGGCCGAAATCCTACTCTAGGGTGCAATCCTACGTAAATACATTCATCTTGATTCACAGGAACTAGTAGAATACCTACATTTTTGTAGACTTTATCATTTTCCTTTCAACTCAACTTGTAGGCAACAAGAATTTAATCTCCAAAATTACACTCTGGGTGGTATATTCATATTACACATGGAATCAATCTAAGGTTCACATTAATAGGAAAACTACATATGAATGCACATTTATGTTGTTAAAATCCAGAGTTAGAGAGTATTTAAAATCATTCATTTAGGACTAACATGCATCCTTATGGAAAGTATAGCTAATGTTAGATAATGGTTATGGATAACATTATTTCAACAATGTGAATGCAACATGTGGGATATGTCACAAATCTATGCTTGATTAGGTATGCTCCAAGCTATGATACGTGGCATTAGGACACGATCTATACCTACAAGATTCACACTCCTAGAAAATATTTCTAGACACACTTAATGAAAAAGGTCTTAATGATATGTTTTGCAAGTTGGTTCCTTGATTTGAAACTGCATGGCTATCCACTTCTTATTAAAGCCTAAATATCCATACACACCAATATGAGTTTTTGAATCCTCTCTCTCTCTCTCTCTCTCTCTCTCTCTCTCTCTCTCTCTCTCTCTCTCTCTCTCTATATATATATATATATATATATATATATATATATATATATATATATATATATATATATATATATATATATATAGATATAGATATATATATGCTTAGTGAAATATGATGACATATACAATGATGTTCATAAATAAAAGCCCTCCAACCATATAAATGCATATAGGATTAACCTTTAGTACTAGTGTATGTTTCATGTATTGAGTTGTATGTGAGTAAATTAAATATCAAGGGTGCAATCAAGAAATTGTACTCCATATTGATGATGATTATTCCAAGATGTAGAAAACATCTTATCCCTACTAAAAATTCCTACAAACCTAATATATGAAAACAAAATGGGTTTGTAGGACTCTTCTACATATGCCAAGAAAGTTGTGCACCCCTAGAATCTAAAATATTGTGAGGAAAACTATAAGAACCTAGACCATGATGATGAAACATTAGGTATTGAATGAGGGATGTTATATAATTTGATTGGAAAAAGAGATTTCAACATGTGGGAAAAAACCTACTTCCACCATAAAAGTGACAATGAGATTAGGTTGAAGAGGGCCAAAGATATATTTACGAGATAATAACAAAAGCATAGGCATTGAAAGGATGCACATCATGTCCCACAATCCTATAATATTTAGCATAACTATCTGCATAAATTGAATATCTCAACCAAAATTACAGACCAATCTAATAATAAAAGTCTGCATATAATAACATGAGGCATTTGGATTCATTAATTTTTTTCCAATATAAAAAATGTGTTTACAATTAATGGAAAGAAAAAACCTCAAAGCTAAAGAAAACCTCAAATCTTCCCACCAATCAAATAAACTGATTTAGATTGACCCGAAATTAGCACATCAAATCACTAGTATGAACATATCTAAATATATATATTTGTGTACCATTATTTGATACATTTCTCTTTTGTGTGAAATCAAGGCTTTCCTTCAATGGATTCTTACAATTAATTATATTCCTTACATTCGACTCATCATCTACAGTCAAGGCAATGTTTTTCTATGACACTCTCTGACACAAAAAGTAGATTTGTAGGAAAACAAAGTACCTTCAATTTTTTTTTTTTTCACACAGAGAATTTGTTTATGTATGGACCGTCATAACCTAGTGCAGAAAATTTAACACATATCAATCCCTTTTGTCCTCTTTTTATGAGGCATTATTCTAATTGTGGGTGTATATTTCTCATCACATTGAACACCCTCCTTATTATTCTTTTCCCCCATTTGATAAAATTAAATTATGTTTTCTTACTGAGGTTCGAGAGTGACAATTGAATGATTGTGTGCAGAAAATGAGTAATCATGAACCTCTATCTCATCCTTATGCTCACTTCTAGATGTTTCACCTTATTATTTTGGTTGTGTGGCTTCCTATATACAACAAGAAATAACTTGTTAAAATGACATAATACATCCAATTAAATTATTGCATAATTCATAAAATATTATAAACAACTTATCTTGGATTCACGACCAATGATTAATTTCTCTCCTTGATATATCATATGCTATTTAATACCTTACGAACCATGTAATAAAGAATAATTTCGGTCCTTCTTTGAAGCTTCCCTTTGAAATTGGTGAACCTAGATCAACAAATATAACCAAATTTATAAGGTATAATGACTCATAAGATACAATTAACTCATAAATGTTTCATGATTATTCTCCCTAAAATAGATAATATAATAGATGAAAATATTCACTTACCATGTGACCATGAATTTTAATACATAGACTAGATTCTAGATTATGGGATCCAATTCTTGACACCCTAGCTCGAGTTTATTTCGATATATCTTGAAGGTGTCTTTGACCTCCTTGTGTATATGACATACGATTTTGATTGTTATAGGCATTACTCTTAAAATTGGAATCTTTCAAAACATCATCCTATTTCACTTGGTTTGTGATCAAAGTTGGATGTGGATACCTCAAGTATTTTATTAACTTTGACTTTAGATTCTCTTTTGGAGTGAATGTATTTACGTGAAATATCTAGAATAACTTCATTATCAAAACTAGGATTATCAAATTCTACTATGACATCTTTAAATAGTTCTCAATTTTTAGAATTTTTTTGCTTCCTCTAATCCATTTGGATGGTATTGCAAAATAATTGTTCTGCACAACAAAAAATAAACTGAAAAATTTTTAACCCCATTTCATCCTTCGAGACATTTCCTTTTGAGGTGAGCCATATTGTAACTCGTACATTCATTTTGTAGTTATTGATGATATTGTTGTAGTCTTGGCATTAAGGTAGATTCCCCTATAGGTACATGAGACACTTTGTCACTTATTTTGTGTCTTTACATTGAAATTGCTAAAACCTAACCAAAATATGAAACTATTTTTATTTCTCAAATAATTGTCCTAAATGTAGAAAATGAAACTATAAAAAATTAAGATAACTTTACATTATCATCTTAGGTAGGCCCTACACTCTCCAACAATTCCCTTCCCATAATTAATTATTTTTTAATTATTTATTTCCCGATTTGAACATTTTTAAGAGTATCTAGTAGGATCCATCGTATTAGTTATTGTGAATCTATGAGACCCCTCAAGGAAAATTGATCTAGATTTCATGGGAGAATTTTGACTAAACCTGCAATTGATGGATTATTTATTAATTCTGATAAACTCATAATAAGGGAAATACCATGTGTTTTGTCACTTGATTCCACTCTTGCGATAGGAGTTTTTGTTCTAGTTATACATGGAATAACATGACCCTCTATACAAACATATTGTATGATTGTTGGAATCATCCTTGAAACATTCCGCAAGGCACAAATCTAAATAATAATATTGTATAATCTGTGAATAACATAATCAAACCCACACAAACATATGCCTCAATATGGGATTTGGGATAACACTAGGTGTAATCAGGGGCATAAATTGATCTTCATGTGAACAAGATACATGCTTTGTGGAGTTACTCTTGAAATGTGATGTTTTTCAAAAACAGTGAAATAAGTTAATTAAATTTATAATAGTATCGATCAAACTTTACCATTGGCATAATATTAGATGTACTAAAGGGTGTGATGGGGATTAGGATGACTTTAGATATTTCTTGCATTCCACAAACAGAATTTAACATAACATAATATAATAGGAAACATAATATAATTGAACCTATAAAATAAAATTTTCAAGCTTACCTCATGAATCATGATGCTAATGTCTTTTCCTCACTCATTTTTTCACATTTCAATAAAATATTTTAATATCATCGGGTCCCCCATAGTAGATTCGGTAGCGCCCATGGGAACATTCTTAAGAAAACACATAATGACATAAAAATAAGAAAATATTAATTCGAGAACATATGAAAGTGATATTAGTAACAAAATTAAAATTCAATAGGATATGAACAATAACATACACAAATTTTAGTATATTTTAGTACGCAAGGAAACATAAACAATACCCAACTTCTAATGTTTTTTAAGGTTTATGGTGTCGTGTTCTCTTTTTTAGGTGTTGAATGGATAAAGTGCGTAGGTGTTGATTGTTTAAATTTTCTCAAAATTTAAACTAAGGAATTCAGGAGTAGTAGATACTATACCTTTGCCAAACATAAAATCTTCCTTCAAGTAAAATATTAAAGAAGTAAAAAAAAATGAAGCAAAAAGTGATTCAATTGAATAAAAATTCAGGTTACATGCATTGATGTTACAAAAGTCTACTAACAGGGAGTTCAAATTACTTAATGTTCATTAAATTTTGTGTAGAGTTAAAAAAATCAATAATTAACTTGTAAATATTTAATTGTATCTTACTGAATTCTATCAACTGTCGTAAAGCAAACATGGTGATCAAATAATGTCATACTCAAATGAAACTTAATCATTTTGTGGCATAAAACACCCCAACATTAATGCACCCTAAATCGACAAATAAATTAATACCATCATTTTTATAGTCTTCATCACCTTCAACTATAGGTAAACGAAAATCAATAACTTCGTCATGTTCATGGAATTATGCCCGTGTACATTCTCATGTCCTTCAATTACTTTAGTAAAGTCATCACGATCTTGATCTTGTTCATATGCATCATCGACAATAAACTTTTCATCATCTCCATCTTGGTCATCTATGTATTTAAGGGGGAATCTCCCATATTCAAGTAAATCATGGTCCTCTATGTATTTAAATTTTTTTACCTTCCATCCTCTTGGATAATAATCAATCACAAATGACCGATCGGGTTGTTCTAATTTGGAAGTAGAAATATTTGGTCACATTGACCTAGAAAAAAATAAGGTTCATAAGTCGCTTCAAACCTAGATGTATTGATCATAGGGAATCCATTATTGTGGAGAAATATAGTTTTTTCTTCTCTTGCTTTGATAAGCATGTACCATTCAACACGAAAAATAACTTTCCTGAAAGACATAAAATCAATCTCTATAATATCCTCCGACACTCCGCAATAACAATGTGTTGTTGTGATTGGTTGTCTATCATTTGCATGTGAACGATATTCCACCCCAAATGATCTTGAAAGTACACAATTATAAGTTTGTCTCTTTTCATCAACTTTTATGAGATGAAAATGATGACCAAAATTACACATTCCTTTGCAATATGTTCCCTATATTCATATAAATATTAACTAGTTAGATTCAGGGATACAGAAGTTAAAACACAATTTATTGAATATATCCAATATGTTTATATATAAGATCCTTTAACGAAATCCAATTGTTTTTGTGTCACTCTTTCTCTACGATTTTTTGCCTCATATTCAGTATTGGTATCTAGCCAATTCCATGAACATATCCGCGTTCATTTTTATTTTTTGGCTTGCAAGAAGTCCTCGAGCAACGCTTTGACCATCTCTGTTATATATATATATATATATATATATATATATATATATATATACCTATGATCATGAATTTTCATCCTCTAATTTATGTTCAGCGTACTTCTCCATCCACTCTAACATAAATTAGAAAATATATGCAATATACAAATGTAATTCCTCCCATGCCATAACATCAATAATGAAAAATATAATTATTTAATGCATTAATAGTTATTTAAAGTCGTGTATTGTAAAATTTAAGGTAAAAAAAAAATACTTCCATCATTTTTGTATAAATTTTATCCTTTTTTTAACTACCTTCACCTCGTAATTTTTCTTTTTCCATAATCGTGCAGCTTAAATATGCAATTGAGGTAAGTAATCACTCAAATTAACCATTTCCTGGAGAACCATGTACACCTAAACTATGGACACTTCTCATCAAGACTTTTGCCTCAAACATTATTTGAAAAGCTTCATATATCTCTCCACAAGCCACATTGTTCGAATATGAATAGGACCACATTATGAAAACTCTTCTACTACGTGTATGAGGTTAGAGAAGATTGGAGGGAAGCACATTTTAATATGACACATCAAAAGTGATAAATTCCTCTTATAATACTTCAAGTCATCCTATCTATCTCTTTAGATGAGACCCACCTACAAGTATTAGCATGTATTATACTAAATATTTGTGATTTATTTAAAACTAAAAGAATAAAAGCATATAAAGGCATAGCCAATTATTTACTTTAAATGATAATATTCATGGAAGTGTATCCATGATCGATTGAAAATACCACAAATATTTGGATAATTTGTAAATAGTTAACGTGACATCATGGTCAAAAGTGCTTGGTATTTCTACATGAAATATGCATTGCACAACCATTAAAAAATAACCATGTTAAAATATTCATGAGTTGATATTATTGCTAGTAGCCAAATTTCTCATTAAGTTTCAATAAATATAGCGTATGAAAAAATTACCTTTAGAAAATTTTACCAATCATGTGTTTTTATGAATAAGAACACCAATCCATCTCTTGTGAATAAGTTTTTTAATGTTACACCAAAGCTAGAAGGAAACATTATGGTTTTCACAATATCGGTGATCTGTTTTATTTCTCTTTTGATGTAAAATTTCACGGAGCATGAATATATGAGTTGTCTTCATCCAACCACATGTTCGTCATGATATTGAAAACTCAAAGGTCCATTTGTAACTTTAGTTTATCTTTAAGGTTTTATTCATTTATATGTCTCCACAAGCACTCTGTGAAATTTTCCTTGATGTGCCTATGATATCAAATAGGTGGGCCATTGGCAAGTTCCCATAACACTCTAATTTACAGAAAATAGAGTCCTTTCATTCCAAGTGGAAATCTTGTACTTTTTTTTTCATACATCACTTTCCACCTAGCAAGGTTCATCTTTCTTGGATTCGTCATTTCTGCTTCCTTTCCATTGAAATTATTTTTCTTACGCAGTCAATAGAAATAATTTTGTGGTAATAATTGTCTATACTCATCATAGAAAGTTTTATTGATATGCTTTGACTCCCTATACAATATTTTTGGCTAACATGAGGGAAAAACATGTCTCCCCTTTGTTTGTAGCCCTGAAAGAACAAGAAAAACCATATTTAGTAAATGGTAAAATGAACATAATAATTAAAAATGTATGCCAACATCCTCTTCATAGATGATGAGTGGCCAGATGATAGAGGTAATAATATTGTTTTCTTCTAATTTATTCTAACATGTTCTTTATTAAACTATTTAATGAGATTGTCTAATTATTGTTGTGTACTTATGTATATTTTGCAGACATTGGGTCATTTCATGGCGATGAGATGCCATTGCCACAAAATAGTCCGGGTGTAGATCCTAATGACGATCAAGAGATGGACGATGCTGAGGATCAGGTCGGCGCAGACAGACCCGGTCCTCATGTTGCGTAGGTACTGGCTGGTGTGAGGTATAGGCCTGACACTAGATTTAGGATGGAGTTGTGTGACAATCTGTGTGGACTGCTTGTGGAGGGGGGGGTCAGGCTCACCACTATGAGAGAGATACATGCCGATGCTAGGCTAGTAGAGATGTGGAGTGGCATTCCACGTGACATGTTGAGCATGATACAACATGTCGTAGGAGCTACCAAGCTAGTGATACAGTGGATGATGGGACCTTCGATGTAGGCATGGTCGAGATGCAGTAAGTCGATAGTCGAGTAGCGATGCATCATGTGATGATCATTATCAGGGGAGTGATCTTTGTTCACCTCGCGTCGCAGATGAGCAGGATGTAGCATCGACCATCAGTCATGATCATGAGGAGGTTGGACCATCCACATCGAGTCATCCTTCTCATCCTGTAGCATCCAACATTCATGATCATGAGCAGGCTGGACCATCCACGTCGAGTCATCATGATCACCAGCATGCAACATGTAGCAGTTCTCGTGATCATGAGAAGGTTGGACCATCCATGTCGATTCATCATGAGCATCCAGCAATTGACCCTGATCAGAATGAGACACAACCAGATCAACAAGCATGTGATGATCAACATCTATCTGAGCTTGTCGATGCTACACCATTGACTAAGCAGGCCTTGACTAGTACTATTATTGATAATGTACCACCAGCTGATATTTGACATTTATATTACAGTTGTATTTTTTTGACATTATATATATATATATATATATATATATATATATATTGCAATTCTACTTAATTTACATGTTGATGATCATCATGATGTGTGTATTGTTAGGTCATGTTAGATTTGTTCATTTAATGTGTAGCTTGTAGATATATGTGTATGTGACATCATTTATTTGACATGAGATGTAGATTTGATGTTTGTGTTGTGACGATGTTATGCAATGCTTTTGTTTTGTTAGATGATCATGATCATGACGGTTAGATGATGTTACCGAATTTGAATGTGTTTTTTAGTCAAATATGATGTTTGTATGATGATTATCATGATCGTGATGTTAATTTTTAATATTAAATCATGATATTTATTAAATATCATTTCGTGATTGTAATTGAAATTTTAATTTTAATTTTATGTAAAATTGTAATTGTATGTAAAATATTTGTAAATTTTAATTGTAATTGTATGTAAAATATTTGTGTAAATTGTTCAGACAATTTTAAAATATTAATACTGGTAAAATTTTAATTGTGATTTAATATATAAAATTTCAATGCGTTATAATTTGAGAAATATTGTAATTTCAATTTTAATTGTAATTGAAGTGAAATTGTAAACTTTAGAATTATCATTTATTTATTAAAAGATGTTACATAAATTTAAAATAGAATAATTTACAAGGAAAAACATTATATTTTTGATGATGTAGTCATAATTGCAAATTATCAAGTGAAATGATTTTAACATTAACACAAAGCAAACTACCAATTAATTCAAAATACATATTATAATGTTTCGAAAAAAAAAGAGTCTTAGTTATAAGGTAATTAAGTCCTCTTCTTTATAAAAACCCATCTTAAAAAGTATAAATGGTGAGATAACACATGTACCATATCACTCTCGATTCTCATGATCACCTTCATTATCTTCTAGCTCACTTGGCATGATAACATTATTGTTCTCAAAAATATGTTTTGATCTAGGGTCATGTCTCAATACGAACCACCAATCCCTATCCAAATAACTGCACTGCAAAAACTCCCAAGTTGTAGTGTTTCAGAACATGTGGCCCCCTTAGCTCATCCCACATCTTTCTAGAGTTGATACATATTAGCCTACTATCGCGATCTTCCTTTATATTATTTCGATCAAAGGTGTCCCGTCACTTGTGCCTAAAAATCACACATTCGAAAGAAGAGAACTCCACTTCAATGATCACTGGTATCTTTCTAACGTAACCTAACACCCCTCGTACTAGGTTTTGATCTCGGTGGCTAGCTCGACTAGATTGATTGAACTTGACTTCCACTCCATAGTCTTGTTTCATGTGTCCATCATCGGCATTTTCTGTGTGAAAATGGTGTCCATATGCCCACATAGATGGGAACAAATGCACCTATAAAAAATTTAAAAAATCATAGTTGTTTGTGTCCCAGACATCCAAATAGCTTTAAATATGAAATATATATGTAATTACATTTCAAAGGCGAATTATTAAGTTTAAAATGTACATAAAAATATTATTACGGAGTGGGTGCGACCAATCCCTACGTTTAGCGCATCCTCTTTAGCATGTGTGTAACGACTGGTTGCACCGTATTTATCTCTGACTTGGTTAACAACCAAACTATTGGGGCATATTTTTGGCATATTTTCTTTTAAATGATTGGTATAACGCACTACCATCAAACCGCTCGAATTCTTTTATGTCACTATCTCATTTCAACTTTTGTTCGTATTAACAAGCATCCCATGTCATTAATATAATTTTAAAGAATGAATTTATTGATTGCTTCAATTTCTGCATTCGATGATGAAATCAAACTGAAATTATATAGTACATACAGATCAAAATAAACATTATATGGAAGTTCAACCTGAATATTTATTTTGTGTAAATTCGAAAATTTATAAGTATCTTACTCTTTATCAAGCACTTTTTTCCATTCATTTGGAGTAGCTCCCCTTCTCTTTTGTCTTCATCAACCCTTTCATAATCCCAAATCACCACAACTAGCATGTTGTCGATCTGCTTAATGTACTCACTAGCATAATAGAAAGACTCATACGGTATGTACCCCTCTTCCATAGAACCCTCGAGTTTTTCCCTTTGTCGAACAAAACCCTTCAATTTCTTCATGTACCTCTCTAAGAAGAACATCCAACAAAAAGAAACCACCCCAACTAATTCGACCTCATCTACTAGGTGGATTAGAAGATGAACCTACAAGTCCATGAAACCTGTTGGTAGTTCCTTCTCAAACATACAAAAAATCTCAACTATCTCTTAATGCCACCATGTAATTTTAGCCACATGAATCTCCTTTGATGTGATCCAACGTACAAATGCAGATAATTTCAATATGGCATCTCCTAGGTCTTAGGGGAATTCATGTTTCACATACCCACATAGGAATAAAGGATAATGACACTACAAAGTTGTAAACATGTGCAATAATATACAAAATTGTTTATGTTTTATGATCCTTGCATGGGATAAAATTTATTAATATAACGAATAATAAAATCATGTTTTTGACATTATACGCACTCTTAGAAGATTTAAATGAGCATGTGATTTCAACCCCAAAAAATGGTCGTCCACGGTGAAGCAACGACGTAGTGAAGACCCGTATGAATATGGCACCCTCACACCCATTATAACTTCCTTTGCGAAAGAAAGATCATCTTTTTCTTTAAATCCATGGGACATAGACTTCTTTGAAATACCATGAATTAGGGGGACCAGCGCCTTCCTCTGATCCTGTACTTTCTAATCATCTTCGATGATGTTTCTTTTTAGTTTTTGAAGTAATAAAATCTTTCCTAATAGCCAATGTGTCACTTTGTTTCGATGATATGTTCCTCCATAAATAAGATGAAACATTTTTAAATATATGCATGGGATCTAACAAGTGGGTAATATTAAGATGCTCCTAATATGGGAGGTTATAAAATATACATTACCTTTTTATCTCAATGGGAAATTTCTCAACATAGGTGTCGAATAATTCTGGATCATTGAACATAGGCTCCTCATTTAAATCAAACATTTCTATGAACTCCTTCTCCTTCTCTCTCTCATATGCTCTAATACATTCAGTTGGTGTCATTATTGGAGGCCTTTGGGTTCTCTCTCGTTTACCATTAAAAGCATATGCTGCTCTTCTGTAAGGGTGTTCTTCCAGGAGGAATACCCTGGAGCATTCATACACTGGCTTTCGTAGGTCGTTGGACCATCTAGCTTTCAGAGAAGGTCCACAACATTTACATCCAAAATACCCTTTTGTTACAAGGCCTGCGAGATTATTGTATATAATTTATATGCATGGCATGTTAAATAATATCATGAAGACCAGAACAATTACAAATAATTAAATAACTAATATGATAAAAAATATTGTTACATATATAATCAAATCAATAAACATGTAATTTACTAGATCAAACTCCTAAGCATGGATAATTATGTATCATGTAATCATATATGCCATACAACGTAAAAAGCCTCTCTGCCGTGATGGGTCTTGATACATCATATACATTTGTCCCATCACATAATTCCTTCAATTCATCTACTAGTGGTTGTAAGTAGACAACCATATTCTTAACTTGTCTTCTACTAGGGACTATGGGAGCCAACATAAGATGTTCATTCTTCACGGACAACCATGGGAGGATATTGTTATTGATCACTACTACAGTCCAAACATAATAGTTGGTGTTCTAGAGGGAATATGGGTTGGCGCCATCCATGGCTATGCCGAGTCGTAGACTTCGTACTTCATCCTTGAATTTTTAGGGCCATGTATCTTGTATATGCTTCATGACTATTGAATCAGTTGGGATATGCGTAACTCCCAACTCACTTCTGTGTAGGCATGCCATCCCTTTAACATAGCTAATTCTTTGCAATGAAGTAGCCTTTGAATCCTTGGGATTATAGGCATGTGCCTCAATATCTTAAAAGGAGGACCATGTGATTTACCCTTATTTTTTTATTTATCATACCTGACATGCCCACATTCTAGACATATCTCTTTGTCTACATATTCTACTATATATATAATACAATCATTTGGACATTCATGATCTGATATGTACTCAACACCCAACATTTTCAACAATTTCTTTGCCTCTTCAAAACTACTAGGTAAGACATTATCACTCGGAATAACCTTATCTTTGAATAACCTGTATTTGGTGATCATGGAAAATACTAAATGTACATTAATGCCGATATAATTATTAACGTTCATAAAATTGACCATTTGTAATGTTCATTGTGTGATTATAATTCTCAAAATTATATAAGGGGGGACTTTATGGTAACTTACCTCAAAATTTCCTAGAAACATGCATTCGACAAGCCAAAATTTTCTCTCAAGTTGTAGAGTAACATCATTGTTCCCAACTAGGTAGACCTCGACTGACCACCAAGTCCCAAGAGAGGGGTGATAGAATCAAATTTAACACTTTCGAAAAATATGTCAATGATATGAGCATCATCCCCTAGTTGATCATCGTTTTGGAATGCATCTAGCAACATTGTCTCCATCGCAGTCGTATCCCTTAAGTAATCATCCATACCAACCTCTATTTTATTGCCTCCATTGCCAGCTTGTGAGGAAATAATATTGCTGTAGTCATTCCTAATTGGTGAATCTGGACATAGTGGGAATTGAATCAGTGGTTGATTCAACCATTCTTGGTATCGTTCCTCTCAGATTTTTTCTCTTAATTCAACCTTCTCTCGATTTTACATTGTCGCAGGGTGCAACAAGATATGGTAGGTAGGTTGCTTATCATCACTAAAATCCTAATAATTTCAAAAAATATATTTGAACATGATTAGTAAAAAATCTATGATATCAATTAGTAAGAACGTTGAAAATTCATGATGAATTGGTTTGACATTGAAATAATTACATTTATACCAAACAATTACTATTACCATCATTTTCCCACGACTGTGGCTAGAAGATGCAATATTGTTACAATTGGCAGCGTGAAGCGGCTACCTATTTTCATCTACCAAATGCGTCGTGCGGTATGCTGCCCCTGATAAGAGCTTCTGACATTTTGGAGCTGTTTGAATATTTTGTGCATCTCAAATCGATTTTGAATCTACATGAATATACAAATTTGTATATATTATAAATTTTATTAAGCTGATTGACATGGATAGAAAACATAAATTCAATTAGATAATCAAAATTTAAATAAAATTTGAAGTAAATATTATGTCTCGAGATGGATAGGGAGAACTCCGTGATGGACTTTGAGAAATATTATGGAATGAACTAGATTTTGAAGAATTGTCCATTTGATATAATTACGATATTTTCTCCCTAAATTTGAGAAAAATCAACAATAAATTTTGGTGTACACACCTAAAATTCGTTTTGATGCCTTAAAAAATATCTTATTATTATCGGTGCTAATGTACAGATAACCACACCAGTGCATTTTAATACTGCACACCAGTGCCTTGTTATTAACTAAAACACCGGTGCGGTGTTATTAATTGACACACCAGTGACAAATAGCGATAAATGAAAAAAGCGCAACTTTACTTTTTTTAAGTGAAAAAAAAAGTTGCAAATTAAAAAATGGGTGGAAAAATATTTTCAAAAATCTAATTTCATAAGACAATTCTTTAAATACCAAACACTTTTCATTATTTCACTATTTTTGCAAAAAATTTCAGCTAGAGATTTACACGAGACATACCTAGAGTAAGAGAGCACCGTGGAGGAGAAAAATACTTTCAAACAGAACTATTCAGACAATCAGAATTCCAAACCTTTGATGATTCAAACCCTGTAGCATATAATTTCAAACGATATTGTGATTAAATTTTACTATTTTTTTTACATTTTCTGCAGTATTTTTTACATAGTAAGTAAAAAATTTAAATTTATTGTTCATTTTCAAAAAAACAAAAAACAAAAAATTCCATTTGACCCTAAACCCTTCATTCATTTTGTTTATGCCCTTGCTTTTTCATGTTTTTGTGATTTCAGAATTAGAGATTTTCATTTTATATTTATAGGGTTTTTACTGCTATATATATAAGCCTATGACATCTAACACATGGGACGAATTGCATAGTCGGACCCCAATCCATGTCGGCCCTTGCATGAATTTTTGAAAACTAAATTTTTTTAATTGGTGCGCACTGTGTAAACTAGCGCATTGGTGCGTTGTCTTATCATAGTGCACCAGACACATACTATTTGATAAAAAAAATTAAAAACATATTTTTTTAATCCGCGTGCCATATGTAAAATAGGGCATCGATGCGCTATTTCATTATAGCGAACCACGCACGTACTGTTTGGAAAAAATAAATTTTTATTTTATGTTTTAATCAATGCACCATTTAACATATAAAGCATCGGGTCTCCTTGTTGATAGAGAGAACCTTACGATGGTCCCTTATTTGCGCAGTGCCTTTATATGTTCGGTTCCCTGGTTTCTTGATAAATTTTTTTACCTAAAAAGTTGATGATTTATTTATAAAATATATTAATGAATGATATGTTACGAGTTTTATATTGATAAAGAAATGGCTGAGAAGAGATCAAGCAACAAAAAAACTGATAGCACATCAAGAAAAAAAAAAGACAAGTTCTTTGTAAATTCTTTACAAAAAATATTATTTTTGAAATATATGTAAGTTTAACTAATATGTATTTTTTTACTGTGTATCATGCAGAGCCACAAAATAACGAAGCTTGATAAGATTATTTCTGAGCTAGGACCAAAAGAGCATAAAATCTTGATGGAAAAACTGCAAAAGGATGAATCAAGTGAATGAAAAAATACTATCGATCCAATATGGAGTTTCTTTTCCTAATTTTCATTAATAATATACTTAAAATTACTAGATGCCATGGTTCAAATAATATGTTAACTCACATATGTTTAATGTTCTACAGGGACCAACCACTCAGAAAAGAAATGTTGTTCTAAGAAAAGAAAAAAATAGAACATGCAAATGAAAATGATTTGCTCCTTAGCTCATCTAGAGTGGTGTTGGACGTTAACGAAAGGGGGGAAATTTTACAAAATTTTGAGGGATCTAGTGGAAACAATTTATAGATGTTATTTCCACATAAAATATAAAAATCAATCCAATGATTCCAAGAACCAGATTTTATCTAAAATACACGAAGATTTTCCATACAATTGGTCAATGAGCCATGTCAATCATTTAATAGAAAAAATGTACAAAAAAAAATGGAATGAAAAAGTAATATTCATTTAAATTTGTTTATAGAATTATTTATAAATATCATTTATAAACATCACTTTTGTTATATTTACTTTTTGTATATCAATATACAAATTACTAATATTTTATTGTCATGTTACATTTTCAGGAAGATTATGAAAATTTCAAAAGATGAATGAGCTGATATCAGAAATGTGCCAGTAGGAATGTCCAAAAAAGGTGTACAAGGAGATGGTCAAAGAAACGGACGAAATTTTATCATAGGAGGAGCCATATCAACAACAACGTGCTTCAAATGTAATATGTAATCATTTAATTTTTTGATTAGGTACAATAAATAAACAATTTAGCATTAAATACTAATTTTCAAATATTTTCTTGTAGAAAAGAAAAGAAAATGGAACTCATTTAGCACATAAGACATGACGACAAGGAAGAACAGGGTTGATCTAAGTTTGTGAGTAATTGTTACTTTCTTATAACAACTTAACTAGATTTCTTTTTCTATATTCTAATTTTTTTTACAACAATCATCATTGAATGTCTCCAAATAGGTGCTAACATACAAAGAAGAACCGTCAGATGGATTGATTGACATTGGGTTAAATATGGGTTGTGAGTATATGTTGTCATATCAGAAATGAATTGTGGAATTTGTAAGCATCTATTGATCTTGTTTTACTTAGATCCGTCTATAATTAATAGAACAATTTTTTTTTTTATAGTAAATATATGATTTGTTATGGGGTATAAAACTTGGAGGAAACAAAGTATGGAACTGTGCCAACAGATGAAATCTTGAAAGATGGCATAAAATTTGGTTTTGAAAGGATGTGTATGGTTCATGAGTCAATTTTTCATATGGCACGCCATTTCTTTTCTATTTGCATTCATGTATATTATTTAATATTGCAATTTTCATTATTCTCACCAGTGTATATACAGTCATGACAATTTATTTTTATGTTTGTATATGGAAGGTGAAGAAGAAGAGAACAATCAACACCATGAAAAAAACATTCCTCAAAATAACCCAAGTCATGGAAGTAGCTCGAGTAGTGATAGAAGTTCAAGCAAAGAATGATTATCATTATGTTTGGATATTAAAATAAGGCATTGTATTTTTTGAAAGACAAAGGGATACCAATAACTATCCCATTTTGTATGAAAAAAAGTGTCTCATACATACATACATACATACATACATACATACATACATATATATATATATATATATATATATGTTTTAATTTATTCTATTGTGCTCTCCATTTTCGCTGTGAAATGTAACACCACTGATTAAAAATACGAATGATTAAATATTATAATGAAGAGATGTTAAATATGATGATATGATATAACAAATTAATCCAAACATCACATTCAAATGCAATAATAAAAATTCAATTGATATGAATACTGAATTTAAAAAAATCATAATAATTATGATATGATATAACAAATTAATACAAACATCACCTTCAAATAGACTAATAAAAATTTAATTGATATGAATACTATTATAAGATATGTGTCGACTTTTGATGAATAATGAATTTAAAACAATCACAATAATTGCACTGTCATAGGTTGATGTTTCTACAAAATACAAAAAGAACACCGGTGCATGTCAATTACTATGCACTAGTGCGTTTGTATGAGAAAGCACACCGGTGCATTTCTATGACCTATGCGTAGCGCACAAATACTAATACAAATTATAACTCTTGGTGTGTTTGTGCAATATTGCGCACCGGTGTTTCTATGTGAGACTACTCACTAGTATGTTTGTACGACCTATGGGCACTACATGAATACCAATAGGAATTAGAAAAATTGTTGTGTTTGTGGGATACATCGCACCTGTGCATTTATATAACACTATGAACCGGTGCTTTGATACGACCAGTGGGTAACACATAAATCCCAATACCAATTAGAACGGAAAGGTGTGTTGTATCACCTACAGTTCACCCGGTGTGGTTTTAGACCTTTACGGCCCGGTGCATGCACCTTCGACTGCCCCTAGCTGACCATCTGGATGACATGCATCGAGACGTTTCTAAACATCCTGCGGGGTCCTTTATTTTTTTTTTGTCTCGGTGCTTCGTAGTTTTTCACTGGTGCATTTACTCTAAAACACACCTGTGCATTGACACCTGAAATAGTGCACTGATGAGAAAAACATTCGTAATAACCTCCGGCTGCCTAGTTTTTTTAGTTGTGTTGAAATTACGTTATAATCTCTGCCAAAATCTCCATTACCAAAAATGGATGTTATACAATTTTTTTTTTTTGACAATTTTGGCCTATTTTATAACACTAAAAACCTTTTTTATAACCTCTGCTAGAGGGTCTTTTCCTTGTAGTGACGGTGTGAAGATATTTTAATTGACTATGGCTTATACAAGTTTAAATGAGAATTTTAGTCCATCGATTATAGTGCATAAGCACATAAACATAAGTAAATGAACTTAACATATCAAGAAGCACATGCACGTAAGTAAGAGAGAGACAACCAATTGGTAATGAAGTTCACCCCTGCATCTCTCTGGGGCTACATCTCTGGATCTACTTCAATTGGAATAAAAATCTTATATATTCCATCCCCAAAGTAAGTTGTCTAAGATTTCTTATATTCAATCTCTATGGCCGATCTTTAGCAAAGCACTATGGCTCTCAATAGCTAAGAATTCTCTCCTTTCTTCCCCCCTTCTCATGGCTCACATAAGTGTTCAACCTTTACTTAAACTGAGAGGGGGGGACCGCCTTAACACATTCATGGACTTTTAAAAATTTTCATTAAAAATGATTTACACCTTCATTTCATGTTCAACTTAATATGTGAGTAATCTTAGAATGTAAGTAGCCAGTATTAATATGATGTAAGAACAGACTTAATATGAGAGCAGCAAGTATTAAGCAGATGAGATAAACCATATGAACACATACACATCATGCACAGAGACACCAGATATAAGTGGAAACCCATAAAGGGAGAAAACCACATGTTATTATTGTTGTGATCCAAAGGCAAGCTCCAAATCCCTCTCACCACTGATTTTCTGTAGGCACCAACCTACAGGAGGCTCCTACCTCAATTTTGCAAGCTACAACTTGCAAGGAAGATCCAACTCCCATTAATTTTTTGTAGGCACCAACCTACAGGAGGCTCCAACCTCAGTCAGCTACAACTGACATTTTATCAGGATACAACTTGATGTGGAAGCACCAACTCCCATCGATTTTCTGCAGGCACCAACCTACAGGAGGCTCCTACCTCAGTCAGCTCCAACTGACATCTATCAAGCTACAACTTGATAGGGAAGCACAAACTTCCTTACTCTTTCAAAAGGAAAACACTTGCTGATTTACCTTGGATATCAGCTCTATTCTGTTCCATCTGCTCTGTTGTTCATCAATTCTCCTATCTACCCTGTATCATCTCTGCATCTTCTCATATTCTCTATCAGCTTCTCCTTCTTCTCTACTCAACTCCTCCTTCTTCTCTGCTTAGCTCCTCTTTCTTCTCTGCCTCACTGCTTCATTTATGCATTCTCTTCACTCACTCTCTCTCATCTCTTTTATGCATATCAAGTTGATATTATATATAGAGTTCCTCACATGGCTGTTTGTATTCCACAAGGAATTTGGAGTGAACAACCATGACTCTTTGACTTCTTCCTTCTCAATTCTTTATCCAACTCATTAAAAATATAACAATATGTACCAATTTCAATGTTACAATGGGATTTTTCTTTTTCCTTTGGATACTTTCCTTTGCATCAAAAACAATAAAAACAATAAAAACATTTAAATTTTCAGTTTCAATACATAAACTTCGCTCAGCCCTTGGCTTGCTCGTTTTTTCCTTTCTGTAGCAGTCATGCAACTGTCCTGCATACTTTGTTCACTGTCTTTTGCACATTCCACCTGTTCACTACACTTTTGAATCCCTTTGCTGCACATTTCTTCAACTCTGCCATCTCCAAGACACTTTATCTTCAACTCCAGATTCTGTAAATCTGAGTTATCAACCTCCACTGCGTATTCAGTTAGATCAAATCTGTAGATTTTCTTTTAAACAGATGTAAACTTCAAATTTCTCACTGTTCGATACAAACTATGATTACACCAAATAACGAACTCCCACGCAATACATATTTTCCTTTGTAGAACTCTAACCAAGCCACAGCTCTTGCATCAACATTACAAGGCATTCCAATTGATTTATGAAAATCCCGCTCAGACCTTCAATATTGTCTATCACTCTTGGGCTTTATATTATTAAACATGTGCCACTACAAGAAATGGGCCCACACATACAACAAACATGGAACACACAAACTTGATTCATACCTTCGTTAAATCCACACGCTCATCCAACGGTTGTTAACATGTCGCATCGCTTCATTTGATCCAACGGTTATCACGCGGGTTAACTGCACAAGGGTTAATATTCAATAGCTACATGATGGACTGGACCCCAGCGCTTAAACGACCCTTCATATCTGACGACAGAGAGCACGTCATCTTGCCCCATGTGATCCGAAGGATATCGCTTGACTTCGATGCACAAACGAATGCACGATGGGAGTGGTTTTCCGAAATCACTTGAGGCCATGTGTCAGACAGTTAATGGAATCACTCCCAATTCTTAAATACCGCTTACCCAAAGAAGGTGGTGCAATCAAAACCGGAAACCCGCCTTTATTGTTCATTAGTTAGAGTTTTGTCTTCCGAGTTCCGCCTTCCAAGTTCTGTCTTGCGAGTTTCGTCTTCAAAGTTCCATCTTTCGAGTTCCTTTCGTTATATATATAACTATTTTGCTTCGAGGTTCTGGTCTTTCCGTGATCCGGTTCCGTCTAGTACAAGGTTTCACCTCTTTATCTACTATTCTTCATGCATATGTTATATTTATGCTTCCATTTTATTCAATGCTGCCTCTGCTACCCATTCATAGAACCGATCTCCTCAATGAGATCCTCTCCACTTTCTCCATTGCTTTGATGTCTAAAACCTCTACGACTTGTAACCATTATGACTATCCAAAATGGGTTCATGCTCCTTTTAGCCTCGCTTTCTACTTCATCATTGCACAGACTCTGCGTCTAAATGTATCCTCATTCCAATCTTTAACTGAGGTCGTGTATTCAAATTGGATTGAACTAATACCAGTCAATTTGCTGCTCCTGTCTTTTCCTTTGCCTTGTTGCTATATCTGTTGCCTCTGCCTCTGCCTCTGCTGCTCGACCTCTGCCTCCATTGCTCTCTGTAAATGTTACCTGTTATCTTTTGTTGTTGTCCTTTGCCTGTATCTACATCTGCTGCCTTCTTTTCCATCAATGACAACATTTCCAATAGTCTCCCCCTTTGGCATTGATGGCAATACACTTTCTGTGTTTGCCTTTTAGGATCCTTTCTCCTATTGCTTGCTCTTCCTCCCCCTTTGAAATCAATGGCAAGGGGTTGCACATCTCTTAGTGTAGATTCTGTCCATTAATCCTTTGATCCTGAGGACCTATTTCATGCTTCCTTTGTTGGCTGATCTCCCCCTCAAATGATATTTTCATTTATGTTCTCCCCCTAAAATTGTGCTTTCTCTTCATATCAGAGAGTAGCATCTATAGATACTACCCCTAGTCTATCTCTCAAATATTCAAATGGTTCTCTAGCAAGAGGTTTGGTAAATATATCTGTTTTCTGTTCTTTTGTTGGTACATACTCCAGTTTTACTATCTTCTGAGCCACTTGTTCTCGGAGAAAATGATACTTGATTGGGATATGTTTGGTTTTTGAGTGAAGCACAGGATTTTTAGATATACTTATAGCACTTGTATTATCACATTTGATTGAGATAGGTTCATCAATGCTTACCTTCATGTCTTGGAGGGTTTGCTTCATCCACATGACTTGTGTACAACATGCTATTGCTGCTATATATTCTGCTTCTCTTGTAGACAGAGAGATAAATGTTTGTTTCTTGCTTAACCATGCCACCAGACTTTCTCCTAAATAGAAAGCACCTCCACTTGTGCTTTTCCTGTCATCCACACAGCTGGCCCAATATGCATCTGTGTATGTTGTCAAGGTGAAGCTTTTGCCTTTAGGATACCAAAGTCCACACTGTGTTGTTCCTTGTAGATATATAAATATTCTTTTGACTGCCAGAAGGTGGTTTTGTTTAGGTGTTGCTTGATATCTAGCCACTAGGCCTAACAAGCAACACGATGCTCCTCGGTCTTGATACGCGTATTGCTGTCTTGACTTCCTATCATGGATCTGTAGAGTTTTTGATCTATATCTGCAGATCCATCATCAACACACAGCTTGTATCCCGTGATCATGGGAGTTGACATAGGTTTGCAGTCCTCCATTTTGAACTTTTTCAAGTATTTTTCCTGTGAGATGAATTTACCTGTGTTATTTTGCTGAATTTGAAGTCCTAAGTAGAAACTGAGTTCTCTAATCATGGACATCTCAAACTCTGATTTCATCTTCTCAGCAAACCCTTTTGCTAGTTCATCTTGGTTTTCTTCTTCATGGTTGTTTGATGGACTGCAGCAATCTGTATCTCTTGTATTGTTTGGAAGTTCTTCATCAAATCTCACATCAATAATTTCTACTATTTTTCGAAGAGTCTTGTTGTAGCACCTGTACCCTTTACTTTTGGAAGCATATCCTAGAAAAATCCCTTCATCTGCTCTTGCATCAAATTTCCCAAGATTTTCATCATTATTCTTTATATAACACTTGCTTCCAAAAATTCTAAAATTTTTTACTGAAGCTGGCTTTCCATGCCATAGTTCATAGGGAGTCTTGTCACTGTTTGGCCTTAAGTGAGCTTTATTAAGTATATGCACCACTGTGTGCACTAATTCTGCCCAGAAGGTTTGAGGAATATTACTCTCTTGCATCATGGCTCTAGCAATTTGTTGAATAGATCTGTTTTGTCTCTTTGCTACTCCATTCTGCTGAGGTGTCCCTGCAATAGTAAATTGTTGTTTTATGCCATATTCATCGCATAGATCTGCAAAGTCATAATCTGTGAATTCACCTCCTCTGTCCGATCTGATGCATTTTAGCTTGCATCCTGTCTGATTTTCTGCTAATGCTTTGAATATTTTGAATTTGTCCAGAGCTTCCGATTTATTCTTGAGAAATGCAACCCATGCCATTCTGGAGAAATCATCTATTATCAGCATGAAGTAGGATTCTCCACTTGGTGTTTTAGTTCTTGCAAGTCCACACAGGTCCATGTGCATTAGCTGGAGTGGTATTCTTGTTGATAACTCATATTTGGCCTTAAAATATGTGCGGGTATGTTTACCCAATTGACAAGATTTGCACATGGTATTAGAAGGCCTTTTTATTTCTAGCATGTCTCTGACTGCTTTCTTCTTGCTCAGTCTGATGATATGATCGAAGCTGAGATGTCCCAATCTCCTATGCCATAACCATGACTCCTCAAGTTTGCTAAGATGGCATGCTTCATCTTCCTCTTTCACGATGTAAACATTTCTCTCTGTTCGAACACCTTTGAGCAGAGTCTTACCTATGGTGCTTGATCTAACTTCACAGTCTTGTGCTCTGAAAAGAACTTCACTGCCTTTATCACAGATTTGACTGACACTCAGCAAATTTTCTTTTAGCCCATCTACAAAAAGTACATCTTGGGCCTTACCTCTACCATTATCTAAGCTGACTGAGCCCTTTCCCTTGATTTTTCCTGATTTATCATTGCCAAAAGTAACATTACCATTTTTCTTTTCGTCAAAAGTTATAAATTTTCTCCTGTCTCCAGTCATATGTTTTGAGCAGCCACTGTCCAGATACCGTTGGCTTTTCAGATCTTGAGCAGTTAGAGCCAGGTCACACTTATTCACCTTCTTTTTCCACTGGAGGCATCCTTTTGTTTGGTATCTTTTGTGAGATGATGAATCACATCCTTTCAGAGGACATTTGGAAGGCATATGTCCAACTTGATTGCATATACAACATTTGATCATAGTTTTTGCAGAATTGTGAGTATGAACAGAATTTCTTTGATTCATAAACCTCCTTGAGGTGTTGAACATCAATCTTTGTCCATAATTTCTACATTCAATAATTTTATGGCCAAATTCCTTACAATAAAAACAGTAACCATAGAAATTATTTGCATACCTGATGTAAGGTTGTCTTCTCCATTTGTTTTCTTGAGACAGTGTCTTCACTGTTTGCATATTTTGCTAGTTTGAATCACTCCTCCTTGCATGACAGTATGCAGCAATGTGTCCCAGCTTGTGGCAGACATAACAGGTGGCATTTTTCATAGGAGGGAAGAATCTCCTCTGATGGCTTCCAAATTTGACATACTCAGGGGTATATGAATCTTTTTCTGTTATTTGAGTATTTCTTTCATTCTTTGTTATTAGAGGATTTTTCTGGGTTTTGTCTCCCTCCTTACAAGTTTCTTATTTTGTAGGAATTATTTGAGCCGCTTCATCATCCTTCTTTGCTTTTACAAAAATAATCTCTATGTTTTCCTTTTCTTTGCTTTTACTTAATTCTCCTTCATAGCATATTCCAATTTTTATCATAGGAGATCTTTGAGCAACCAAAATTTCATTCAACTTACTAGAGTTTGTTGTTTGAGAAGAATTTATAGCCACTTTCCTTTGAGCATTTTCTAATTTCTTCCTAAGACATACTACTTCTTCTTCCAACTTCTCTTGTTCCTGATTTTTCTCCTTGATTTGCTTAGGTAACATGTCCTCTATCTTCTTGGCTTCTTCAAGCTCTATATTTAGCTGCATAAGGACTTCTGAATTTTGTTCTTCTCGTACATGCTTGAGGAGAATGTCCTTTTGTTTTCCGCATTTCAGCTTGAGTCTATCAATCTCTTCCAAAGCACTTCTTAGCTCCCCCTCAAGGTCGACTTCACCTTCTTCTTCTTCATCTTCTAGCAGGAGACCTTCAAGTTCTTCTATGGCCATCAATAAAAATTTAGAGGTTCCTTCTTCACTTGAAGGTTCATCTGAGTCTTCAGATGTACTATTGTCTTGTTGAGCATAGAAGGATTTTCTGTTGAACTTCTTTCCTTTCTTCCAGTTCTTTGATGTATTTTTCTCTGATTCTTGAGCCTGATTCTTTACTTTCTTGTGAGGACACTTAGCAGCATAGTGTCCAACTCTTCCACAGTTAAAGCATTTGAAAGGAATTTTACCTTTGTATTTACCTGAGCCTCTATCCAGTTTCTTGACAAATTTAGCCTCTTCTTCATCAGAGCAAGAGCATATGTCTTCCTTTTCTTCTTTCTTCTTTTCTGTTTTAAAGGCTGCCTCCCTCGTACTTGGCTTCTTCTGTGGGAGCCTCATCTCATATGCTGTTAGATTTCCAAGTAGCTGGTTCATGGTCAAGGTTTCCCAATCAGTTGTTTCTTCTATTGCAGATACCTTGGGGTTAAAACTGGGTGGAAGAGATCTTAGAATATTTTGTACAATTACAACTTCTTTTATGGTTTCTCCTAGAGCCTTCATGTTATTTACTATTTCTGCAACCCTTAGAAAGAAGCTAGCAATGTCTTCATCATCATTCATTTTTAGGTTCTCAAACTGGGCTCTATAGACTTGAAGTTTGGCAGTCTTTACCTTCTTGTCTCCCTCATGGATATTCTCTAGGGTATCCCACATCTCTTTGGTAGTGTCTTTATGCATTACTTTGATAAAATCTACCTAACTCAATCCATTTAAGATGGCATTCATGGCTTTTGCGTTGGCTACAAAATCTTGTTTGGTTTCTTTCTCTGAGTCAGTTTCCTTTGGGGCATATCCTTGTTAGAAATATTATCATTGATGGCAATGAAGGCAGCGCTGAAGCAGAAACAGGCAAAGAAGGTAGCGCCGAAGAAAAGGAAAGAAATAGAGGTAGCAAGAATAAAGTCAAAATGTAACAGTCATAGAAGCATAGTGAAGAACCGTTATCGGAAGGTAGAGACAGAGGCAGAGCGACAGAAGCAGCAAAGGCAGAGGCAGAGGCTAAGTGACAAAGGCAGAGAGCCGTTATAAAATTCTGGGAATCGCACACTCCAACCAGCGTTATACGTATAATACATAATCCTTATTTCGGGAATCGCTTAACCCCAAGCGGTAAGGCACATAAATTCCAGGAATTGCCTACCCCGATGGAGGATACATATAAATGTCGCGCATTACGTATGTTCCAAAGCTCCAAAGCATGTACATTAATCTATAAGGAGCGCTTTATTATAAGTTTCATATTATTAATCCCGAAAACAAAAGAACCAGAGGTCCAAGGCATGTATATTATGTTATATAAGCGGAGTGCATAAAACAAAGGTTTTATAAGGTGGGACCCCTCCCCAATCGCAATCGGAGATCGCAAGGGCAGCGGAACATGTAACCAATAGAAAGTTGCGATTGCGATGTGAGGTCGGACCCAATCGAGTTATATGCCACAGTTTATTGCTAATCGCATCCAAGTTCCCAATCCTGATCGGTAGATCTTAAGTGTTGGGCCGGATTGCATCTTGAAATTGGCGGACCCGATGGCATTATACGATGGAGTTAATAGGTTCAATCGCGTCCGGGAGCTTAATCGTAATCGGAACTTTTCGATTGATCGCACGTCTTTTGTAATATGTTGTGATTGAAGTGGTGGACCCGACCCTGTTATATGCGGGAGTTAATAGGTGCAAATCGATCCGTGTTCTGATCGCATCGGAACAATCTAATCGCAATCGGAGTTAAAGCGAGTATCGGAACAGGAAAATACATTTTGAGATTGCGATTGAAGTTCAGACCTAATGGGTCTATAAGTTATGACTTTATATGTTTAAGTTACGGTCTAATCGCATCGGCACTGGTCAATCGCATCGGAGTGAAAGTGTGGCAGCGGAGCTCGACAATGTAATTCACGATTGCGAATAATCGCAACCGGAAGTAATCAAGAGTGATACATCGCATCGGAGGTAGATCGTCGCATCGGCGGATAGACAAATATCGGCAAGTGGACCCGAAAGGTTGTTTCTTATGTTAAATGGGTCTATTATTAAATCACCAAAAGTTACATAAGAAAGGGTTTTATTGTCGATAGTTCATGATAACGATTGTGAATACTGTGCTATTAAAAAGGTGTTATAAACACCAAGAGTTGTTTTATGTAACGGTTGCAATTATATTGAAATATGCCGCGTGGTATGTGGACCCACAGGCCTTGGCTTAAAGTGGAGGGCGATTTTTAACATACAACGATTGCTGTGGTGTATGTATGTTCCGCTTGCGGAACTCGCCACATCAACAAGACACTCGTGGCATGAAAAGGGTTGGAATTTCCCTGATTTAAAAGTCAGCAATTGCATTGTATAAATTTAAAAGGCACAGTTACACGTATGTAGCAGTTACACCCCCACAGAGGACAGAAAAGCAAACAGAGCCGAAAGGAGATAAAACATAGTCACAAAAAAGACAAATGCATAGCGATTCAAAAGACTAAATGAGTTGAGCTGGAGTTCACATTGTAACTCGAATGTAAATTTTTTAATTGTTTTTATTGTTTGTGATGCATTGGCAAGTCTCCGAGAGAGAAAAAATTCCCACTGTAATGTTAAATTGATACCTACAGTTATATTTTCTGAATAAGCAGATAAAAGGAGTGAGAAGGCAGAAGGCAAAGAGACATGATCATCCATTTCGAATTCCAAGTAGAATACAAACAGTCATGTGAGGAAATATATAAATAAAATCATCTTGATATGCAAAAAGTGAGAGAGTGAGAGAGAGATCAAATATAGAGAATGCAGAATATAGAAGAATAAAGTAGAGAAGATTAAGAGAAGAAGAGCAGATACAGAACAGAGCCGATATCTAGAGTAAATCAGCAAACATTCAGTTTGATAAATTGAGGAAGTTGAAGCTTCCCTATCGAGTTGTAGCTTGATAGCTTTCCGTTGTAGCTGACTGAGGTTGAAGCCTCCTGTAGGTTGATGCCTGCAGAAAATTGAAGGGAGTTTTTGCTTTCTTGCAAGTTGCAGCTTGCAGAATTGAGGTTGGAGCCTCCTGTAGGTTGGTGCCTGCAGAAAAAAAGTGGTGAGAGGGATTTGGAGCTTGCCTTTACATCACAACAATAATAAGATGTGGTTTTCGCCCTTTATGGGTTTCCACTTACATCTGTTGTCTCTATGTGTGCTTCCTATGTGTTGATGTGATTATTTCAATCTGCTTAATTGCTTACTTCTTTCAACATAAGTATGGTGTCACAATAAATTAATATTAGCTGCAAATAAGACTATTCACATATTAAACTGTAAATAATTTTGGTGAAATTATGAAAAGGCTTGTGTATGTATTAAACTGATTCACCCCCCCTCTCAGTTTAATTAAGAATCAACAATTGGTATCAGAGCGGGTTCCTTTGTACAAGTCTAACAATTGAAAGGAGATCCTAGGTTCCCAAGATGGCTAATAAAGAGGGATGCTCAACCAATAAAGCCCCTTTCTTCACTGGTGAAAATTATGCTTTCTGGAAAATCAGAATGAGGACATACATAATGTCTCTAGGAATAGAATTCTGGGCTGCTGTGGAATTAGGATATGCCCCAAAGGCAACTAACACAGAAAAAGACTCAAAACAAGATTTTGTGGCTAATGCAAAAGCCATGAATGCCATCCTGAATGGATTATGTGAAGCAGAGTTTATTAAAGTAATGCACAAAGACACTGCCAAATAAATATGGGATACTCTTGAGAACATACATGAGGGAGACCAGAAAGTAAGAACTTCCAAACTTCAAGTATATAGAGCCCAGTTTGAAAATTTAAAAATGAATGATGATGAAGATGTTGGCAACTTCTTCCTAAAAGTTGCAGAAATTTTTAACAGTATGAAAGCTCTTGGAGAACCAATACCAGAAGGTATAATTGTACAAAATATTCTAAGATCTCTTCCATCCAGATTCAATCCCAAGGTGTCTGCAATAGAAGAAACAACTGATTGGGAGACCTTGACCATGAACTAGCTACTAGGAAATCTTACAGCATATGAGATGAGGCTCCCACAGAAGAAGCCAAGCACAAGGGAGGCAGCATTCAAAACAGAAAAGAAGAAAGAAGAAAAGGAAGACATATGCTTCTGCTCTGATGAAGAAGAGGCTAAATTTGTCAAGAAATTGGATAGAGGCTCAGGTAGATACAAAGGTAAACTTCCCTTCAAATGCTTTAACTGTGGAAGAGTTGGGCATTATGCTGCCAGATGTCCTCACAAGAAAGTAAGAAATCAAGCTCCAGAATCAGAGACAGACACATCAAAGAACTGGCAGAAAGGAAAGAAATTCAGCAGAAAATCCTTCTATGTTCAACAAGACAGCAGTGCATCTGAAGACTCAGATGAATCCTCAGAAGAGGGAACCTCTGAATTTTTACTAATGGCCATAGAAGATCTTGAAGGACTCTTGCTAGAAGAAGAAGAATAAGGGGAAGTCGACCTTGAGGGGGAGCTAAGAAGTGCTCTGGAGGAGATTGGCAGACTCAAACTAAAATGCAGAAAACAAAAAGATATTCTCCTACAAAGTGTGAAAGAAGAACAGAATTCAGAAGTCCTCATGCAGTTGAAGGTAAGGCTTGAAGAAGCCAAGAAGATAGAAGATATATTACTTAATCAAATCAAATATAAAGCTCGAGAACAAGAGAAGCTGGAAGAAGAAATTCTGTGTCTGAGAAAGAAATTAGAAAGTGCTCAACAGAAAGTTTCTATATACCCTTCTCAAATGACAAGTTCTAGTAAGTTGAATGAAATTTTGGTTGCTCAAAGATCCCCTATGATAAAGACTGGAATAGGCTATGAAGGAGAATCAAGTAAAGGAAAAGAAAAAGTTGACAGAGAGATTGTTTTTGTAAAAGCAAAGAAGATTGATGAAGTAGCTCAAAAATTTCCTACAAAAGAAGAAATCTGTAACAAGGAAGAAAGAGATCAGAAGAAACCACTAGTAGCAAAGAATGCAATAAATACTCAGACCCCTGAATATGTAAAATTTGGAAACCATCAAAGGAGATTCTTCCCTCCAATGAAGAATGCCACCTACTATGTCTGCCACAAGCTGGGACACATTGCTGCTTATTGTCATGCAAGGAGGAGTAATTCAAACTAGCAAAAGATGCAAACATTGAAGATACTGCCTCAAGCAAACAAATGGAATAGACAACCTTACATCAGGTATGCAAATAGCTTCTATGGTTACTGCTTTTATTGTAAGGAATTTGGTCATAAAATCATTGAGTGTAGAAAGTATGGACAAAGGTTAATGTTTAACACCTCAAGGAGGTTTATGAATCAAAGAAATTATGTTCATACTCACAATTCTACAAAAACTACAATCAAATGCTGTATATGTAATCAAGTTGGACATATGCCTTTCAAATGTCCTCTCAGAAGATGTAGTTCATCACCTCACAAAAGATATCACACAAAAGGGTGCCTCCAGTGGATAAATAAGATGAATAAATGTGACTTGGCTTTAACTGCTCAAGATTTGAAGAGTCAATGGTATTTGGACAGTGGCTTTTCTAAACACATGACAAGAGACAAAAGAAAGTTTATAACTCTTGATGATAGGAAATCCGGCAATGTCACTTTTGGAAATGACAAATCAGGAAAGATCAAGGGAAAAGGCTCAGTCAGCATAGAAAATGGCAGAGGAAAAGCCCAAGAGGTACTGTTTGTGGATGGACTGAAAGTAAATTTACTGAGTGTTAGTCAGATGTGTGACAAAGGCTGTGAATTTCTTTTTAGAGCACAAGATTGTGTAGTCAGATCAAGAACATCAGGAAAGACTATGCTCAAAGGTGTTCGAACAGAGAGTAATGTGTACATAGTGAAAGAGGAAGATGAAGCCTACCATCTTAGCAAACTTGAGGAGTCATGGTTATGGCATAGGAGATTGGGACGTCTCAGTTTCGACCATATCATCAGACTAAGCAAGAAGAAAGCTGTCAGAGATATGCCAGAAATAAAAATACCTTCAAATACCATATGAAAATCTTGTCAATTGGGGAAACAGACTCGCACATCCTTTAAATCTAAAGATGAGCTATCAACAAGAAGACCACTCCAGCTTGTGCACATGGATCTGTGTGGACCTGCTAGAACTAAGACACCAAGTGGAGAATCCTACTTCATGCTGATAATAGATGATTTCTCGAGAATGACATGGGTTTCTTTTCTCAAAAACAAATCAGAGGCACTGGAAGAGTTTAAGATATTCAAAGCATTAGTAAAAAATCAAACTGGATGCAAGCTCAAATGTATCAGATCGGACAGAGGAGGTGAATTCACAGATTATGACTTTGGAGATCTATGTAATGAATATGGCATAAAACAACAGTTTACTATTGGGAGACTTACCTGTTGAGGGAATTGAGTTCAGAGAGAAAGACAAGGTATATGCATTCAACAAGATTGCAGGAGCCATGATCTGAGGAATAATATTGCTCTCATATACGAAATGACGGTGCACACAAACGATACATATCCTTAATAAAGCTCACTTAAGGCCAAGCAGTGACAAGACTCCCTATGAACTATGGCATGGAAAGCCAACTTCAATCAAACATTTCAGAATCTTTGGAAGCAAGTGTTACATAAAGAATAATGATGAAAGTCTTGGGAAATTTGATGCAAGAGCAGATGAAGGGATTTTTCTAGGATATGCATCCAAAAGTAAAGGGTACAGGTGCTACAACAAGACTCTTCGGAAAATAGTTGAATGTATTTATGTGAGTTTTGATGAAGAACTTCCAAACAATACAAGAAATACAGACTGCTGCATTCCATCAGACAACCATGAAGAGGAAGACCAGAATGATGATGAAACAAGAAAGACAACAGAAGATGTAGAGCTGAGCTCGAAAATCCCCTCAAGATACACTCAGAAAAATCATCTTGAAGATCAGATCATAGGAGACAAGAAAGCAGGGGTCCAGACAAGAAGGCAACTAACAGAACAAACAAAAGAGGTATGCATAGCCATGTTGTCACAAATAGAGCCAAAGAAATTTGAAGAAGCCTGCAAGGACAAGTCTTGGGTGAATGCTATGAATGAAGAATTGGACCAAATTGAGAAAAACAATACCTGGGAATTAGTGCCTAGACCCACTGAGAAAAATGTCATAGGCTCAAAATGGGTATTCAAAAATAAAATGAATGAGGAAGGACAGGTAATCAGGAATAAAGCCAGACTTGTCTACAAAGGATACTCACAAATTGAAGGACTTGATTACGATGAAACATTTGCCCCTGTAGCTAGAATGGAAGCTATCAGAATGTTCATGGCATTTGCATGCTACCAGAATTTCAAAGTATATCAAATGGATGTAAAATCTGCATTTCTGAATGGAGACTTAGAAGAAGAAGTCTACATGGAACAAACATAAGGCTTCTCATTGATAGACAAAGAAGAATATGTGTGCAGATTGAAGAAGGCCCTATATGGACTAAAACAGGCTCCTCGTGCTTGGTACTCAAGGCTGGATAAATATTTGCAAAAACAAGGTTTTAAGAGAGGTGGAGTAGACAGCAATCTATACATAAAAGCCCATGAAGATGAACTCCTGATTGTTGTAGTATATGTTGATGACATTATGTTTGGAAGCAACAGAGATGAACTAGAAAAAGGGTTTGCTGATGAGATGAAAACAGAGTTTGAAATGTCTATGATTGGAGAGCTCAGTTTCTACTTCGGACTGCAAATTCAACAAAAGAACACAGGCACATTCATCTCTCAAGAAAATTACTTAAAAGAAATGCTGAAAAGATTCAAAATGGAGGACTGCAAACCTGTGACTACCCCCATGATCACGGGATGCAAGTTGTGTGCTAATGATGGGTCTACAGATGTAGATCAAAAATTCTACAGATCCATGATAGGAAGTCTGTTGTATCTGACATCATCAAGACCAGACATCATGCTAGCAGTAGGACTAGTGGCTAGATATCAAGCAGCACCTAAAAAAAACCATCTTCTGGCAGTAAAAAGAATATTCATATATCTACAAGGAACAACAAAGTATGGGCTTTGGTATCCTAAAGGAAAAAGCTTCACTTTAATAGCATACACAGATGCAGATTGGGCCAGCTGTGTAGATGACAGGAAAAGCACAAGTGGAGGTGCTTTCTATCTAGGAGAAATACTGGTAGCATGGTTAAGCAAGAAACAAATATCCATCTCTCTGTCTATAGCTGAAGCAGAATATATAGCAGCAGCAGCATGTTGTACACAAGTCATGTGGATGAAGCAGACTCTTCAAGACACGAAGGTAAGCATTAATGAACCTATCTCAATAAAATGTGATAATACAAGTGCTATAAGTATATCTAAAAATCCTGTGCTTCATTCAAAAACTAAACATATACCAATCAAGTATCATTTTCTCCGAGATCAAGTGGCTCAAAAGATAGTTAAACTGGACTATGTACCAACAAAAGAACAGATAGCAGATATATTTACTAAACCACTTGCCAGAGAACCATTCGAATACTTGAGAGACAGACTAGGCGTAGTATCTGTAGATACTACTCTCTAATATGAAGAGAAAGCACGGCCTCAGGGGGAGAACAGAAATGAACATATCATTCCTAAAGGAAATCAGCAAGCAAGGGAAGCATAAAACAGGTCCACAGGATCAGCATTATCAGTATTATCAGCATTATCAATATTATCAGCATTCAGCATGAAAAAGGCCATTTTTTCTTAATATCAGTTACAAAACTGTGCGAAGGCTACTTGCTGAGTTTTCAATCAAACATCATGAATATGCTTTTGCGGAAATTCACTCTGATAGAACAGTCAAAATATCTGAAGAATAAAGGAATAACTGTGTTTACCATCTATACAAAATTGCACGGGTGACAAGTAAAATTGACCAAAACATTGAAAGATTTGTTTTGAAAACACATTATACAAAAAGGAAAGTCATTTGGCTTCTAATATTGAAAGATATTGCCCATTCTTACAATGAGCTGTAAGCTTTGCTTTGACTCATTGTTTACAACAACAACAAGGACTTTTCAGTCGTTAAGTGCATCATCCTTGTCTACAATCTAGCATAGATTACAAACAACGGGCACTACAGATGAAACATGGCTATAAGAGACAAAACGTATATTCAAGTTCGATAATCCTCAAAGTGTTCTCTCAACAAGTTTTATCCATTTCAGAGAAAGGAAATGCAAAAAGCAACCCTTTGCCATTGATGTCAAAGGGGGAGGAAGAACAAACAATAGGAGGAAGAGCAGGCAAACAGGAAGAGCAAGAGAAGGCAAACAGAGAAAAGTGGATTGCCATCAATGCCAAAGGGGGAGACTGTTGGAAATATTGTCATTGATGGAAATGAAAGCAGCGCTGAAGCAGAAACAGGCAAAGAAGGTAGCGCTGAAGTAGAGGAAAGCAATAGAGGCAGCAAGAAGAAATTCAAAATGTAACAGTCATAGAAGCACAGTGAAGAACCGTTATCGGAAGGTAGAGACAGAGGCAGAGCGACAGAAGCAGCAGAGGCAGAGGTAGAGGCTAAGTGACAGAGGCAGAGAGCCGTTATAAAATTCTGGGAATCGCACACTCCAACCAGCTTTATACATATAATACATAATCCTTATTCCGGGAATCGCTTAACCCTAAGCGGCAAGGCACATAAATTCCGGGAATTGCCTACCCTGATGGAGGATACATATAAATGCCATGCATTACATATGTTGCAAAGGTCCAAAGCATGTACATTAATCTATAAGGAGCGCTTTATTATAAGTTTCATATTATTAATCCCGAAAACAAAAGAACCAGAGGTCCAAGGCATATATATTATGTTATATAAGCGGAGTGCATAAAACAAAGGTTTTATAAGGTGGGACCCCTCCCCAATCGCAATCGGAGATCGCAAGGGCAGCGGAACATGTAACCAACAGAAAGTTGTGATTGCGATGTGAGGCCGGACTCGATCGATTTATATGCCACAGTTTATTGCTAATCGCATCCGAGTTCCCAATCGCAATCGGTAGATCTTAAGTGTTGGGCCTGATTTCATCTTGAAATTGGTGGACCCGATGGCGTTATACGATGGAGTTAATAGGTTCAATCGCGTCCGAGAGCTTAATCACAATCAGAACTTTCCGATTGATCACACGTCTTTTGTAATATGCTGCGATTGAAGTGGCGGACCCGACCCTGTTATATGCGGGAGTTAATAGGTGCAAATCGCATCCATGTTCTAATCACATCGGAACAATCTAATCACAATCGGAGTTAAAGCGAGCATCAGAACAGGCAAATACATGTTGCAATTATGATTGAAGTTCGGACCCGATGGGTCTATAAGTTATAACTTTATATGTTTAAGTTACGGTCTAACCGCATCGGCACTGGTCAATCGCATCAGAGTGAAAGTGTGGCAGCGGAGCTCGACAATGCAATTCGCGATTGCGATTAATCGCAATCGGAAGTAATCAAGAGTGATATATCGCATCGGAGGTAGCTCATCGCATCGGCGGATAGACAAAGATCGGCAAGTGGGCCCGAAAGGTTTTTTCTTATGTTAAATGGGTCTATTATTAAATCACCAAAAGTTACATAAGAAAGGGTTTTATTGTTGATAGTTCATGATAAGGATTGTGAATAATGTGCTATTAAAAAGGTGTTATAAACACCAAGAGTTGTTTTATGTAACGGTTGCAATTATATTGAAATATGTCGCATGGTCTGTGGACCCACGGGCCTCGGCTTAAAGTGGAGGGCGATTGTTAACATACAACGATTGCTATGGTGTATGTATGTTCCGCTTGCGGAACTCGCCACATCAACAAGACACTCGTGGCATGAACAGGGTTGGAATTGCCCTGATTTAAAAGTCAGCAATTGCATTTTATTTATTTAAAAGGCACAATTACACGTATGCAGCAGCTACACCGCCACAGAGGACAAAAAAGCAAACAGAGCCGAAAGGAGATAAAACACAGTCACAGAAAAGACAAAGACAGCCAAAGAAAAGACAAATGCATAGTGATTCAAAAGACTAAATGAGTTGAGCTGGAGTTCACATTGTAACTCGAATGTAAATGTTTTAATTGTTTTTATTGTTTGTGATGCATTGGCAAGTCTCCGAGAGAGAACAAATTCCCATTGTAATGTTAAATTGATACCTACAGTTATATTTTCTGAATAAGCAGATAAAAGGAGTGAGAAGGCAGAAGGCAAAGAGACATGACTATCCATTTCGAATTCCAAGTAGAATACAAACAGTCATGTGAGGAAATCTATAAATAATATCATCTTGATATGCAAAAAGTGAGAGAGTGAGAGAGAGAGCAAATATAGAGAATGCAAAATATAGAAGAATAAAGCAGATAAGATTAAGAGAAGAAGAGCAGATACAGAATAGAGCTGATATCTGGAGTAAATCAGCAAACATTCAATTTGATAAATTGAGGAAGTTGAAGCTTCCCTATCGATTTGTAGCTTGATAGCTGTTAGTTGTAGCTGACTGAGGTTGAAGCCTCATGTAGGTTGATACCTGCAGAAAATTGAAGGGAGCTGGTGCTTCCTTGAAAGTTGCATCTTGCAGAATTGAGGTTGGAGCCTCCTGTAGGTTGGTGCCTGTAGAAAAACAGTGGTGAGAGGGAGTTGGAGCTTGCCTTTGCATCACAACAATAATAAGATGTGGTTTTCTCCCTTTATGGGTTTCCACTTACATCTGTTGTCTCTATGTGTGCTTCTTATGTGTTGATGTGATTATTTCAATCTGCTTAATTGCTTGCTGCTTTCAACATAAGTATGGTGTCACAATAAATTAATATTGGCTGCAAATAAGAATGTTCACATATTAAACTGTAAATAATTTTGGTGAAATTATGAAAAGGCTTGTGTATGTATTAAACTGATTCACTCCCCCCTCTCAGTTTAATTAAGAATCAACAATCCTAATTCCATGGAAACCCAAACTTATATTCCTAGAGACATTATGTATTTCCTCATTCTGATTTTCCAGAAGGCATAATTTACACCAATGAAAAAAGGGGCTTTATTGGTTGAGCATCCCTCTTTACTTTCCATCCTAGGAACCTAGGACCTCCTTTCAGTTGTTAGACTGATGCAAAAGGAACTTGCTCTGATACCAATTGTTGAACCTTTAGTTAAACTGAGAGGGGGGGGGGCGGTGAATCAATTTAACACATTCATGGACTTTTAAAACTTTTCATTAAAACTTATTTACACCTTCATTTCATGTTCAAATTAAAATGTGATTAATCTTAGAATGTGAGCAGCTAGTATTAATATGATGTAACAACAAACTTAATATGAGAGCAACAAGTATTAAGCAGATGAGATAAACCATATAAACACATACACATCATGCACAGAGACACCATATATAAGTGGAAACCCATAAAGGTATAAAACCACATCTTATTATGGTTGTGATGCAAAGGCAAGCTCCAACTCCCTCTCACCACTGATTTTTTGTAGGCACCAAACTACAGGAGGCCCCTACCTCAATTCTGCAAGCTACAACTTGCAAGGAAGCTCCAACTCCCATTAATTTTCTGCAGGCACCAACCTACAGGAGGCTCCAACCTCAATCAGCTACAACTGACATTTTATCAAGCTACAACTTGATGTGGAAGCACCAACTCCCATCTATTTTCTGCAGGCACCAACATACGGGAGGCTCCTACCTCAGTCAGCTCCAACTAACATCTATCAAGATAAAACTTGATAGGGAAGAACCAACTTCCTTACTCTTTCAAAAGGAAAACACTTGCTGATTTACCTTGGATATCAGCTCTTTTCTATTCCATCTACTTTGTTGTTCATCAATTCTCATATCTACCTTGTATCATCTCTACATCTTCTCAAATTCTCTATTAGCTTCTCCTTCTTCTCTACTCAGCTCCTTCTTCTTCTCTGCTTAGCTCCTCTTTCTTCTCTGCCTCACTGCTTCATTTTTGCATTCTCTTCACTCACTCTCTCTCACCTCTCTTGTGCATATCAAGTTGATATTATATATAGAGTTCCTCACATGACTGTTTGTATTCCACAAGGAATTTGGAGTGAACTACCATGACTCTTTGACTTCTGCCTTCTCAATTCTTTATCCAACTCATTAAAAATATAACAATATGTACAAATTTCAATGTTACAATGGGATTTTTCTTTTTCCTTTGGATACTTGCCTTTGCATCACAAACAATAAAAACAATTAAAACATTTAAATTTTAAGTTTCAATACATAAAATTCGCTCAGCCCTTGGCTTGCTGGTTTTTTCCTTTCTGTAGTAGTCATGCAACTGTCCTGCATACTTTGTTCACTGTATTTTGCATATTCCACCTGTTCACTGCACTTTTGAACCCCTTAACTGCACATTTTTTCAACTCTACAATCTCCAAGACACTTTATCTTCAACTCCAGATTCTGTAAATCTGAGTTATCAACCTCCACTGCGTATTCAGTCAGATCAAATCTGCAGATTTTCTGTTAAACAGATTTAAAATTCAACTTTCTCATTGTTCGATACAAACTATTATTACACCAAATAACGAACTCTCACGCAATACATATTTTCCTTTGTAGAAATCTAACCAAGCCACAACTCTTGCATCAACTTTACAAGGCCTTCCAATTGATTTATGAAAACCCCGCTCAGACCTTCAATATTGTCTATCACTCCAGGGCTTTATATTATTAAACATATGGCACTACAAGCAATGGGCCCACACATACAACAAACGTGGAACACAAAAACCTGATCCATAACTTCGTTAAATCCAAGTGCTCATCCAATGGTTGTTAACACGTCGCATCGCTCCATTTGATCCAACGGTTATCGCGCGGGTTAACTACATGAGGGTTAATATTCAATAGCTGCGTGATGGACTAGACCCCAGTGCTTAAATGGCCCTTCATATCCGACGGCGGAGAGCACTTCACCTTGCCCCCTGTGATCTGACAGATATCGCTTGACTTAGATGCACAAACGATAATGCGCGATGGGAGTGGTTTTCCGAAATCTCTTGAGGCCACGTGTCAGACAGTCAATGGAACTGCTCCGAATTCTTAAATACCGCTTGCCCGAAGAAGGCGGTGCGATCAAAACCGGAAACCCACCTTTACTGTTCATTAGTCAGAGTTCCGTCTTCCGAGTTCTGCATTCCAAGTTCCATCTTGTGAGTTCCGTCTTTCGAGTTCCTTTCGTTATATATATAACTATTCCACTTCGAGGTTCTGTTCTTTCTGTGATCCAGTTCCGGCTAGTACAAGGTTTCGCCTATTTATCTACTGTTCTTCATGCATATGTTATATTTATGCTTCCATTTTATTCAGTGCTGCCTCTGCTACCCATTCATAGAACCGATCTGCTCAATTAGATCATCTCCACTTTCTCCATTTCTTTGATGTCTAAAACCTCTACGAATTGTAACCATTATGACTGTCCAAAATGGGTTCATGCTCCTTTAAGTCTCGCTTTCTACTTCATCATTGCACAGACTCTGCGTCCAAATGTATCCTGGTTCTAATATTTAACCGAGGTCATGTATTCAAATTGGTTTGAACTAATACTAGTCAATTTGCTGCTCCTATCTTTTCCTTTGCCTTGTTGTTGTATCTGCTGCCTCTGCTGCTCGACCTTTGCCTCCACTGCTCTCTGTAAATGTTACCTGCTATCTACTATTGTTGTCTTTTTCATGTCTCTACATATGCTGCCTTCTTTGCCATCAATGACAACATTTCCAACAATAAGGAATATATATAGTTTTCCCTCACCCACTCTCCAACAAAGAGATTAGTTACAAGACCCACAATTGTAGGAACCAATTACAAGGAAGGAAAAACAAGATCCATGAAAGTGGGATCTCCAACTCTCTCCGGCTCATAATTGGGAAAATTCTCAAAACCACCTAAAGGCTCTCCAACCATGCCCTTGACTCTCTCAACCTACAATTGAGAAAAATAGAGAATTGGTGTGAGGTGGTATCTCACTTAAAAACCAATTTCCCTAGTTACATTAAATGAATAATATGTGAGAAAATTTTCCTCTCACAAATATTAATCATTTATATCAAAAGTGAATAATAATGCATGTGTTGAATAAAGGCTCATAAAATTCATAATTAAATTCATGAGCATCTCATGAAAAGCATTAATCATAATTTTACCCACTTAAGCACTTTGTCACAAACTTCAAATCAGCATGGCACAAATTTCTTTTGTGTGCGAAGATCCTTTTGCATCACACCTGCCCACAAAGAAACTTTTGATCTCCAAAATTATCAGCTTCAATCCATCATAAAATGTATGCAAATGTCTCTGAAAGGCACTTTTCCACATGACTCTTTCACGTGACGTACTTCAAAATCAGAACGCAATTCCAACACCTGTAGTTGCAGCAAGGCAAGTATTTGAAAAGGCACATCCATTGAATACTCCACCCAATGTAATTCAGAATCAGGATGCAAAGTTAACACCTGCAAGTGTTGCAATGAAAATGCCTGAAAATGAATATCCCTTGAAGACCCCTTCAGCCAATGTGCCTCAGAATCAGGATGCAAAACCAATAACTGCAATTATTGCAACATAAATTTCTAAAAAGGCACATCCCTTGAAGACTCCTTCACCCAACGTACCTTGGAATCAAGATGCAAAGACAACACCTACAATTGTTGTAACACAATTTTATAAAAAGACATATCCCTTGAAGATTGCTTCACCTCCGTCCTTCAGAATTGGAATGCAAAATTTCACATCTACCTAAAGCTGCAACATGTAGTTGATCATACTTGTTTACATCTTTTGAAACACTTTCCACGAGTTCATTGGTCAATTTTACCTGCCAAAATGGCTTAGGAAAATCGTGTCATTAAATTTGATTACAAAGAAGCCAACAAGGGTCAATGCGCAAAAAAAAAAAATTACACCTCTCACTCTCCCTCACATAAGAGTGCCTAAAAACAAGCATTTTACAATGCTTCATAATAATCTTTACATCATGACTTTCATGGAAACTATGGCATTTCGTTAAGTTATATGCCAACTTTATGATGCCAAAATAACAATTACATAGAAATTTAATGTGCTAAACAACAAATGCACTTGGAAGGTGAAAATAAGTCAAATCCCCTATTGCAAAACATGTGCATCATAAAAGTGCCCCCCTTCAATTTGTAGGCATAGGAAAAATAATGGGCATATATAAAATAAATTTCAAGGAAAATGCCTCTTTTTCAAAAGTCCACCTAGTGGTGGTAATTAACAACCAAGTCCCAATACATGAGAAAAACCCACTAAAACATGTGCATAAAAGGACTATGGGTTTAAAAATAAATAAAACCCACTTCATGCGTAGTAAAACAACTATAGTATATTTCTTCTTCAGACGCTACAGGTTGGATTTGTCATGCAAAATTATTAATAACTAACAAGAGACACATATTTATCAAGAAATCCAAGGTCACACACTATAGAGACAAATATATAAAAGTTAAGGAGTTTCCTTATCGTAACCATTGTTGGAAATGTATTCTCCATTGCCACTACCAGATCCAACTCCATAGCTAGAGCCCGCTTTGTAGCCTTTTCCATTACCAGATCCAGAGATGTAGCTGCCACTAGTGTAACCAGAATCGTAGGCACCACTCTTTTCCCAACACCTACTATAGCCCAAGCTGTATTTACCACCTTCTCCCTGGCCACCATTAGGGCCAGGGGAGTACGTCATATAATCATTGCCATGAGATTGAAGATAGCCACTGTCGTCGCAAGAGCCTCCACCATATCTGATATCATCATTCACAACCCCATTTTCTGAATAGTACTCACCACCGAGCTACCCAACCCGAACTCGAGTACCTGCTCTCAGCCTCACAGTTACCGACACTGCTGCCAGAACCAGCATGGGAAGCCTCACTGTTGTCATATACATATCCATTACCATTTCCCTGGCCCTAGTAAGAACCATAACAATTACCCGAGTTGGCTTCAAAAACATCATACATGCTACGATCGTTGTTCGTGACGTAGCCTTCTCTATACCCCACAATATTTGATCTACCATTGAGGTTATCGTAGGTAGGGTCCTTGTTAAATAATCTTCCCTATCGTGCATCCAGGCTAGAGACAAACATGCTCAAGAAAAATGCATATATGCATAGGGCTTGAGTCATGTTGGGAACCATTATCGATTCTATCTTTGATATTGAGCTTAGAGAGAGATTGATTAGGCACTTATTTAATCATCTTTCCACAAGGAAAATAGTGAATCAAAGCACCAATTTCGCCATTCTACAATCCTCTTCCTCTATGCCCCTTTTTAATTATATACAGACAGTATGCATCCATTTCTTGTTGCATATTTAAGACATTACAACGTGATCACCCAACAGATATTGATGCAACATTAACTTGGCAGAAATAATCCCACAAAATACCCATATGATCACAACAATGTTGGAGGAAACGAGGAACAAAATATTTGCACCGATCATGGTAATAAATCCTTACAAATATGACAATAGGATTCAATAACCTCTTCCAATTTTGAGGTAAAAGTCTTTAAAATGCCTCCAAGGCTCCCGAATCTCGCACTCACATCCAATATTTCAATGTGAGAAGGATTTTGTTTTATTTTTTTCCTGTTTCGGTGCTCGATCAGTGGTGATTGCTTCATCGACGAAAATCCATTCCTTGACTTGATTGTACCAGTCGTCGGTCACCTCTCAGTTTGGATTGTCTAAATCCTTTGGATTTTTTTTTTATGATGAAAATCCATCCTCATTGAAGAATTTAGCCTTAAATAAATTCATCTTTTGAGACCAATATCGGTAGGATTCAACAAATCTAGCACCAAAATAATTCTCAGGATCACACAATTCATGTGGTTTGCTGGTTGAAAGTTATTAGGAATAGATCTTTTGAGAATTCGTAAAAAAATTAGTTGCAGAAACCCTTGTTGTGACCCCAACATCTAGGGAATTCGGAAAATCCTTCATGTAACGTCTCGCAACTTCGTGGTTTCAGCAAGTTCCTCTGAATATGATCCAACCCTAATCGGAAGGAAAAAGACCTAGCCTTCCTTTCATCCGAATTGATCACATTGTTACGGGTTAGGTAAAACGGACCACCGCTACTATCGGTTTTAAGGTTGCATGAGGTTGGGTTGCTCGATGTAAATGACTCACAGGCTTTGTGCCAATGCTAACCCTAAACTACGATATTAAAAATCCCATTGATGTCGGTGAGTTGTTCATTATTGAACAATATCTTACTAGCATGATCCTTGCACTCAATAGTTATAGTGGCACCAACGATAGCAAGTGAAATCCTGGTGGGGAATCCAACAACACAGTTATCGTAGTAAACCTTGCCTATAATATAAAAATTATGGCCAACATGAGCATTAGCAACACCCAACAAGGAAAACAGTAAATCAAGCTATATAATTTGGATAGCTTGGCCATTGTTCAGATACCCACGTTGCCAAAAGATGCAACAAAGATCAAGACAATCGATGGATTACAACAACAAAAAGCACCTATGTATGTATGTATTATTCTTGGTCTAAGTCTTTCCCCCATAACTGCACAAAAAATTCATTCTATTTCTTGACAATTCCTTCGATTTTGGTGAAGCCATCACTATGTCATCATGAATATATTTAGAGCCCGTATTCTAAACCAGAAATATTGCAACTACCATTGACCACTACTATTTTTCACAGGAAGAAAATACACCACCATTAACAGTAGGAAAAACATGCACACTAAGGTGTAGTGATCCTTCAGGTCGTAATAAATTTTCCATCCAAAGGTCGTTTGAAGTGATTCAAGCACTGTCAGACTCCTCTCATTGAGCTCTTCACAATGGTGTCGTTAATCATTGATTTTGAATAAGAAAAATTTCGATTGTTTTCCATCAACAGAGGGATACTTTCCCCCATAAAACTCGAAAGTTTGCAAATGAGAAGAAATAAACATTGCACAAACATCATGAACTACTTACCAAACTAGCACCAAGCACTTGTTTGTCATAATCGAGCTTTTCGAATGGTGGATGGAGCCTCCTTCACGAGATTTCTCACCATATTTCTTCTTGACTTGTGGCGAAATTTAGGGTGCAAGTTCCAGCACTTGTTCTCCCAATGCCCACTGATTTTATAGAAACTGCATTAATTATGCAGTTTCCCATTCAGCTGTGTCTTCATGATAGGAGGATTCAAAAGGTTCTCATTATTATTGGTGTCACTTCTCGTGGACACATCTATCTTATTAACCCACACTTTCTTTCTATGATTCTAACTAAATCATGGTTAGAAGATCTATGGAAGAAATCATTTCTTTTATATGTGAAATAAGAATTCGAATGGTTGTTACACCTTCCTGACATGTCCTTGAACTGATGGGGACTAGGTGGCTTGAATCCCTTCTTGGAATCGGGTGATGAAGAGAAGGATTTTGCTTCAGCTACCTTTGACTCCTTTACCTTTGGATCTTGGTACAACTTCTAATGGCTGGGTGACTCCTTTACCATTTATGCCAATTCCCCCTTCTCTATACCCCATCTTTGTGAGGGTATTCATGCCAACATTAGTTTCATATTCAGAGAGAATGGAACATGAAGTAACATTATATACCTCAGTTTTAGGTCAAGTCTCCATCGTCTCAACCTTCTGCAACTTAGACAATAGCTCCTCTTTGGCTCATAACATCTCTTGAAGCTCCTTCTTATCCTTTTCAGTTGCAACAGTCTTCATAACTTTGCATTGTCATATTGAATGTTGTAATTTATCTCTTGAAACTCTTTCATTATTTTAGTGTGCTTCGCTCCTCTTCCCATCCTGCAAAGCAGTCACCTCCTTTGATACCAAACGTGATCTAATCACGAGTTGAGTACTACTCTAACCATCATTTATGATGTGAAGATATTTTAGTTGACTATGGCTTATACAAGTTTAAATGATCATGTTAGTCCATCGATTATAGTACATAAACACATAAACATAAGTAAATGAATTTAACATATCAAGAATCACATCCACGTAAGTAAGAGAGAGACAACCAATTGGTAATGAGGTTCACCCCTCCATCTCTTTGGGGCTACATCTCCAGATATGCTTCAATTGGAATGCATATATTATATATTCGTTCTTCAATGTGAGCTCTCCAAGATTTCTTATATTCAAGCTCTATGGTCGATCATTAGCTAAGCATTATGGCTATCAATAGCTAAGAATTCTCTAATTTCTTCCCCCCTTCTCATGGCTCACATAAGGAATAAATATAGTTTTCCCTCACCAATTCTCCAACAAATATCATTAATTATAAGACCAACAATTGTAGGACCCAATTATAAGGAAAAATAATATCCATGAAAGTAGGATCTCAAACTATCTCAGGCTCATAATTAGGAAAAGTCTCGAAACCACCTAAAAACTCTTCAACCATGCCCTTGATTCTCTCAACCTACAATTGAGAAAAATAGAGAATTGGTGTGAGATGGTTTCTCACATAAAAACCAATTTCCCTAATTAAATTAAATGAATAATGTGTGAGACAAATTTCCTCTCACAAATATTAATCATTTATATCAAAAGCGAATAATAATGCATGAGCTTAATAAAGGCTCATAAAATGCATTATTAAATGAATGAGCATCTCATGAAAAGTATTAATCATAATTTCAACCACTTAAGCACTTTGTCACCAACTTCAAATCAACATGGCACAAATATCTTTCATGTGCGAAGATCCTTTCGGATCAACCAACCTCATTTATCTACAAATTGGTTTCATCAATAAATGTGTCTTTTCTTTATCTTGAGAGTGGCTATAATCAGTAACATTTGTTGGTTCTTCAAAAATGTTGGGAATTGGAAGAAGTTTTTCATCAAAAAAATAAATTTAAATGATCAATAATAATGTATTAAATAATGTAAATATTTATTGTAATAATAACAGCTTGTTAATTACAGCGTATCTCTTCCATATAAACTCCATGGTTCAATCTATGGATACCAACAAGTATTTGCTTTCTTCATTCCCTATTTGGCACCTTTTACAAGTGCAATATATCATTTTATTAAAGTATTAAATTGTCCCAATAGTAGGTCTTGTTCCTTGTTCATCTGAATATTTAGATGATGATGTGTGATTTCCCTAAATGCACCATTTTCAATAAATAATTAGAGTGCAACTTTTAACTCGAGTATTACTTATTTTTCTAGACAACATGACTCTTAAGTGCATGCGATGTTACACCTTAAGAAATTTAAAACTTTAAAAACATGGATTTAAGGTGATAACAACAAAATTGGAAAACTTTTAACCTTAGCACACAAAGTGAAAACCCTTCTATGAATTTAGGACCAAAATTCCTTAAAAGGTCATCAATGGTGGACAAACATTGCCAATAATAAAACTATGGTTTAAAGAGGTTATTCATTTGGTCTTATCATTTATTAAAGGGGTAAGATTTTAGCAGGTTTAAATTCAGTGAAGGTAAGTTTTATCTACATGTGAAGGTTTTTTTTACACATCTATTAAGGACCAGTTGATGAAGAAAGTCCGCAAGGAATATTTTTATATAAAATAATGAAATATCTTATTCTCTATTTTTTGAAGTAATTTTGTAAAGACTTATTTCATGGTAATTAGAAGGCATTTTTCCTTTAAAGAGGCCAAGTACAAGGCTTACAGAGGCTAACATAAATATTGATACATTTGACTAATATTGGAATTTGACCGAATTGAAACTACTTGATTGATAATATGAACATAACCCTAAACGCTCATTGGATAGCCTCCAAGACATATTTTAAACCTGTTTCAAGAATGTTTCTCATAACATGGAAGATGGTTATTTTGATTATTTGAAGCTTTTAACAAAGTTTTTTTTTGGGATATTTTGATAATACCTAGTTCTCTGTAAACTTTCTCTCGTAATGTATCTTCGGAAACTCCGTAGGAATCCATTCAAAAAATCATTATACCTATGCCAAGAACATTTGGTAACTTGAGGTTTTATACGTTGGATTTAATATTTTTGGACCCGTGTGTGTGTTCATATGTAGGCTGTTGTTTTCGAAACCACAATATATTAGAGTATTGATGCCATTTATTGTCACGATCCTTGCATTGGTTTTCAAAATTATTTTATGAATAAGTAGGGGCTCTTGAATATGTCTTTAATATGCTTCTAATATTGTCCATTGTTTATTATAGGCTATTTGGGTGCTAAATAATGGGACCCATTTTTTGAATATCACATGTTTAATGGATGCCCAACCCAAAATGTTGGAGTCTATTATTTTCATGTCATGGTAGTCAAAATTGAAAGGGGGAGTGGTATAATTTTTATTTATATATCTGAGGAGGTCACATTTTGATGGAGAGCTTTTGTGTTTCATTTCATTAAAATGATACTTAAGTACCAAAAATAGCAACATAAATACCACATGTATCGAAAACAACATAAAAAGATACAAAGAAAAGTAAGTGGATGCTAGTTAGGATTGTTACATAAATAGTTCTTGAAATATATGAAAACATGTATCCCAAAAAAAACCATAAAACTATTCTAAAATATTTCTTGAGAAATTAGAAAGAAATTAATTTTGGATTAAAAACTTACATAGAAATTTATTATGAATTGTTGTGGTAGAATAACCTAAAATACATGGACATAAATTAGTTATATCATGAGAAACAAAATATACCAATAACTAATAGGAAGACATGTACTTAGTAATATATGAATACAACTATTTAGTGCATATACTTGAAGAGAGTTAGGAATGGGAAATTTCCCAATTTGAATTCATGCTAAATAAATCAAAAGAGAAAGAAGTTCAAATTTACCAAAATGGGTACATAAATTTCTTAATGAATAAGTATGAATGTGATGTAAATTAAGATTTAATGTTTTTTTATATTTATGCATAAATTTAATATGAAGAACTAGTGTGTTACAAAAGGCCAGGAGTGTAGGAAATTAAATCACAAAATAAATGAAAATGTAACATACACCTCCCCTCACATCTACCCAACTAACTAGCCAAGCAGGGTAAAAATGAGATGGTGACAGTTAAGAGAAGACTCAATCTCCTTGGTGACTTTAAGCAAGTGGAATCAATGCATGAAACCTTAACATGGACTCCTTGCACCTACTATAGGACCCCCAAAGGCTATCCCAATCAACAAGTTGACTTGTCCCTGGCTCCCACTAATGTTTAGTGAAGGAAATCCTCGAACGATCATTTGATATGAGAAACGGTGTGCCTTGGAGGCTCTGGATGCTACCATAACATATCCATGCATGCATTTAGGGACTTTTGTTCCCAAACTTGTGCTTGTGTCTAAGGGATTTAAGGCGCTTCTTAAGCCAATAATATTGGACATTTCCTAGAACTTCCTATAGCTTTCAGAATCCATCAAACACATGAATAAAATTCCAAATAACCAAAAAATGACTCTAGTTCTAGGCCTGACCAGCCCCAATTGGGATTGACATTTTTTCAAACACTTGGCATGAATGAAATCTATAGGTCTAGGATACAAGATAGAAATGAACGACTGAAAACTATTATGAAACATCACAAGAAGGATCATCACTCTCTTCCTTGAACTTATATGACATCAATTAGCTCTTGCATTGATTATTTTAACAATTACAAGTAAATACATGAAATAAACATGACATGAACCAATCATTTAACCATGCTTACAACGAACATAAAACCATTGAAATAGAAGTGCGATTACAACCATTAAATCCACACATTAATAATTACAAAGCAAGAGAACTTATTTTTCATTAAACATAGGAAATAACTAACCAAGTTCAGGACTTCCATGTACCACCCGACCATAGACATGGCTGAGCCAAATGTCTCTTTAGCTAGTCATGCCCATGACATTTTCCAAGCATGACTGTGGGATCTTATGGATAAACCAATGGAATCCATAGGTTAAACCACATAAACCCTCACCATACCGTGACCACACCTAAATTGGTGCCCCGATCATAAAACCAAACTAAACTTTGAAAATGCCTCTGTAAATCCATCACTACCCTTAAGGAATTTTTTGTCTCCTTGTCTCTCAGGCTTTACCGCAATCCAATCCTGGATGACTAGGCCTTTCACCGAGACTCCATCGTTAGGCTTTACCATATATCCTGCCAAAATCAGTCAAGGGATTCCTAGGCCTTTGGGAATTTACCTTGAGACCACCTCTGACCTAGATTTTGAAATCCATGTAGTAATTTCAAACGTCAAAATCGAGATCAAAATCTCAGCACACCATGGCTATCCGTAAAAATGCAAGGCAACTTCGAAAACCACTATCGAAACCCAGCAAAACCATGACACTAATAGCAAGAGAACCAAATTAAAACATGCATAAGCCATGCATGTCCAAACCAACTAGATTATCACACATGAAATATGTTACCTGCAAGTATTCTTGATGAAGATGCTAGCTCCCACTCTGCATTGCTTGTTATTTTCTTTCCTCTCCCTTGTTTTCCATCCTTTGCTTACTTCCCTTTTCTTGCCTCAACTCTAAATTTCTCCAAGAAAAATCTAAGTATCCAAGAGTGTGAGAGAGAGTGCTCCAAAACTGAACTGACAAAAGTTCTGAGCCAAAAATCTTAAGCCAAAAACTTCCCAATAGATCCTCAGAAGCAGTTTTTTTCATGAGGCCTCTATTTTCTTCCTTTTTCACTATTTTCCTTCAATTTCCTCCTCACATTAAACATATGACCTTTCACCTTCCTTTTCTCCTATTTTCCATTATTTTTCATAAATAGATTCCAAATAATGCCTCATGCTTTTTCAATGCTTTTTCCATTGCCTTCTTCCAATTTCCCCTAGCCATAATAACCGAATTAAACACCCACAATAGGATGTTTTTCCCAACATTCATGTTGGAATAAGTGTCCCTTTCGCATGGTATTATTTTTTCCTTTATTAAATTTTATTACATGAAATTTTAACCTGGGTCTATTGTAGAAAATATTTGCATTTAGAACTCAAACAACCTAGTGCATGCTAATAATTTAGATATTTTACCTTTACCAACTCCAAAAGATGTCAACACTGAAGGTAATAATTTATGACCCCCACTAAATCGAATCTTAGTTGATCTATGCAATTCAATTTGCATAAGAGAGGCTTCGGTCGAATAGAGTGCAATGCATATTTTTAGGAGAATCATGGACAAATCCCATCAATTGATTGGAAGCTTAGATAGGCTTCCTTACATGTATAAGTAGGATCATAGACTGATAGGATAAAGAGGCATATTATGATTTTGAAATTCCTCTTTTTCCCTTGATTATTCAAAATTTAAATATAAGGAAAACTTTTTTGTTATTGTTCATGACAAACTTTGAATAAATAAATCTAGTTTTATTACATTGTTAGATGTCATTTATCTCACAAGGGTCTTCTAATTGGTTGTTACCCATTAAAGGAGAGTAAAAATAGTCCTTTACCTTACTTATTTGTTGCATTTCAATTTTGTTTCAGTGTGTTTGCAGACTCACATAGTAGGATATATAGCTAAACAATTCATATCATTTCCAACATTTTGATAATTATTGAATATTTATTAAGATCACTTGAATTTGTTTCCCTTACACATTAATTTAAATTACACAATGTATAACTATAAAAACTTTAAAGTGGTATGAATTCCATATCATATTCTCTAAGGTAATTAATTCTTTGAATATGTTATGATGTGTGCTTTACGTAAATGGATTTGTACGACACTGGCTAGTTTCAGTGTAAGGTACCTAAGTGAGATATAATATCTAATTGTCAGGTTGACGGTTGTGTGTATATAGTGGTATTTGTAGGTTTATGCATGATTATTACATCACTAATGAGTATTGCGTTGAATGACCACATGTGTATGAGTTACATGCCTTGATAGGGGGCGATTGACTTTGTAGACTTGTTGTGGAGGAAAGCTAAAAGCATATAGTTATCCCCTAATATCTTAAGGATCAGAATGATTGTCTTGATGCTTAAAATAGCTTGAAAACTTGTTTAGGTATGCATCTATACATCTTGGTGAACAACACCATTAATCCTACACTAGGATCATGCATTACCACATTGACATTAGAGGGTACAATTAGTACTAGGTATTGCACTTAATGTTGACACAAAAATATTTAAATTTTTGTTTAATTGCTAGAAATCTAGTCGGTCACAATATTGTAGCTTAATTAATAATTTATTATTATTATTGTTGAGAAAAATAATAAGAGGGGGGGGGGGGGGGGTGTGGGTTGGGGGGGTGAATCAATATTTAGAGCTAAATGATAAACTTTTTACTTTTCGTTTCTCAAAACCCATACGCTACTTTATAGAACAAAACTTGCGTATATATGCAAATATCCTTAAGGAAACTTGCGTATGCTCAGAGCTCTTATTATGAATTTGATTCTTAAATAATTACATCATTTATTCATCAGATGTTAAGCAGTAAGCATGTGCATTAAAAACAGAATAAACCATCACACATAAGCAACACACATGAACACCAGGATTTAAGGTGGAAACCCAAGTCGGGAGAAAACCACTGTTGCCGTCGTCTCAGTCTTCAATATTTATTATAAAGAAAACATCTTACAACCATGTACTCGCGTAGACTCATACCAATGCGCAGGCACCCACCTGCAGAAGGCTACAACCTTCTCTCGTTTACCAGCCTCTCCTGGAAGGGAGCTACTACCCCCTGATATTAGCACCAGCCTCTACTGGCAGAAAGATTCCACTTTCATACTGAAGGATTCAACCCTCAGATCCACTGCGTATGTCTCTGTGCATAACATGGAGTGCATACACTACTTCTCTTCGCTGAAGTCGCATGTGTACGCAGTTATATGTGTAGCAACCTGCGTATACTTCTGAGAACACTGATTTTTCAGAATGAGATCAGACTCAGGTTCAGATCTGAAATCAAATTTCTGTTTAGACAATCTATCAATCATGCAGAATTGTTTAGACAGTCATTCTTCGTTCATTGAATCATCAACCAACAACCAACAACTTGATCTTTCATCAACTTAATCAGCAGCATAATCATTATTCAAACAACTTAGATCTGTATGAATACATCATTGACAGATAACAGCAAAACAAATCAAACATTTCATTCCACATACTTCAGCAAAAACCTAGATTCCATACGCGCTTTTACTTCACTGAACCTGCATATACATGCACTTTAATAAAGACAAACCTGCATATACATCTGCACACATTTCAGAGTTGAATTCATCTTCCATACGCGCTTTTGTTGAAGACAACCCGCGTATATACACGCTTTCTCTGCCACGAACCTGCATATAGATCTACAGACATTATAGGGCAGCACAATTCTTCAGACCAGATAAATAGCTCAGATCTTACCCTTTACTTCAGCAAAGATTCGCTACATCACAGATCTAAACATTCGATAAACAGATCTAGAAAATACATAGACATTTCAGATCTAGAGATCCCTCTTCATCATTTTCTTCATAGGTGCATTATGAATTCATATGTATCAGCAAACTGTTACCCATTCCATGCAGATATATTTCAGAGTGAAGTATTCATTAAAACCCAGACCCATGCACACCCTTGCAGTATGATCTTCTTCTCCTTATATAGATTTAGCCTTTGTCAATACCATGAGTCAGAACCACTCAACCGCTGATGGTATTCCTAGACGGGATCAAATAGATAATCAAGCGCTCAATACTTTGGGTCAATACCATGGTAATGTCCCCTGGTTTCCTAAATTTAGAGCGCAAATGGGCATACGCTACTTGTCACGTACATTTCCGCGTACATACGTGACTTATCCTTAACAAACCCGCGTATGCCTTCTGACATACCTTGTTCAACATTATTCTGGCACTTTCTGAGCTACTTCTGAACTGATATGTAGATACATCAGATTTACATCATTAACAACTTCATCAAGTCAGTTTTCATCAAGGACAACTTCATCAGGCAGATTCCATCAAAGTCAACACATTGTATCACATTGCCAACAATCTCATTTCATCAAGTAGGTTACCATCAAGGACAACACATGCCAACAATTATTATTAATTATTTTATACAATTAATTATTAAAATTATATAAAAATTACTATTATGAATAATTAAAAGCATTATTGCTTAATAAATTATGAATAATTTAATATAAAATTTATTAATAAAAAAGTTTTTTTTGGTCAGCTCCTTTACTCTTTATTTACTATTTATTAATGGCTTGATCCATATTTCAAGCATTCATAAAAAAATTGTCCTGAATATGGATTCTCGTTGGGACTTGAAATGTCGACAAATGTCTTTCAACAATCTGGATAATCCTAAACAATCATCTTCTACACACATGTTTTTGATGAATATAGTTATGTTCTTTTGATTAAGGGTTTAATTCAATGGTATTTGAGTTTAAATATAAAGTCTTAGGGCATTGCAATATGTGTGTATATATATATATATATATATATATATCTATGTGTGTGTGTGTATTTCTTTATGGTTGTATACAATCAATGGTGAAGAGAGTTTTATGTGTTTCTTACACAAGACTAACGTTGGGACTATCATGGTGTGAATCAAGTGTTGGGTTTGACCCTTGGATATATAGAAATCAAGGCATCCATATATTTACATGCATTTTCTTGTATTTTCCCAGACTTATGTAACCATTATACAACCCTCAAAGTTCCGTTTAATTGCACTATAGGTATCATCCACAATGTCATGAATAATTTCTTAAGTAGTTGGGATGGTGGATGAGCATGTCCATTATTAAATAAAAATTAAACTATAGACATTATGTGTGTATATTATTGAGTCTGGTCAGTTGTAACACCAAGCATGGTTTGGTAACTTAGGATAATTGCATGTATAATTGATTTGAAATGACTGTATTAGTTTTGATGTGCTGAGGGTCTTTTCAGTTTTAAAACATGTGCATAATTGGTTCATTAGTTTTCATAAGGATTGAGGAGTTTTTCCATGATTTATAAATGATATTTTGTGAATTAGAAGCATAAAAAAAGCTTAAATAACACTGAAAAATAGTGTAAAATAGAGAAATAAGTCACCACATGAAGTTCACACAGCAGCCATGATGAAGAATTTTACCCCCCCCCAGGCTACATCTGCTGGTCCAACTCCCAATGTCTTGTCCATCTTTCATTATGCATAAAATTTTTCTATTACATGTTGTTACATTGCTCTAATGGTTTTTTTTATCTACACCAATGGCTTCAAAATTCTCTAATTAGTCAAAAATGACTCTTCATTCACTCAGAATGGTCAAAAATTGAACCTCCTACACTTTTGCCCAATATCTCCTAGTAAAACTCCACTAAATGTGGAGAAATCCAGTTAACTAGAGCAAAATATGGGCTACCTGTCAAATTTCTATGCCCCTAACTTCTCTTCCAAATTGATCGCTCATTAAATTTTACGATTGGGCGGTGGCCACATGCGCACCCCCAAACCGTTACAAGACCCAATGGTTAGTGAAACCCACACTACAATTGTAGTTAATTATTTGAACGAAGGTTGAATGTGATCGGGTTACATCTACAGTGGTGGTTAGGCTGGCATCAATGGTTAACCATGTGAAAATACCAGGGACCACTAGCGGGTTGGGACCGCTAGCAGTTCCCAACCCCCAACCATAGTTGCAATACAAAATAACATAAAATCGCATCCTCATATGGTTAAGTAACATCCGTAGAGTAGTTGGTAAACTATGTGCATGCCCGGAGGGAGGTCAGGGGGTTGAGCCATGTGACCTCAAACAAAATTTTAATATGCAATTTTAGGGACACGTGGTGACCTCACGGCTAGCCACATGGCACCCTCTAATTGGCTCCTCCAACTCGTACCTCAAATAGTAAAATGACACCTGTTAACCAATGATTGGTCCAATGGAAGGAATATTCTAAGGAATATTCCATTTTTTGTTGACTCTATATCCAGTTTGTTGATTGTGCATCCTAGTCATACCTGGTCAAACTGTCATAATTTTACTTGTTTTCCATTTCAATCAGAATGCAATATCTTCCTCATACGACATCAGTTTTTTGAACCGTTCATGGCAACGGAATCAGGAAGACAAGATCTATGTAACCATCCTAGTTTCAACCAAATCCTATAACTTTTAATTTTGAGCAAAATTTATGAACTCTTGATCATTCCTCCCCATTGGGAAGCTTTTGGACCCCAAAAGACTTTATTACATGTTTAGTGGATGAGGGTACAACTTCCTTGCCTTTCCAATCTCCATACATTTTTCCTTGCTTGGTTTAGTTCCTTTGAGCCCAACTCGAAGGTAGTCAACACTTCCCCTCTTTAATTCTCTTGTCCTCCTGTCAAGAATTGTATCTTATTTGAGATCATCTACAAATTCTAGCAATAAATCTTCAATAAAAATTAGCTAAACATCACTTCCTTGATCATCAATCAAAGGAGGCGCATACAAGCGTAAGTTTTCAACATTAAAAACTGAATACATTTGCATATAAGAAGAAAAATCAAGTTGGAATTCATTGTTACCTACCTTTTTTGTGATCTTGAAAGGGCCATAGCATATGGGTTTGAGCTTTTTACCTTCTACTTGCATCATTTCTTTGTTAATGTGCAACAATACCTCATCTCCCTCTTGAAACTTGTGATCAAGCTAGTGTTTGTCATGCCGCTCTTTGTATTTTATTTGACTTTTCTCAAGTTGTTCTTGAATTTGTTGATGTATCATCTAGATTTTCTTAATGAAATTTTGAGCCTTTTCAATATCACTATGGCCATCAATTGCAACATCCTTCCCAAAGATGAAGTATAATGGCGATTTTGGCAAATACGCAAAGCATGCTTCAAAAGATGAGGTTTGGGTTGAAGAGTTCTTTGCTTGGTTGTATGCATGTTAAATATAGTGCAGTTGTTCATCCAACATCTTAGGATGTTTGCTGCAATATCCTCTCAATCGATGCACAAGTATTCTATTCACTAGTTTGGTTTGTCCATCAGTTTGTGGATGGAAAGCAGTACTCTTCTTCAATTTTGTGTCCATCATTGTCCATAGATTTGACCAAAAATTCCCAATGAACCTGGAATCCCTGTCACTAACTATAGAAGTGGGCAATCCAAAATGAACCAAAATATTTTTAAATCAATTTCAGTAGTTTGTTCAATAGTCAGCCTTTGTCTCTACCTCCGTTTCTATTGGTGCTTATGGGTCTCGATATAGATCTAAGTGTAGAGGCTTAGAATCACTTGCTTCATCAACGAATTAATCTATCTACTACTATAGCTAGACCTGGAACTACTGCTACATCTTTAGGTATCAGCATCGGGCAAGGTAAATATTTTCAAACCTCCACCATTGAAGTGCCGCCAAGGGAAACAACTCAAATAGTAATTCAAAGCTCAAGAAGTGCCGCCAAGGTAGAGATGAAGGAGTAAGCTTAAAAAGGGGTAAAGCTTGATTCCCGTTGGTTAGATTCCAATAACAAAGAGTTGTAGCTTGATTAAATCTGAGCTATTACACTGGTTACAAGCAAGCGTAATGGTCTAAGCTTGCCTGACTGTGAGACTCACTAGTCTGTAATGTTCCTTTTTAGGAATAGCTAGCAATCCATGGCTGGAAAACACTTTTTCTAGAAATGGAGGTAGCAGGATTTGATACCAAGACATGAATCCCTTAGACCAGTGTGTCTAAGACCAAAATCCAAGGATTGGGATCAAAGAAATCCTTCTATGGTGGTGAGACAAGCCTCCCACACCTAGTTCCCTTCAGAAATTGCCCAAGGAATGGGGTTGCAACAATGTATGAACATATAAGGAATTCTCAGCGTTATTTTAATGAGCCATGGCACATGAAGATGCAAATAGTTGAAAAATGTATAATATAGCAGCAATATAATACAACACTTTGAGGAATCACTCACTCAAGCTAGGTAATGAGAGCCTTAATAAGACATGTACACAAAATGTGATAAAATACTGCTATATATATTTGCTCTAGCTTTGGCAATGCTGTCTATAAGAGACACTGCAACATATAACATGAAAATATAAGGATATATCAATGATATCTCAATAAATGAGGGGGAGAAAGCTCTCAACCCCTGAAAACACTAATACAACAATCCTTAGGAGGATTGGCTACAATACATGTACAAAATAGGACAATACAATAATGCCAGAGTTGTTGGGAAACAACAACTCAAAAACTGGAAATAGATGGAGAAGGATGAAATGGCTGCAAAAAATGAATAACCCTCCACGAATTGAAATCTAAAGTGAAAGGCTGATCCCTTCACCTAAGACCTCACCCTCCAAATATCTGCTAATCCCTCAGAGCAAATTCTCTCCAAGAATAATGTTGTCTAAGAGAGGGACTACGTTTCATATGATGGAAAGTGGTTGGCCTGGTGCCAAATATGGTGGAAGAAGCTCATGAACCTCCTTTTCTGATCTCCCAATGGATGGAAGCTCCCTCCTCTGAAAAACTAGCCAAGGATGGTGTTGTAGAAAACCTCCCTAGCAAAACCCAGCAAAGAATGCACAATCTCCAGCTGAAACTGCGCTGATGAAGAAGGATGATGCTTGACCTCAATGTCTAAATATGGGGAATGGAGTTCAATCCTCCAAGATATGCTCAAGAAGGAGAGGAAATCCTAAACAGGAATTTCCCGGATATTCTTACTAAGCAGCAAGAAGTTGTAGCAAGTCCAAAGGACCAAAGATGAATAATAATCAAGATGATTTGCAATGGTTACCTTGCCCTCCTTTTAAACAATTTGAGATACCTCTCAATTGACCCCACTCATTAGGGTTTCCTTCGTCTAGAAGCTTCCCTCCTTATCCCACTGCACTAGCCCACAATGTGCTCTCCATCTCATGCCACTACATTGTTTGACTTGGTCAAAATGGACCTAGCCTTCTTGCAAAATTCCTCTTTCACACATGGAGGTGTGAAATCTAGACCTATGAGTGATCCTCCTTCATACCAAGAGGATTTTTATTACCTATTCATGAAATGAATGGGTCTCCTACCCATTTATTTATCTCTTATGTGAAAATGGAAAAAATTAATGTTCCATAAAAATTGGGAACATTACAGTCCTCCCCTCTCAAAGATTGCTTGTCCTCAAGCAAGTGCAAGGATAGACTGATACATTTTCCCTTATTCTCCCTGTAGCATCCATGCATTATTAAAACCTTTGAGAAAAGGATGCCATATCATCAATCAAGTGTCCAGGTTGTCCCTCCAACATATGAAATCCAGCTTTTAGTGAACATCCCCAAATAGCTGTCATGTAAAAAGAAATATCCATGAAGGAAAAAATAGGTTGTCTAAGGGCCTCCTTAAGCCATGAGATCAGATATATAATGGGACTCATCATCCCCATATGAATCTCCCATCCCCAAGCAATCATCCGTACAACATAAGTTGCCTCCCAACATGGCAACTCATAGAAATCTCCCTCCACCTTGAGCTTCGGAAATAAAGGTGGGCTGAAAATCTGAATATGGCAAGCCTCATAGCTTTCCCCATGTTTCCCCCCTCTCCATTTATGATAAGTGTAGAGTGTTTGCTGATCATGGGCTGCAAAAGTGTTTCCCTCAAGTGGCAAAATGAAGATAAATCCTCCAAGGATTTCTCCTCCATCAATGATAATCCGACTGACCCAAGACATTTCATCCATCATGAGTAGGACATGATCATCATAGAATGACCCAACGGCATGTTTTTTGGAGGTTATACCATGTGCAGCAAGGTAAAAACAATGTCTCATAGGGCTACAATGCAACTTCATCCACTGCAACTGCAGAAAATAACATGGCAAGCATTGTACAGAAAATATCACCTCTACCACTGAATAGTAAATAGATGAGTGAATCAACAATAAAAAATAAAATACATGCCCATATATATAAAATGGATGGATATCAAAATAAAATTCATGGCCCACCCCAAAACAAGGCAAATAGGTGGTTGTGGTGGCCATGTCTCCCCTCATGTTCCCACTAGAACATGCAATGCATAAACTATGGGAATCATCTCCCCTCAAAGACACATTCAACTCATGTGTCATTTCACCAATAATGCTCCCAATAATAACATGGACAATATTAGAAAATGGAAACATTCTCATCATCAAAATAGAGGAAGTACTGATGGTTTCATATGGTGCTCGAAAGTACCAACAGTCTCTCAAGGGTGCATAACGCAGTTTTGCAAACTGCTGCTTTGGAAATGTACAAGGAAAAATGTTTTGAAATACAATGCTAATCATATGAATTAGCTGAACATGTGTAGAATGGAATTTTTTTTTCCCAAGGCCATGTGAAAGACAGCTGCCTCCATCATATGGTTTGGCCCAACTTTTCTCCTGGAGCAACATGAAAAATTTGCCCCTTTGAGGAGCCATGCACTGCAACATAATGATAAGAGTATGTAAATCAGAAAATATAAACAAAATTCTCATACCATAGGCTGGAAGTAAGATGATAGATGGATCCATATATATGATCCTTCTCCCAAGTGTCAGCACTGTGAGCTCATGCAAAAAGGCTCTTGCCCATGCCAATATTTGTTTCTTGACATGCTCCTTGTCAAGAACACCTCTGGTGATGCTGCTGCAAATTTGAAGCTTTTCCCAAGATGGAAATGTATCCATATCAGTCCAAGCTAAGAAGTAATCCCCTTGCACTATGAGAGTTCCCTCCTCTACTCCTGCAACACCATACATCATATGAGAACAAATCTGCTTGTGCTTTCCCCAAGATAGATCAAGCAACCAAAGTGCTTCTTGCTTCCTCATGCTCACATCATGAAAATCATGTAATGAAGGTATCATGACTGATATATATACCATATCAGCACCATGTATCCCTACTTTCTGTTGCTCAATGATATAGAAATCCTACCACCTCTTCTCCACTCCCATCCTCCTCGAAAAAGGACACACCAAGTGATGGCCAAACTCCTTCAAGAGGAGCCAGCGCAGCAAAGCCTCTTGCTGCTTGATATCATATATTTGCAAGTAGAAAATTATCCTCTTGCTCCTAATCCACATCCACTCCACACCTTTTGGATGTCTTTTCCTTCTTCCTCCTTTGGTACTCCTCCCATGAGGGCTACCATACTCCCAAACCAAATCACCTTTCTTGCATTCCATGGAAGATTGGAATGCAGGTCCTTGAAGACCTCCTAAAGGAGACCTCTCACCCATGACTGTGTTGGATCCATGAGGAAACAAATGTGATGGAGGTAATATCTCCTCTCCACCCATGTTTAATAGCACTGCTAATTCCTCCAATGGTGTAGCATATGTTTCATCCTCCGGTTCAAAATTTGTTTCATTGTTTTTCATGAAGGTGCCATGGTTTGTTTAATCCTCCAATGGTTCAAATCCCACCCTCAATGGTTGAATGAGACTCATCAATAGTGCATGAGGATGAGGTTCCATCTCCTCCTTGAACCCATTTCACAACGCAGTGCAATCATGGTGCTCTAAAATAGCAAAGTGTATAGATCCTTAGACCTCTACATGTGAGTTTCCACATTCTCTTAAATTGTTTGCTGAAATTAAAAGTGGAACTTCACTCATACCTTGGTGGATCTTGGGGTCTTCTTGTGTGGCTGGAGTAGTTTTCTTCTCCAATGCAATGGCTGCCTCATCCATAGATGTAGAAGGCTGCTGATCCAAAGCTGTAACAACGTTGGTGAAATCCTCCTCCCATGGTGGTATGGATTTCTCTTCCTTTGCCCTTTCTCCATCAATGGTTTGGATCAACATTTGAGAAAATTCTACTAAATAACTCACCCTTGAGTGGAATTTGAACCACAAAATAGAGGCTTCATCCTCTATGTGCAGCGATGCAATCTCCACTGCTTCTTTCTCTGCTACTGGATGTAGCAAGAAAAATGCCTCCAGATTTTTCACCCAAGCTCTAGCTGAAGTGTTCCCATAAAATGTAGACAATAGAAACATATTTCCTTCGATTTCTCTTTTTCCATAGGGCCTTATCTCCTCCTTCTGCTGCATAAACTGTGGGAAAGTTGTAGCTCCCCTGAATGCTGCAGAATGGGATTTATACTCACTCAGGTATTGGTCTAGAACCTGATCATCCAAGCATCTCTTATGCTTGCTTTCTTTTTGAGAATAGGAAGTGCATGGACCTTCCTCTTATTCTCTTTGCTTCTACTCCTTGGGGAGGCTCTTCTCTGTCCTGAAAATAGATGAGATCAAGCTCATCTTCTTCAAGATATTATTCATCTTCCTTGGGCTTCAAAGCCATAGGATGAGCCAAGAAAGGTGCTCTGATACGACTATAATGTTCCTTTTTAGGAATAACTAGCAATCCATGGATGGAAAATGCTTTTTCTAGAAATGGAGGTAGCAGGATTTGATACCAAGACCTGGATCTGTTAGACTAGTGTGTATAAGACCAAAATCCTAGGATTGGGATCAAAGAAATCCTTCTAGGGTGGTGAGACAAGCCTCCCACACCTAGTTCCCTTCAGAAATTGCCCAGGGAATGGGGCTACAACAATGTATGAACATACAAGGAATTCTCACCGTGAAGATGCAAATAGATGAAAAATGTATAATATAACATCAATAGAATACAATTCCTTGAGGAATCACTCACTCAAGCTAAGCAATGAGAGCCTCAATAAGACATGTACACCAAATGTGATAAAATACTGCTATATATATTTGCCCTAGCTATGGAAACACTGTCTATAGGAGACACTACAACATATAACATGAAAATATAAGGATATATCAATGATAGCTCAAGAAATGAGGGGGAGAAAGCTCTCAACCCCTGAAAACACTAATATAAGAATCCTTAGGAGGGTTGGATACAATACATGTACAAAATAGGAAAATACAATAATGTTAGAGTTGTTGGGCAGCAGAAACTCAAAAACTGGAAATAGATGGAGAACGCTAAAATAGATGCAACAAATGAAGAACCCTCCTCCAATGGAAATATGAAGTGAAAGGCTGATCCCTTCACCTAAGATCTCACCCTCCAACTATCTGCTAATCCCTCACAGCAAATGCTCTCCAAGGATAATGTTGTCTAAGAGAGGGACTGCGCTTCATATGATCATGAAAAAAAACCATCTAAATCCCCCATTTCCATAATTTTCAGAAGCCAATTGGAAAATTGTTTCAATTTTGGATTGAGAGAGTAAGTACATTGAGCAGCTTCTTTATCATCACTTTTATCTGAGGCAAAAACTTGTTCATGTACACTGGAACCATCCATATCTGCTAATATTTCCTCCTCAAAATGCTCATGCCCCTCAAGAAATATGCAAAGGTATTTATATAGGTTGCTCTGTATCATCAGTTTGATGTTTTGCAGCTCCTCCTGTGAAAAATTCTCACCCTTGTAGAGAAATTTTTCCTGCTTGAAAATTGTACTAGCACCAAAGCCTTCATATCCAGGTAACAAGAGCTTTTGAATCTTCTTCTGCTTCAAGCATTCTTGGACAAAAATGCTGGAATGATTATGTGTATTTTCCCTCGAGCCCTCATAGTTACTCTAACGGGTAGGTAACGATAGTAAAGAGCATATCAACCTTGTTGAGAAATTAGGGCGTTTAATTCAATTTCTCTTTCATGATAATTAACTGTGAACTTGTTAAGCTTCTTTTACTTAGATCTTATCTTTGTTAGCTTATTATGTCTTTCATCAAGTCAATTATCAAAACACAAGAGACACAAATTTTAGGCTCTTCAAGCCAGGGCCAAAACCTCTCCCTCTTGGAGAGGAAAACCCAAAATAAATTCTTCTTATAGATCTTCCATTGACGAGTACCATAACAATGAAATAGACCCTTGACACCAGTATGCATCCAAGACCCTTATCACTAATCTTCTTGGCTTCTCTAACTGATCTCTTCTTTCTACACTACACTGTACCTTTACTAGGGAAGCTCGGTCCCTAGTCTAGCAGCCCCAAAATGTGTGCTTATTCTTGGCTTCCTTTGATATTATCCTTAGCTTCCTAAAGTCTTCTTCTTGGCCTACTTCTGACATCCTTTGGACATCTTTGAAACCCAATACTGAGCCTTTCTTCATGATGTTGTAGCCATCCTCTTTATTGTGATTACCTTCGGCCTCCCTGAGACATGCGAGATAAACTTGCAGACCAAAACAGAGATATGATAAGACTTTCTTTCTTCAATAGCACACCTCCTTTCTTGACCTAATGACATATCCTTTCATCATTGTATTACCTTCTTCATGGATTTTTCTACACACTAGAAGAGAGACTTATCTTTCGCTTTGATATCTTTCTATCTGAAATGTGCAAGGTGGTATAGACCCAGAACAAAGGTAAGTATACCTCTTATTTTCTTCCCAGACTAGCCTCCTATTCTCGCATCAATGTAGACCCAAACTTCGCTCTTCTATCAAAAAAATGATCCAAAATTTCTTACACCATAATGAGGCCGCATCATCCTTTATATAGTGTCTGGCTTTATCTTGTAGGCCGACATGAGGTTTGTGTGTAAGCTGACTTCATCAAGGAGAATATTCACCATATTTAACTAAAGCCAGACACTATCTTTGTCTTCTTCATTACATAAATTCATAATTACAAGTCATTATGAAGACCGAACTTAGTTACACATTCCAACATTCCCTCTTAACCAGGGAGGTATTCATAATGGTACATAGTCACTCTCAATCTAAAGAATCTCATAAGAAAAATTCGATTGGTAATCCATCTTTTATAGCATCTTTATTAACCAACATTGTCACAGTGCAAGGCCTTGATTAACAACTCCATCTCTTCACGAGACTATGAACTACAGTGCTGGTGAGACCAATTATTATAGACATCTTCATCATTGTCTCCAAGGTACATACTCCACCCGCATGTTCACCAAGTATGACCTCATAGGACTATTCTTTTAGGGATAGCTAATCCTTAAAGAATACTCGTCCTTTCATGACTACTCTTACCTTGGATACCCTAATACATCCCCAAAAGAGTATCAGATGCGAGAGGATTATCCAATCCCACATTATGTCTTCTAGGTGAAGACCAAAATGATACGTCTATCTCTCCCTCTTAATTACGGAGGACGTACCCATTCCTATCAAGGAATTTTCTCAAGCTCCCTCTTATCCAGGGACTTTCCAAGGCTCCCTCTTAGACAAGGACTTGTCCAGGCTCCTAGGGACTTGCTTCGAAGTTTCTACCAGGTAATAAACTTATTACTAGCCCCCCTCTTAATCAGGTACATGTAGCAGCAATGATGAAAACACCGAGCTGCTCATGAAGAACTACTTTCTTTAATTTCGTGAATTTCTTCATTGTTGAGGAGTCTTCATCTTTGGGATATCTTCATTCGGGCTCAAATCACCCATCACTTTTGATTTTTGTCCAAAAGTGATCCATCAATTTTTCATCTGGTCTACCTTTATATCATGTTGCTTTCCTTCGAACAATAATTCTTCCAAGGATCTTACATCTTGCAATATCGGTATTGACCTTTGGAAGACATATACTTCCCTTGGCTGCTTTGAATAAGCTCATCAAATATTATTCACTTATAAATATGAATACTTAAATTAAAATCTACTTTAGTGATGATATTTCACCATGACATCCTTCTTGTAGGCATCAACATCCTTTTTTATCTCCTAAAGATGTATTGTCAAGGGTCTCTATATTTTCCATACTTCTATTAGAGTCCACATATCTTCCCTGGAGATCTCCTAGTCAAGTCTTCTTGGATTTCTTGTATGTTGATTGCTTCTTTCCATGGTTTTACTTCCCATGATATTCCTTTTTCTTTCTCCATGGTTTTATTTCATTCCCAGGAACTTCCATTGCACAGTTCCTTGATAATGTACAACCACCTCATATTCCATATGAGGACATATTATGTCGATTTCATCTAGTGTAGATCATGCCCTTTTGGCAACCTATGCATCAAAAGAGTTTCTACTTTCTATTTTGATTGTACTTATAAATATAGAAGTATACTACCTGCAACCACATGGCATGACTTCATAGCATCCAGTGTCAACATTTATATACATGTACCTCATTATTTTCCTTTTGAGTCATCTTGCAGCAAGTTTCCTTAGAATGAAAGATTTTCATTTTCTTGATCTTCTTCATCAATATGTCATCATATTCTAATCCCAAAATTATGTAAGTTAGAATTATTGATGAAACCTTTTTCTTTCTTCCTAACCGGTGAATCCAAAGAGGATTTTATTAGAAAATGTCAACACCTGTTTCCATATTGATTATTGAATGATGACCCTTGATCTAGATGACCACCTTACATAAATATTTTTTTCTGTGAGGTTCCTAGGAGCCTCTTCTTTCATGGCACTCTTTTTTATTGTTGTGGTCTTATTCCTTGGAAGGTTTTATCAACACGATTTCCATGCAAGCTATTATACATTATCTTGAAACTTCCCCATTTTTGCAGAGAAGTTAGTGTCATGCTAGTGATTAATTTGAAACTGTATTTTAGTGGAAAAATTCAGTATTTTTTGGTGGAATAGTTCATAATTTATTCTGATCTAGTTTTGCAAGTGTACTAGTCACGATGATAAATGTGTGGCTTACTTCAGAGGGTTCTCAATTCTTTCTAGATACAATTTTCATCATTTTCTTTGAATACTTCTCTAGTGCTTTACCTTCATATTTGATCCCCTGCACAATTGCTCCTGAGGTCCATTTTGTTATGTTTATTGGTTGTTTCTGTGGAAAATTTTTCCTGAGGTTCTGCAAGGTAAATCCAAATGCAAAAAATACTATTTTAAATATTGATATTTTTTCAAGAAATTCTTGTGTGATACGTGAATTTCATAAATCTAGATTTATATTTCATTATCTATATCAATATATAAGAACAGACCTATGGATTGTTGATATTTCTCAAACTATGGAGTTGTTCCTTTCCTGTTGCTTGTTCTTTTATATTATTATGGTGTGATTCAAGTTTTTAGTTGTGCTTTCCAATTATTCTCCTATGTAGTACATGCTTTGTTAGATTATATCAAAAGTTATTCTTATTTTCTTTTAATTATGTATATTGAACATATTATTTCTAGCAACTTTTGATCTTCCTAGTTTTTCTATTCCTTTGGTGTATCTTTGCACCTTTAGGGGCAATTGCTATTTTAAAGTCTAATTCTTTAAAGGGTGCTAGCTCAATGGAAGAGCACCTGCTTTACAAGCAGGAGGTTGGTGGTTCGATTCCATCATGCCCTAATATTCACAGGGAATGAGGACGATCAATTTTTGGTGACGAATGATAGTTTGACCATCACCAATGAGCTTATGGTGACATTTTACGACCCTCACCAAAATATGAAATGGTGACGGTCAACGAACGCCACCATATATACGCATCAATAGTGACGACCATTAAAGGTCCTTCACCATAAATCTTTGTTGTTGATATGAAATGGTGAGGGTCATTGTTTTTCATTGTAGTCATTTTTTGTGACAGGCCTTGATGTCACCAATGAGTTTATGGTGACAGTGAATGAACGTCGCCATATATATGCACCAATTGTGATGGCCATGAAAATTCCATCACAAAAAGTCTTTGTTGTTCATATGAAATGGTGATGGTCACTATCCGTCATTATAATAAATATTCGTGACGGACCTTGAATGTCACCAAAACACATACTTTTGGCGAGGCCACCTTTGGTGACGTTCATTTTTTTGGTGATAGAGGCTATTGTCACTCACCATTGCTCATATGAAATGGTGACGGTCGTTATCCATCACTATAAATCATTATTGGTGACGTTCCTTGAATGTCACCACAACACCTATACTTTCGGCAATGCCAACTTTGGTGACATTCAATTTCTGGTGACGAAGGCTCTTTTGACCCTCACCAATGAGCTTATAGTGACCATTTTTTATCCTCACCAATGTCCTTTTTCCTATAGTGTGATGGAAAGAGGTTGGCCTAGTGCCAAAGATGGTGGAATAAGCTCATAAACCTCCTTTTCTGATCTCCCAAGGGATGGAAGCTCCCTCCTCTGAAAAACTAGCCAAGGATGGTGTTGTAGAAAACCTCCCCAGCAACACCCAGCAACAATGTAGAATCTCCAGTTGAAACTACGCTGATGAAGAAGGATGATGCTTGAACTCAATGTCTTAATATGGGGAATGGAGTGCAATCCTCCAAGAGCTACTCAAGAAGGATAGGAAATCCTAAACAGGAATTTCCCGGCAATTCTTACTAAGCCATAAGAAGTTGCAGCAAGTCCAAATGACCAAATATGAATAATACTCAAGATGATTTTCAATGGTTACCTTGCCCTCCTTTTAAACAATGTGAGCTCCCTCTCAATGGACCCCACTCATTAGGGTTTCCTTCCTTTATAATCTTCCCTCCTTCTCCCATTGCGCTTGCCCACAATGTGCTCTCCATCTCATTCCACTGTGTTGTTTGACTTGGTCAAACTGGACCTAGCCTTCTTGGAAAATTCCTCTTTCACACATGGAGGTGTGAAATCCAGCTCTATGAGTGATCCTCCTTCATACCAAGAGGATTTTTATTACCTATTCATGAAATCAATGGGTCTCCTACCCATTTTATTTATCTCTTATGTGAAAATGGAAAAAATTAATGTTCCATAAAAATTGGGAACATTACATGGTCGAACAGAGATGAAAGTCGGCCATAGTGATCCGGGAGTCCCACGTCAAAGGGCTCTCACTCAATGGATCAAAGGTACGCCAGGGATAATAGGCTGATGACTCCATCGCTTCTCCTCTTAGCTAAGTGAATCATATAAATCTTCCCTATTCCATAACTTGACCACTGTGAAGGTTGTTACTTATTATAAAGAATTCTTGGGAGGAATTGATAACCATGAAAAATGATTCTGTGAATACCTAAAATTCCCATTCTTATTAGAGCGATATTTATAGCACATGGAGGAGACACACACTTAACTTAAAGAACTTAGAAAACTTAGAGACTCTATTAGCTCCCTAAACACTCCTCCATAGGTTGCTCGAATTGAACCTCCGACCTTTCCTCCTGTTAAGCCCTATGTACCTACACCGAAATGGTGTGAGGAACATGAGGCTCCCTCTCCTAAGAGAAGTTATCATACAAATAATTTATCCTTGGCCTTCCTTGGCTTAGCTATTGACCTGAATGATATGAGTCAATACATTATGTAAAGTGATCTTTCTAAGGAGTTGAGATCCATTGTGCATGTGTGAAAGCCTATACAACGGGACCTCATTGTGCAGGTATAAAGTGTACACTACGAGACCTCTTTGAAGGGGACCAATAATCTAAGTTGAGTTATAGTTAGAAAATTATAGTCTCTAGAGAATGAATAATTGAATGAGCTATGTGGTAAATAATGGAGTGAGCTAATCAGGGGGAAAAATGAGAGATAGTGCTTATTCAATAGGGGTGGAAAAATAAGTAAGCAAAGATGGCCTATAAAGTGATTTTTGTGCTCCCAAACTTTTAGGAATGCGGGCGGGGGAACGAACAATAGATCCTTCCTTTCTTATTACATGGCATAAGTATACACATTTTACTGAATCTATCCACAAATACAAAAATATAATCATGTTGCTTTCTTGACATAGGTAGACCTCCAATAAAGTCCATGGAGATGCTCTCCCATAGCCTTGATGGTACTTGTAGTGGCATGTACAATCCAATATTCCTGTTACTAGGGTTACTTGTTGCACACATAGAACAACCTCTTATAAAATGTGACACACTATCTATTATGCGAGGCCAATAAAAATACCTCTATAGGTGTGCCATTGTTTTGCTTACCCAAAAGTGTCCAACAATAAGAGAAGGATGAGATTCTCTCATGACACTTAGCCTTTCTCCTTGTGGAATACATAGCTTTCCCAAATGAAACAACAAATTTTTATGCATGTCATAATATTTTTCTTCAACTTGATTCCCTTCACTCAAACTAGCATAAACATCTTGGAAATAAATGTCATGTGCATATTGTTCTATGTAACTCTCATGTAAAATGGAATCATTTTTGAGTAAATTAGAAGCACTAATGATTGGTCTTGAAAGCATATCTGAAACTTTATTGAATATACCTTTTTGTACCTTATAACCAAGTGAAATTGTTGAATAAATCCCATCCACTTGAAATGTCTTGATTGTTGCAATTTTGTTTGCGACTGCAAGTACTGTAATGGTTGGTGATCGGTGTGTACAATAGTCTCTTTACCCATCAAGTAGTGTTTCCACTTCTTGACACTTTGTACCAATGCATATATTTATTTCTCATATGTAGGATAATTATTCACAACGCCACTAAAATTTTCTGAATGAAAGGCGATAGGCTTACCATGCTACAAAAGGACTGCGCCCATGGCATAGTCACTAGCATCAATTTGTATCTTGAATGGTTTTCTGAAATTTGGTAGTGCAAGGAATGGAGCTAAAATGATCTTGTCTTTTAAAGCTTCGAATGATTTTTATTGTTTTCCTCTTTATTGGAAGCCTTTCTTCACACTTGTCACTGCATGCATAGGAGCTACAATGGAAGAAAAGTTAGCAATAAATTTCGTCTAGTATTGAGTTGCACCTAAGAAACTTCTTACGTCAGTAACTATTTTGGGTGTGGGCCAATTCACAATGGACTCCACTTTAGAAGAAAAAATCCTCATCCTCCTCCTACAATACATCCCAAATAGACCAAAGAAGTCTTTCCAAACTCACATTTTGACATCTTAAAAAACAATTTTTTTTTCTTCAAAATATCAAGCACTCTATTTACATGCAAGACATGATCTTCTCTTGTTTTGCTGAAAATTAAAATGTCATCTAGGTACACAATAACGAAGTCATCAAGGAATGGTCACAAAACATTATCCATAACTTGCATAAAAGTTTCTAGTGCATTACATAAACCAAAAGGCATAACTAGCCACTCAAAGAGTCCTTGTTTGGTTTTGAATGTAATTTTCCATATACCACTTTCTGCAATTATTACTTGATGATATTCACTTCGTAAATATGACTTGGTGAAAAAATTTGCTTCTTTCATTTTATCAAGAAAATCATCTATTCTAGGGAGTGGGTAACGATTTTTTATCGTAATTTTGTTCAAAGCTCAAAAATCTACACACATGTGCCAAGTCACATCTTTCTTTGGTATCAAGACTATGGGCGAACCACATGGTGAGGTGCTTGGCCTTATGGTGCCTTTATCCAACATCTCTTTGACTTTCCTCTTTATTCCAACATTCTCCATTATCGACATGCGATACATACCGATGTTTGGAAGAGGACAATCCTGCTACAATTGAATCTCATGTTGAATTTCCCTTTTTGGAGACAATCCTGTTAGCTCCTGAAACATGTCATGATGCCCATTAACCACATCATATAATTATAATTTCAACTTAGGACCACATCCCTCAAAATATTCATGATTAATGTCAGCTTTAGGATTAACCATAAGAAGAACAAAATTCTTACTTGAATTGACCGCTCTCTTTAAGTGTCAAGCATTTACCAAAGAAATGTTTGTCTTCTTGCGGTGTGCTCTAACAATGAACTCCTTGCCACAATTGAATAAACGGTACTTGTTCTCATGGCGATAGAAGATCTATTTCCTGTCATACAAGTAAGAACTCCCTAATAAAATACCTGTTATTTCAAGCGAAACCACATCTAATTCAACTGTGTAAACAAAACTTGTAGTGATTGCAAACCTCAATTACATTTCCTTGCAACCTGTAGATTTTCATCCTTACAAATGAAATGCAATGGATATGGTTGTGGATGTGGTATGGTCTCAAGGTTAATTTTTTTAAAAAAATCTTCAAAGATTAATTTTTCTTGTGATCCACTGTCAAAAAGTGTGTCAATATTGGTAAACTTGGATATGACCCTCACATGAAATAGTTATATTCTTTCTTCTTCATCTGGAGTGTTTATGTGACAGTTTGATGTACTGGTACTGGGTTTAGTTTCAATTTCTTTTCCCTTCATGTTCTTCAATCCCATGGTTGTAATTTAGTTTCATCACCTGAATCAGATCCTAAATCATGTTGATATGTAGCAGTAGTTTTATGTTTCCCTTTGTTATTGGGTTTCTTTGGCCTCAATTCTGGATGAAATTTCTAACAATGAGTTTCATCATGTTCTTCTTTTGAACAATGTTTACAAGTCACTTTTTCTCCCTCTTTCTTAATATATTCATTCTTTTTTTTTTTTACCTTTTGGTTCTTTTCCTTGGCTTTACCCTTAAAAGGTTTCTTCCTACCCTCTCCATAAATGTTCTTCCCTCTAACTTCTAGATGTGTGGCCTGAACACAAACTTCAACTAGAGTGGTGGGGTTAAACATGAGAATAATATGTTTTAGTTAGCTATGTAAGCCTCCTATGTAATTTAGCAAAGTTTCATGGCTCTACAAATCCACCCATAATCAAAGAGCTCTTCTCCTAAATTCGTTGGTGTATTCTTGCACAATTTGTCCCTTTATCTTTCTAAAATTAAAGAGTTCATGATGGCTTTCTGCATATGAGGTAATGGATAAAATTGTCATTTAATAGAAGAAATAAAATCTGACCATGATAGAATAATCTTACCATGTTTCTTGATTTCTTCCTTTGTCTTGGCTTCCCACCAAAATAGTGATGCATCTTCCATTCTCAAAGAAGCTAATTTAATTTTTGTATCATCATCTTGAAGGTTCTATATTCTTAAATAGACCTCCAATTGTCAAATCCAATTATCTAGCTTGTCTACATTTACTTCACCATTAAGCATTGACAATTGTAACTTAACATCAAGTTTTAATAAAGGATATTTACCACTGTTGTTGGACTTGTGTGGCTCATGTACTGAAGAAGAAGTAGAAGATGATGATGATGATGAGGGTGAATATGGTGGCTCTCCATTGCCTCCATTTCCTCCATTTCCCTTCTTTGATTTTTCTTCATCATGTTGACCTCCTGAAGAACCTTGTCCTTCTTTTGGATTTTAGATCCTTCTCCTTCCAGTCTCTCATTCCTTTTGTGATAAAGAATTCTAACCATCTCAATCATGTCAAGAAATTCTTTCCTAAACACTCTTTCTTCTTTCTTAGGGTAAAATTGTTCATGAATTTATCCTTCCTCATGAGGTAGGCTTAATGGAGATTCTACTTCCTTAGGAGGTGAACTAGGTGGTGGAGATTTTGGCAGTCTTGCTCTCCTTTGATTTGGCTCCTTTTGAGAACCTCCTTCTTCCACCAGTTTGCCTTCTCCTCTTTTGAGCTTGAGCCTTGTAAGCATCTAGCACTTGCAAATAGTTAAAAAAATATTTTGCACTAAACAACACCAGAGAAAAAAATTTAGCTCTGATAACATCTGATTTGAAATGACTGTATCATTTTTGTTGTGCTAAGGGTATTTTCAGTTTTAAAACATGTGCATAATTGGTTCATTAGTTTTCATAAGGATTAAGGAGTTTTTCCATGATTTATAAATGATCTTTTGTGAATTAGAAGCATTGAAAAAGCTTAAATAACACTTAACAATATCTTAAAATAGAGAAATGAGTCACCACATGAAGTTTACACAGTAGGCATGATGAAGCAGTTCACCCCTCCCGGGCTACATTTGCTCGTCCAAATCACAATGGCTTGTCCATATTTCATTATGCTCAAAAATTTTCTATTACATGTATTCACATTGCTCTAATGGATGTTTTCTCTACACCAATGGATTCAGAATGCTCCAATTAGTCAAAAATAACTCTTCATTGAATAAGAATGGTCGAAAATTGAGCCTCCTACACTTTTGTCGAATATCTCCTAGGAAAGCTCCACTAAATGTGGAGAACTCTAGTTAGATGGAGCTAAATCTAGGATACCCGCCAAATTTGGCACACCCCTAAATTCTCTGCAAAATTGACAGCTCATTAAATATTATGGTTGGCCAGTGGCTACATGCGCACCCCTAAACCATTACAATACCTGGCGGTTAGCGGAACCCACACTGCAACTGTTTGAGCCAAGGTTGAATGTGGTCAGTTGACCTCTACTTTGGCGGTTAGGATGGAATTGAAGGTTAACCATGTGACAATACAGGGGACTACTGGCGGGTTGGCACCGCCGATGGTTCCCAACTCCCAACCATAGTTACAATACACAATAACATAAACTCACATCCCGATATGGTTAAGTAATATTTGTAGAGCGATTGGAAAAATATGCACATGCCTAGAAGGAGTTTAGTTGGTTGAGCCCTGCGACCTCAAACAAAATTTTAATATGCAGTTTCAGGGACACATGGCGGCCTCAGGGCTAGCCACATGGCACCCTCTAATTGGCTCCTCCAACCCATACCTCAAATAGTAAAATGACACTTGTCAACCAACGACTTGTCCAATGGAAGGAATATTATGAGGAATATTCCCCTTTTTTTTACCGTGCATCCAATTTTTTGATTGTGCATTGCATTCAAACCTGGTCAAACTGTCGTAATTTTGCCTATTTTCCATTTCAATCAGAACGCAATATCTTCCTCATACGACATCGGTTTTTTGAAGCGTTCACGGCACCGAAATCAGGAAAATGAGATCCACGCAACCATCCTAGTTTTAACCCAATCTTATAACTTTAAATTTTGAGAAAAAATTATGAAATCTTGATCAATAATAGAAGACATGTTCCACCTTATAAGCTAGACCTTTGTTACATGACTAGGAATTATGAGAGTTATATATATATTATAAAAGACATGGTGTTCACAATCCTTAGTTGTAGGTACATCTTACTATAGTGATGTATTGTAGTAGTTGTTAGGTTAACTGACGTAACTGTGTTCTTAATTACGTGAAGTTGACAAAATTAAGAGTATCGATACTCCAAGAAGTGTACACTTTCTCTCATCAATTTAAAAATAATTTTTGACATCCACATCCCTCCATGTTACAAGTCCATATAAACAGTTATGTACCTTCCTTGAATGAAGTCAAATATTTCTTTGTACATAACTAAGTTTCTCTACTTTCTAATGAGTAACATTGGTCCTCTTAAGAAAAGGGTTGAATCGTAAGTTGACTAGCTCCTTTTAACACTGAGGAACTAGGAGCGTGAGATAACAATCACAAAGTAAGCTTGCATAGCTTTATATTTTTGTTTAATACACTCTCCAATAACCAATGGGATTATTTTATGTAGGTATGAAGGTAGCAGACTCAAAACCACCCATGGAAAATTACTTCTTCAAGAGTATCCATCTTGTTCATTGCATCAACATATCCCTATGTCACGTATCATCATCCATGTATAAAGTTTTGTTTTTTCTCTTTGTACACAACTTGGTATTAGGGGAATATCAGGCCATGTGAAGGGAGGTGTTGATTATGCTCCATATATTCTCTATCAAATTTTGGAGTTTGTTGAAAAACTCCAAGAAGGTGTTTGTGTAATGAATAATTTGTTTTGTTTTGTCAACTATGTTTCCAATGCATTCATTTATTTCATCAAGTCTATTGGAATCTAAATGTGAAGACCTAATAATCTCCATAAGTGGTGGGGTGAAAGGGAAAATATATCTATATTAAGGCACCAATTATCATTGAGAAGCATTTTTCTTATGTTGTTCCCTTAAGGTGATTGGGATTAACTGTTTGAATTCTACCCAAAGATAACCATAGTGGTTTTTAAGGCTGCATGCACTTCAAACACGCATTGATATGCAGTGTATCTTAAATTTGTAGATAGATTGGGGCCATTGAAAATATGTATGATAAAACTATTTGACAAAGGAAAAATGTGAAATCCATGGAAAGATGTATAGCCTCTATTAAACCTTAAAATTAGATTCCAACTAGGCCTCAATAAGTTGAAACCATTAAAATATACAAATTCTTAACAGTACATCCATCATAGTTGGTAATATATTGACAAAGTTGGTTGTTGTGCTGGTATAACTTAGAAGAAAAGTGCATCAAACCAAAGGTAGTTGCATTAAAACAATGGCTACCAAAAATCCCTTGATTAGTTCCTATGTCATGTTAATGTTTCACTAAGAAGAGCCATTGTATTAATTCCCAACTTTGTTTTTTTGAGGCATTGTCGATTTTGACTCATGGACTTCCTTTTAGCAGTAGATATATACTTAAATAGAAATTTATAACTAGGAATTTGGGCCCTAAATATTATATTCTTGTTCATAGTTAACATTGTTTCATAAGAATTTTGTTATACCTTTTTTTTGGTCATCTAACCTATTATTATTAGATGCACCCAAGTACACCATGTAAGACCAATTTTACCCCAAGTAAAATTGCTTTCACCACATAAAATAACTTATTTGGTCATATTTAACCCAAAACAAAGCAATTAATTAAATAAATCTTTATTTATTTAATTACTTCCTAGGAACAAGTTATTTAAATCATTATTTAAATAATATTCTTAGTTAAATTTGACTAAATCATCCATAAATAATCAAATAAACCATTATTTATTCCCCTAATTCCCCTAAAATGACAAATAAATCATTTATTTATTTATTATTTATAAATAAAGGAATTGACCCAAGTTAAGAACCCTTTTCCCTCCAACAAATATAATAAAATATTCCTAAAAGGTGCTTCTAGAATTCGATTAATAATATTTTATTCATGCACCGAGTTCTAGACCGCCCCAATATTTTGTTATAAATAGAGGGGTTTTCCCCATTCATTAGTCACCTTCATTGCATTAGATCACTCTGGATCTTCTCTTGGTCACCATTTTCCATTTTTCTTTGTGAACTCCCATTGAGTTCTATGTTTGCCTTTCCACATCCATAAGAGAGAGAAATGCTAGATTTGAAACACTGAGGACTTCCAAGAACCCATCCCACTGAGGAGAACCGGAAAACACCTTTCTTTTTTTCCTCTCAGGCGCCCCATTCTTTAATTTAATACAAAATTCTTTTATATACATTCTTCTTGTCTTGTTCATTGGATCTATGGAGCTATGTTATCTTTTATCTGCTTAATATCTTTTGTGCTTAGATCTGAATTTGTTCAGCAATATTAAAGGTATTTTTCATCCATAATCGATGTTAGGGCTATTTGTTATGCGTAGCTAAAGTGATCTTTTACGAGGAAAGAATCATACTAACAGTTGGCGACTCCACACGGGTTTTCTTTTGCGACTGCTGTCGTTTTATCTATTCCTGCATATCCAGCTATTTCAGACCCTAGGGTTTCTCTTCCATTTTTTGTTTTTCCTATTTCTATGGTGATTTTCACCCCTAAAAACCCTTAAACAGTCAAATTTTTAACTTTCGTGTGTTTCTGGCCTTATTGCGCAGGTGACAGACATCGGCCGTAGCTGAGATGACAAATTTTTCTGAAATCTGCCGCCGAGAGAGCCGGATCTACAGGTCGCACTTATCGGCCCAAAAAGTGCAACCTAAGCCTGAAAACAGGTCAGAACCTGCGACCTGCACTTTTTCTGCAAATTTTTCAGCACTTTTTCTGGGTTTGTCTAAAGCTTCTGTCAAGGTTTTCCAGCGTCTGTCTCTGCCTGTTCAGACCTGTTTCTGATCTCCTTTACTCAACTAAGAGGTAATATTGTCTCTTAGGGCTCTAGTACCCTCCAATTTTTGTGGACGAGTCTTTACTGTTTCAGAAGTCTGAATTTCCAGAGTTTCAGCCCTCTTTTTCTCTGATCTGATACCTCCTTTTCATATCCCTTTAGATCAGCTCTTCTCCCTCTCAAAACCACCTCATATCATTTGTTTGGGTTCATTTCTAAGGCCACTTCCTTGTCTCTTCTATTTTTAGCTGATCTCCTCCTTTTTAGCAGCAACCCTGCCTTTGCTTATATGCTGTTCTCTGCACCACTTTTTAGTAGATTAACCCTTTAGATCCCAGTCCCTCCAGACCTTCGATCTATTGGCCTCTTTTTAGCGTGCTTTGCCTAGTTTTTTCCCTCTTCTAGACTAGCTTTGAGAGACCCGCCTTCTTGGGTTATATTGCTGCATCTTTAGTCATTAATTTTCTATTCTTTTAGTCTTATTTACTGAAGATTTCTTTTTTGTTACGCAACACACTCTTTCTTTTAGTCTCAAAACATCTGGGTTTAAACAATTAAAATTAATGCACGCCACACACTGACCCTAAGTGAAGAAGTGCCTAGTTAACACCGCCTGGCAAAGACTTTAAAATCAATTGTCACTGCACCTTTCTGCCCTTGACCTCACTTGATTTTGTCCCTCTCTACCCTTGTTGGTTTTCTTCTTCCCTTCATCATTGCGCCGCCAAGGCACCTCTCCTGGAGACTTCTTGGCCTTCATCCTCAGTTTCTACTTGGTTGACTTCGTCCTTCCCGTCATCATCGAGTAAGTGTTTCCCCGAGTCTGCACTCTGAATCTTCCTCTGATTGTTCAGGTTCTCCCCCTCCTGGTTCTCCCCCTGTCACTTTCCCCATGTCTACTTCAGGGCCTACCACCAGCAGCAACCCCAGTACTACTGCTGGGCCTGTTTCTAGTGGAACCACCTTGGTACCTACCTTGACTGTCCCATTACTCCCTTATATGGCCAGCCTTAGTCTCCCTAACTTCAATCAGCTGATTAATGATCCTATCTGCCACGATGTTAGTTGGTCTGCTATGTTAACCAAGCTCCCCTCCGACATTCCCAAGTTCGAAGGCCTTGCTAGTGAGGATCCCTCCAACCATATCCGATCCTTCCATATGTGGTGTTCCTCCAATTCCATTTCTGACGACTCTATTTATCTTTGATTGTTCCAACGCACGCTTATAGGCGAAGCTTCTAAATGGTATGTTGAATAGGCCACCTCCTCCCATACAACTTTTGCGACCATTGCCCAAGCCTTTTTATCTTATTTCCAGCTCCCTCTCTGATACAACACTGGCACTGAGATTTTAACCTCCTTCCATCAATCCTCCTCCACCTGCCTTTCCGCTCATGTTCAGGAATGGCGGTGCTGAAGAAGCTTATGTTGCACTCCCCCCTTTGAAGATCAGGTTTACATGGACTAGTTCCTTCGCTCTCTCTTACCTCCCATTGGTAAAGATGTTGCATCCCATTTTCCCCAAACCAAAGAAGCCGCCCTCCAAATCGCCTTGAAGTATGACCTTATCTATGCCCAATCTGGTTATGTTTATACCGTCCTTCCTGACCTTCCCAAACCCGATGGCCCTAGTGCCTCAGGGGCATCTCATTCTGCCGACGGTATCGTTGGAGCCCTCTCCCATACCTCTGCCCAACCTCCTCCGGGCCATGCTTTTAATCTAGGGGCTAGCCCCTCTAGCGTTTTTTCCCCTCCATGCAGCATGTATTTAGGCTACGACATGCCTCCTCCTTTTGCCCACCCCCTGCTTACCTTACTGTTGCCCACCCTCCTCCTTATCCATATCTGCACCTTGGTGTCCCAACTCTTCCAGCATTTGGACCTCCCACTCCATTGCCTTCTCAACCCCTACAACCGCACTTACTACCTCCTCTGGGGCAATTATTTTCACAGCAAGGGGCACCCAATTTTCCTCCTTCTCAAAGAAGGAGAAGAGGCAATCAATCTGCTTCTGGTACTCATGGACCTAATCCTTCCAATATCGACTCTACCACTGCTAACCAAGCATAGGGCTCTCAGCCCAAGCCGGATAGGCCACTTCGCAAGCCCTATTCGTGTTGCAGTGTTTATGGTCACTACACTCACGATTGTCCCTTATTACCACAAATGCGGAAACTTTGGGATTCTCAGGCCACCGTACGGGGACAACACTCCTCCCCTACTGCCCCTCCCACCCCCGTTACTTCTCCACCTACTGTGTTTACCGATCCTTTCCCAAAACAAGGATTTGTGGCCACTCAACCACCCCATGCCCCAATAACCACTCAACCTTCCCCTTCTGGTTCCTCTAATTACCAGATTCTCATGATGGCTTTTGACCCACCTCTCACTGTCGACCTCAACCTTCAAACTCGGTCCTGTCATTATTCCACACCTCCTGTTCTGACTGTCTCTGAGTCTCCATCATCAGGCCCTACAGAGCCTCTATCGACACCCCATGGTCCCTTGCAACTCCCTCTGCCCAAAGTTGAGGTTCATCCCAAGCCTCCTAAGGGACCATTACGCCGAAATGCTGCCTCTGGTTGGGCTGCCCATTCATACAACATCGTAGACGATCTGGCCCAATCTCCTACTGCAATTTCAACACTGGAACTCCTCCAGTCATGTCCTTCTCAAAACAGGGCTCTACTATCTGCTGTGAGCACTATAGATCCTGCTGATGACCAATTGATTGTTTTCGACGCCTGTCAATCAGACCATCCCCCTCTTCCTCCTTCAGTTGCTTTCCAAATCCCAGTCAAAATCTGAAACGCCAATGTTGCTCAGTTTATTATTGATGAGGGGGCATCTACCTGCGTAATGTCCGCTTCGGTTTGGAAACAACTCGGATCCCTGAAATTGGCCCTTCCACCATCACCCTTCGTGCATGGGATGGCCATGCCTCCCAGCCCATTGGCCTATTTCGTAACTGTCCTATCACCCTTTTCGGCAAGACTGTTTGTGTAGATGTTGAAGTTATTGATGCCCCTCTTGACTACAACATCCTTTTGGGGTGTAGTTACACCTATGTCATGTCAGCCGTCCCGTCCGCAGTCCACCGCAAGATGTTTTTCCCTCATAATGGAAATATTGTCACCATTGACCAATTGACCTACCATGAATCAAAATCTTAGACCTCCCCTGAGTCCTTCATCTCTATTGTCACCAATAAACCCACTGTTGATTCGTTGACCATTGTTTCCCCCGGTGTCTACAAAGACTCCTCTCTGCTTGGTACTTTTCTTGGTCCTCCCACTCCTCCCGTCTCTGACCCCAACTCAGTGAATGTTTGCATGATTCAATCGTCTCAAGCTAGCCTTCCGCGAACTGCTCCAGCTAGTCAGCAATCTCTATCTCACCCACCGCCTCCTGCTCCTAGCCCTTCGCTTCAATCAACTGAACCTTTTTCACCCGGCCCTTCCCATCACACTCAGGAACCTTCCTACCCTCCTGAGTCAGTTCCCTCAGGTCTCCACCATATGGGAGCCGTCCCCCCTGGTCACTACCCCGCTGGTCAGATACCTTTCCTTAGTCCCCGTCATGGCTACCCTTTCCCTTCCTAATTTAACCTTGGGAATTCCCATTTGGTATCTTACCCTTCCAATCGAGACCCCACCAGGCCACCCCAAACCTTACATAGTTGTGACACTAGTTCAACCGATCCCCGTCACTCCTTCCACCACCACAATGCCCCTCACCCCTCCGCCAAACCCTCTTAATGTTGCAATTACTACAGGCAAGAAATGAAAAAATCGCAAGGGGGAATCCAACGACAAGGCCACCGCACCTGACCCTACCCCTCTCCAACCTGCCAAGCCTTGTGCCTTGTGTGATGGTATCGGTCATCCCACCCATATTTGTCCTGAGTTGCCCTGTATCCAACCCATGGTTAAAGTCGCGTTCCCTGAATCTATGGTCCCTGACACCTCTGTTTCTTCCTCATCCATAGCCATGAACCCAAAGACTCTTCGCACCAACAAACCCTGTGCTCTATGCAGTGTCCATGGCCATTATTCCCACCATTGCCCTCACCTCACGCATTACCGAGCCTCTTTAGAGGTCATTCGCGAGTACGAAGTTAAACAAAATCAATCTGCCTCGCCCATCCTTGCTCAGTATGCGTCAAGTTTACTTGAGGATCCCCCAGCTACCATTGACATCCCTCCCCCTGATGTTGAGATGTCCGAATCTGCTTCTCCTCTCTTATACCTATCATCATCCGCACACCCCTCGGAGTACATCCCCTCTAAATCCACTCCGTCTGTTTTGCTTGATCCCCCCTCCGCTACTTTTTCGGGCTCTTTATGTTTCGACCATCTTTTTACTTGTTATTCTGTCATTTCCCCTAATGATCCATACGTGCACCTTTCTTCCTCTACTGATGATATAGGTAGCTTTGCAGCCTCTTGTGGTTTCCACCACCTTTACTTTCCCTCCCATCAGCCCGATACTCCCATCCGTATCTATGATGTACTTCGCACCATGTGTCCTCGCTTTTCCTCCCTTTTCTTGTCTTGTGATGATATTCCCTCGACCCTCTCGTCCACTCATTACCTTGGTTACGCCGATGGCTCCAGTCGCTATTCTCGAAACCTTGCCTCAGCTGCCTGGGCCATTTTTACCCCCTTGCATACCCTTGTCCTTGAAAATGGGGTCTGCATTGGTCAAGCCACCAATAATCAGGCCGAATATGATGCAATTCGTGGTCTCTTAGCCGATGCTCTCTCTCATCACATCCTCCATCTGCATGTCCATTTAGATTCCCTGCTTATTGTCTTACAACTTAATGGTGTCTATCATGTGCATAACCCTCTCCTGTTTAGACAATATTTACGAGTGCAACTTTTGATCCACCAATTTAGATTAATTACATTTAGCCATATACCTAGAGATCAAAATCACTACGTAGAACAACTCGCAAACCATGTTCTAGACTGGAATTTATCACACACAACACAATAACATTTAACACCATCAATCAAATACATCCATCATATATAGCATATCACCGGTGTATTTAGAGTCCATCTGCTCTGAAACATACGACATGCCCATAGCATGTTAAACAAAACATAACTACAAAAATGGGGGGCACCACTTGCCCCTACAAAAACACTGGGGGGCACCACCTGCCCTACACCTAATCACTCCTTGGAGGATCCCGAGCCAGCGGCTCTACTCCCGCAGCTCGTAGATCACGCACAATCTGATCGGCCATCGCCATGCGTCGCATGATCCCTCGCCACTCCGAGGGTAGCCCAATACACAACTCTATGTATCGGTCGTCTAAATCCTGCCAACCATGCTCCGACACACCGGTCAGCAGTCCCTCACATCTATGGCAGATGTCCTCCACTAGTGTGGCCATCTCCTCATTCTGTCCTGTCCTCGATCCACTTGCCCCTGTAGCCCCTCCTGCTGCAGGATGTCCCATATATCCGGCCGGTTTTACCGGAGCTATATCTGCATTCCAAAAAGTATAAGGATTAGCACCATGCAGACTAGTCACAAACTTTAAAATGCACATAATAGATTAGTTGCTTGTCACTTACCATCGGGTCCCCATACTCGACCAGGTGGAAGCGGCAAGTCCGGATCTCCCCAATAACTCATCCCACTATAGGGATAGTCATCTATGTATAACGGCATCTGATCCCAATGGGCGAAGAACTCTGGTCGGCACACCTATCCGACCACCCCTCCCCCTCCTCTACTTAGTACCCGTCCCCACCGATGCATCCGGGGCTCTCTCGGGCCCCCATCAGGCAACTGTATACGAGATCATAAGGTCGGGATCTTCTCAAACAAGAAAGAGCACAATACCATCCCATATGCACAATCGTGATTCACTTGCCGCTTACATAGCGACAGCTGTCATTTCAATGACACCAACATCATCTGGGCCCACCCATAGTAGGTTCCGCCCAACACACTCTCTAGAATCATCATCTGCCCTCCCGTGATGTGATGAACTGCCTGGCTGCCCAAAATCCGCAACACTGCTACTGCCACTGCCCGAGTCTCCAATCTCTCTAGATCCCCAACCGTTATCGAGTCCCTTTGACTCAGACACCTGGTCGACAATGTTGCTCAACAAAATCCATAATGTTATGCCCCTGTGGTAACACGGGTTGCGTATCCCACACCATCTCCAATGGTGGGAGACTAGTCAAGAAATAAAGATCCTGGACCGTTAGCTCGATCCTGTGCCCTTGCACTATAAATGCCTCATGATCTGGGTCCCAATAGCTGATAATCCAGGCCAACAAGGGCTCCCCAGCTCTCATCAATGGGTTCTCCAAAAATTTCAGAACCCCAAATCTAGCCAGTACACGAAGGACACCCTGATTCTCTTGGATTTCTATCCGCAATGTACCTAAGTCTCTCTCTCTCCATTTGATCAATATATCTGCCATATCTGCATGAAAACATCATTTTGTCAGTCTCTAGATCCATAAAACTGCATCTATTCACACCAAAACTGAATCTCAGCCCAAAACAGCACTGAAATCACCTCCCTCTCATAGGTCACACTTTTCAGCAAAAACCTGGGCCAGGTCACACTTTTCAGGCCCAAACCTGCATCCCAGCTCACATTTTTGCCCCAAAAAGTGCGACTCGGTCATGCAGAAGAAGTAGGGGCAAGTACCTGAGATTTAAGGCCCTAATCTGCAACTTGAATTCATCAAAAACAAAGCTTAGGATTAGGCCTCTTCCTGCAACTAACGGATCACAATTCCAACAGTTGGTTTGTCCGCTACGATCACCGCAAGATTTAGGGCCTTCTCTCCTCTCCACATTCACCACAGCTACACAAGAAAATGAATGATTTTGGAGGGAAAATTCCTCATTAGAAGAAAAACCCCTGTTTTTTCTTTCGCCAGCTGCGACCAAACCGTAGGCCCGTTTAACAAACCGTCTGCACTATTAGAAAGCTCTCACCGAGAACTCAAATGGGTGTTTGTTATTTTTTCATGTTTTGATACTTCACCAGGACACATTGTGTCCATGAAGGATCTTTTAATCTCTTCTCAACATCACATTTCTTCACTTACAACACTTGTATCCAGGGCACCACTTTGCCTCCTTACTCGTCTTTGTTCGTGTTGATTTTCGTCATGAGCTACCCTATTGTACTCATGTTTTTATGGTTCCCCATTGGACCTTTTACTGTGTGATAGAACCATCGAGTCGCCCTTTCTTAGAGCATTCGAGTTGAGTCATCACATTCATAGAGTCTACCCCGAGTCCCTTTGTACCCCGCTATAGTCCTCCATCCCTTCTTGCTTGGTCCCTCTCTCGTGTCGCACATTATGGCCTTCACTACCCTTGTCTCCTATCCCTCATGGTATTGTGTCAATCGCTACCAAGCCATTCATGCCCTTCATGCTCTAACAAGAGAAGTCGTTCAACCACTCCTTCGTATCCCCCATTCCATCATCACCATTAGTATTTATCTATTCATTGCTCTCCTACTTCCCCTCGTGCCTTAGTTGGGTTTCCTTTCTTGCCTCACCTATGGCAGACCTACTTCTGTTGACATCGGCTCATTTATTCCAGAAGCCAGGTCTAGGGGGCAGTGTAGCTTGGTTCGAGCTCCTATCAGCATGATCATGATCTATACACTTGATGGTCCAGTGATGTAGCAGCAACTATTGATGATCCCCGGGCATCTGTGAACCCTCATGAGGGGGTGACCCTGCAGGTAGCCCCCCACATGCTCAGATGACTTCATTTCCGCCCCTGATGCAGCTCCTCCCATTTTATGATGTCAGCCTCCACCGCTTGCGGTGCCTCTTCGATTAGCACGTATCAGTCATATGTTGCGAGCCCTTCCCCACGTGTAGGGGGCATTTGGGTGTATTTGTATCTCATGTACTACCATATTGTTGCATAAGTCCTGACGACTATTCCAGGCATCGCATGTATGTGAGATTTATCATGTTATTTATCTGGCTCATGTTTAGGCTAGCACATGCTTCATTATTGTGTTCCATGGTTTTTCGGGTGCCTTATTCCCTGTACTTATTGTGTTCTGTGGTTTTTCGGGCGCCTTATTCTTTGTACTTTGTCTCGGCGGGCATAGGTATGCCTCCCCCGCCGCCTTCAGCATGGGTACCACTTCATAGAGACTTGTTGCACCTGTAAGTCTCGTCTCCTTAGGGTCTAGTCCTTTAACACATCAAACACATTACACTTCTCTCTCTCGCTTCCCTTTTGCTACCTAAGTGATTGAGTTCTTACAACGTACTTCGGTCATACGATTTTCTCCTAACACTCGTAGGTTGGGAGACAATCTGTTATACCATTTTTTTGGTCATCTAACCTATTATTATTAGATGCACCCAAGTACACCATGTAAGACCAATTTTACCCCAAGTAAAATTGCTTTCACCACATAAAATAACTTATTTGGTCATATTTAACCCAAACAAAGCAATTAATTAAATAAATCTTTATTTATTTAATTACTTCCTAAGAACAAGTTATTTAAATCATTATTTAAATAATATTCTTAGTTAAATTTGACTAAATCATCCATAAATAATCAAATAAACCATTGTTTATTCCCATCATTCCCCTAAAATGATAAATAAATCATTTATTTATTTATTATTTATAAATAAAGGAATTGACCCAAGTCAAGAACCCTTTTCCCTCCAAAAAATATAATAAAATATTCCTAAAAGGTGTTTCTAGAATTCAATTAATAATAAGGTTGTGGAGGCGGCGTAGTGGTAATGTCGGCCTCATAATGACGGACCGGTCTTGTGTTCGATCCCGAGCAAGGTCGTAGCTCGTCGTGCGAGTAGTTAGTCTAAACCGGGCCAAGCCCACTACCTTAATAATTTCCGGTTGCGGATGTTTAATAGAATTGATGGGACCTCCGTTCCGGGCCAGCTCCCAAGGAATTTCGCATGGGGTGTCCATATGGCTCCCAGCGGTGCCATTAAATCTGAATTCAATTCGCAAGTGTGCAGTTCATTAACTCTCCAACATCGGTGCTTCTTCCTCCTCGGTCTTCTCAGTCGGCACATTATGGACTCTGTCTCGGGTTCTCCAGATCGTTTCGGCGCTGATTGCAGTTCTTTGAAGCCTATTTGCAGTGCTTGTCCTGTAGCCTCTGCAGTGCCCAGTGCCCGCACTCACACTGGCCATCGCTGCTCGCTGCTCAGTTGTTTAGAAACTATGCCTGGGTATCATTTTTCACATAGCATTCTCTGTCAGTCCAATTTCAAATTGCAGATCTCTCCTGGCTCTCTCCGTAGTCTCGCTCCTGTTCAAGATTTTTCCCCTTGGCTTTGGTCTGTTCCCACCGCTGAGACTGAAATGCCAAGGCTTAGGCAACGCATGAGGTGTCGTCATGGTGCCACTCGCAGCAGGTCTGCAAGCGATCGTCCATCATCCAGCTTCGATGGAGCTCACCTCCCCAAGCATACTGATAGGCAGCTTTCTCAAGACTCCTCCCATCTCTGGAACCTCGATAGCCCTCCCGGCTTGGCCCGCGAACATCATCCCTCCTATCCTCATATTGGCACGCCTCCCTCTGTTCCCCTCCCTTCTGGAAGCCATTATCTGCGGCAAACATCGCAGAGAGAGGAGCTCAGCTTTGACTGTGCCTTCAATCTCCCGACCATCACTGCTTACATTACTATTACCCTGTGAGAAGAGTCAACTCCTCTCGCTCCCCCGGCGCATGACCCTCCCCCCTCTCCTTTCGTCCCCCGCCCTATCCCTGCTGCAATGCCTCCTGCCGGTCTGAGCGATACACTTGTTACTACCTCACCCTCCCTGGGTCATCTTTCTATGCAGGTGGATGCAAACCTCTCAGATAAAGACGGAGCTCCGAGCGCAGCTGCTGAAGACGCAGAGGAGCATTACGGGTGTCGCATTGAGGAGGAGCCACCGTCTCCAACCCACACACATTAATTCTGCTATGAACTGGCTCAGTATGGTTTCTATTCATGTCTATTTAGCTAGAAATACTGGTTTTTTTGTTTTTGTTGTCTACAACAGCAGAAGCTGCATGTCAGTGATGTATTTTTGTAGTTATCTTATGCTGAACATAATGGACCTCTCACCGGTTTCCCTTTTCAAGGGCAGTGCAACTGCTTTTAAAAGAACTGGTTTCCCACTCTGGGTAGTTCGTAAAATTGATAGAGCATGGACTTCAAGCACGGTTTCAGGCTCCCACAGCTGAACCGAGGCAGTTTTGTAACATTATGATTACTTAATAGAATTAGCACAATTTAGAAAGAAAAAAAAAAAAGAATTCGATTAATAATATTTTATTCATGCACCGAGTTCTAGACCGCCCCAATATTTTGTTATAAATAGAGGGGTTTTCCCCATTCATTAGTCACCTTCATTGCATTAGATCACCCTGAATCTTCTCTTGGTCACCATTTTCCATTTTTCTTTGTGAACTCCCATTGAGTTCTATGTTTGCCTTTCCACATCCATAAGAGAGAGAAATTCTAGATCTGAAACACTGAGGACTTCCAAGAACCCATCCCACTGAGGAGAACCAGAAAAAACCTTTCTTGTTTTCCTCTCAGGTGCCCCATTCTTTAATATAATACAAAATTCTTTTATATACATTCTTATTGTCTTGTTAATTGGATCTATGGAGCTATGTTATCTTTTATCTGCTTAATATCTTTTGTGCTTAGATCTGAATTTGTGCAGCAATATTAAAGGTATTTTGCAGCCATAATCGATGTTAGGGATATTTGTTATGCATAGCTAAAGTGATATTTTACGATGAAAGAATCATAGTAACAAATTCCACATGGTATTTTGCTATAAGTGATACATAAGATAAGAAATTACTGAGAGAGGGGGGGGGGGGGGGATAGCGGGGGTATTTTCCCTAGTACATGTTTTTCATACTACATATCCCCACATTTAGTAACATGTCAATTAAGGAATTTCACATTAATATATTCGAGTTGAATATCGTCGTTATGAAAACTATAGGAACTTATTTTTCCTGTTCTAATCTTGTTATGATTGCACACAAGCTCTAATAACATTGGAATAAGAAACTTGATCTAGAATAATTCCAACATGTCGCATTTGGAAGAAAAACTTCAAGGCTTATTCAAAATATGCATTCCAAATATATCCTAAAATTATACCATTCCAAAAACGTGCTTATACTTTGGAAAAGTATCGAATAATGTGTTGGCATACTTTATCCTGACACATTTGGCATAAATGACTCCAATATTGTTCTAGTGGTTTTTGCATGGCTATGAATTCCCCATTTTAGAGCAATCAATTTGACACGAACACTGAGAATTCTTGCAAAGGTTGATTGAGTTGGCTTCATGCCATCAAACGACGTTTTAGGAAACATTTTTAGGGCATTGAGAAGTTGAACAAGGGTGAAATATTTGTATGCCCCATTCTCGTAACCACACATTGGGAGTTGGGTTACCATAGTAACCACCTATAGTTATTATATTAGATAAGGGGATCTGTTACAAATATTCTCTTATTTATAGGAATATTTGAAAATTCTCTTATGTGATTTTTTCTGATTGAGTCGTGGGAGACCATGTGACTGATTGGACATTTGAAATGCCAAAGAATGAATCTGTTGATGTCTTGGAGATTCAAACTTGCCTTATTATGTTCCCAAGCACTGCTCAATTCCATCCTTCTACCTTAATGAGAAATGAAAGTGTCTCGATTTTGAATCTACATCGGGTTCTTAATCAATTCTCACAAGCTCACACTAAAACATTAAAGGTAGGTTAATATCCAATATTTTACCTCTTTGAATAGCTTGACGTTATTCATAATTTCTCTTGTTGACTGTTGGACTAACGCGAGGGGTAGGATAACTTATTTTGTGATGTCCCACAATGAAACTACCCATATATTATTTAGGACCAATTTGAGGTGATAAAAATACCTTGTTGACATTTCAGAAAATACCTTAGTGGCATAGCATTAATTCCCGATGTATTTCACAAGTTGCGGAAGCACCTGAGACATATATTTTTGGTATAATTTGAATTATCCCAATGAGACTCAACTACAACCATTTATTTCTTATGAAAAAAAATAAAAAATAAAAATAATATTTAGAACAAATTCCTTTGCACACTTTATGGTGAATACAACCATTAATGAATGACTTTCCCTAGATAGTTGATAATAAGAGAATGGCGAAAATGTTAGGATATTTTGACATATAGGAAATAGTTAAGAATAACTTAGTCTAGTGTAGATTCAGGTAAAGTGTGTTTCTTTACCATGTACATTTGTAACTTATAATCCGACGGTCACGATTTGTAGTGATCCGACGGTTATCTCTCACCTCAGTATTAACGACAAATGATCTGTGGCTTAGCACCCGATTGGTCCATGATCTCTATTTAAAGAGCATGGAGGGTCATTTTTTCGGTAATTGTTTATGAGAGAAGCATATGTAACTTTTCTTTTTATATTAATAAATTTCCTAAAGTGGGCGCGTTGGCTCAAGTCGTGGACTGTTTCCCTCTTTGAGGGTTTTAACCACATGATTATATTGGTGTACTGATATGTGATATGGTTGTGAGCAGTGACCTTTGGTTCTTGATCTATGGAACTTACCCTGTAAATTCCTAGATGGTATTAGAGCTATTTTGAGGGCCATATCTGTTGTTGATCAAAATATGAAGCCAATTTGACTGCATGTGAATGACGTTTTGTAGATCTACTATGTCTGAACATTTTTGGGTTTGGAGAACTGCTCGGTTGTGTCCGGAGCATTTGTTACAGTGAGGAATGCTTTTCGTTTCATGCGAAAAGGTTTACAGCTGCACAAGCTATGACAGTTTAGATATGGAGGTATAAAGCATCTATTTTGCAGTTATATTTCTTAATATTTTTGCTTATTTCGGTTTCCTTTTTTTTATTTTCGGTTTTTAGGTTTTATTTATTTTCCAGATCTATACCCTCTTCTCTATGTATTTTCTTTGACCTGTGCTGCGTGCGGTATCGAGAAATCAAAAACAGGAAAAGGGATTTTTTTGCTACATATGTTCTTTCCCCGCATCTTTGTCCAATCTCGGGAAATAAGAAATAGTGAAAAAAAAAGATAGTTGCCGGTAAGGCTAACCGAAAATCTAACATTCTGCTGTAAGTCTTTGCATTTCATTTTTTTTTTTCTCAGTTTTTGTGTTTTTTGTGCTGGAAAAGGCATACACATCGAAGAGTAAAAAAAAAAAAACCCTTCCTCCTTTCAAACAATAACATGATCCTTTTACTATCTCACTTGGTGAGGGGCTAGTTTATGAGAATAGAGGTCTTGGGTTCAAGTCTCCTTCTCAAGCTTCTTTTGTAAAAAAATTTGTTCAAAGGGGTGGATCTGTTTTTTTAAAAGCTGCACTTCATTTCGTTCCCATAACTATTCAGCATCTACAACTCAGATTGTTCAAAAGGCATAACTTCTTCATCTAGAAACCATTTTTCGAGCGGTTTTTTTTTAAACAAACTAATTTTTGGAGATATTTCCATTGGAGCTATTATTTTTAGCTTTTCTCAGCTTCAGTATTTTTTATTTTTTATTTTATTTTTTTAAATGTTAACTGCATACCCGATTATTCTTAACAGCACCAATTATTTCCAATGGCTACCTCACATGGTAGATATACTTATAAGTAAATGGCATTATAGAATAGCCACAGGGCTATAAACTAAAACTTCTATTGATGATAAAGTTGCTAAATGGGAAAATAAACAAGATCAAGCATGAGGGTTGATAGGAATATCTATTGCTCAAGATCTTCTATTTCATATCCTTGACACTGACACCCCTCATGAAGCCCTGGACAAGCTAAATACTGTCTTTGGCTTTCAAAATCAAATCAAGGCCCACCATCTTGAAAATGAGTTGCTTACTTTGGACCCCAATAATTTCTCCTCTATTGAAGATTTTTTGCCCAAATTCAAGACCCTTAGAGTTATTTTAGAAGGTTGTAAGGTCAAAAAGGAACATGGTAACCTCATCTATGGCATTATTACTAGGCTTGGCCCTGCATACTTTGTATTTTTTTCCGCCTTCCATTCCACTAGAGAAGCCATCATTTCTTCAGGAACCACCTATAAGAACCCATATTTTGATGCCTTTTGTGATTATTTGATAAGAGAACAAGAAAAACTCTTACACCCTGGTCTTATCACTTCTGGAAACGCTTCTAAGAAAGCCTTAGTAGCCCAACGTCAATCATATCAAAATAATCCTAAGAAACAGTATCCTAAAAAGTATGGTCGGAAACCAAACAAGGGTCCTAAGCAATTTCAGCCACAAACTAAAAAAACAACTCACCAAAATGATAAGGCATATAGAAAGAAAGGAAAGAAGATAGATAGACATTGAAAATTTTGCAATCGTGATGGCCATTTAGAGTCCAAATGTTTTAAGAAGATGGAAGCCTTAGAAGCAACAATGAAGAAGCACGACATCAATTTGAAGCACTCTTCACCTTCATTTTCAAGAATGAAACTTTCTTCTTGTGGTTTTCAAGCATCAAGATCTGGTTATGCATTAAATGTATCTTCCTCTTCTCATTCTCATGAGTGGCTCATTGATTCTGGAGCTTCTTCTCACATGGAAAAAAATAAATCCATGTTTTCTTCTTTAAATGATTGTAGCACCAAACATATTTACGTTGGTGATGATAGATCTCTTAGTGTTGTAGGATCTGGAACCATTCATCTCGACAATGATTAGTTTAATGATGTACTATGTGTTCCTACCTTGTCGTGCAACCTTCTCTCTATTTATCAGATAACTCATTCAAGTGAAGGGAAAATAGTAGAATTCTCACTGCATGATGTTGTAATCAAGGACCTCAAATATCCTAAACATATTTTAGCTACTCGCATTGTTGATGATTCCAAAAGGTTGTATAAGTTTGACAACTCTGGGTCATCATGTCTTCCCTCCAATTTTGTTGCTCATAATGATGAAGTGAGCAAAATTTGGCATGAGCGATTTGGTCACATAAACTATCGCTCTCTTCAAACTCTATGTAAGGAAAATATGGTGATGGGCCTTCCTATGGTATCTATCCAAGATGGTGTTTACTCCAGATGTGTACTCAGAAAAAATCATGGGGATAGTTTTGAAAAACGTGCCTCTTGGCACGCTTCAGCCCCTTTGTAGCTTGTGCACAGTGATTTATGTGGTCCACTTCCTGTTGTTTCTTTCTCTGGTAGCAAGTAATTCTTAACTTTCATTGATGATTTTTCCAGACGCACTTGGGTATACTTCTTAAAACTCAAGACTGAAGTTTTTAACATGTTCTTAGCCTTTAAGGCCTTTGTTGAGAAACAATCTGGACATTAAATTCTTAAGTTAAGATCATACAATGGAGGAGAATATGTTAACAATAAATTTATCAAATTTTGCACTAAGCATGGAATTCAATTGCAACATACCGTTCCATACACTCCAGAACAAAATGGTGTAGCTAAAAGGAAGAATCGCCCCTTAAAAGAAATGGCTAATTGTATGCTTCAATCTAAAGGACTTGGTCTCAATTTTTTGGAAGAAGCCATTAACTGTGCAAATTACATAGTAAATCACACTCCTACTAAGGTTTTAAAGAATATAACTCCATAAGAATCTTGGAGCTCAACCAAACCAGATGTAATTCTCTTTCGTGTTTTTGGAAGTGATGCTTGGACCCGTATTCCAGATGTGAAACATAAAGCCTTAGAACCTAAGAGTGAAAAATACATTTTTGTTGGATATTCTGAAGATTTCAAAGGATATATACTTCTTCAACCAAAATCCAAAAATATAATCATTAGAAGAGATGTAAATTTTGATGAAAATATATCAACTTGCGAGCCTAGTTCTGCAGGTGTGCCACCTTTGGCCTGTGAGCCCGATTCGGCATATGTGCAACCTCTCTCTCTCTCTCTTATATTTTTAATAGCATTCTTTCTAGTTCAGATGATGACAGGGAGGATGAAAATCCTCCTCCACCTCTTGAAATTGTTCGTTATACTCCACCACTTCTAATATGGGTCTGTTCTACTAAGGATGCAACAGGTTCTCTTGTAGGTGACCCTGTCGATCGACAATGTACACGTTCTCAATTCCAAAGAGCTTCTTCCTTATTAGCTCAAGTTCTAGAAAATCCTGATAAAAAACCTTTGAAGAAGCCTTCGGTCATCCAACTTGGGATGAAGCTATGAATGAAGAATAGCATTCCTTATTAGCGAATGATACTTGGGATCTTGTTCCTCTTCCAAAAGGAAGAAAACTTGTTAGATGCATATGGGTTTACAAAACAAATTTTGAACTAGATGGAAAAGTGGATAGACATAAAGCTCGTCTTGTTGCTAAAGGATTTTCACAAGTTGAAGGCATTGACTATACTAAAACCTTCTCCCCTATTGCCAAAATGAATTCTATCCACCTTGTTCTTTTGCTTGTTGCTTACTTTAAATGGGAAGTCCATCAGATGGATGTTAAATCTACCTTGGAGATTTACATGAAGAAATATACATGGAACAACCCCCTGTCTTTATCCATATTGACTCTATCCTTGTTTGTCACCTTAGGAAGTCTCTCTATGGTCTCAAACAAGATCCTCAGGCTTGGTATGCCAAAATGGATAGATTTCTATTAGATAATGGATTTTATAGGTGTCATTCTGAGAACACTGTCTACACCAAGAAAGCGGGTAAGTCCTTCACCATCGTTGTTCTTTATGTTGATGATCTTATCCTTACTGGTAGTGATCCTTACAGAAGAGAAATGAGGATTAGATGGAACCAAATAATGAACCCCAAATCCTACAATAAACAAAGAAGGAAACATCGCTAGGGAAGGTGCAATACAAAAACCATTACAAATGTTCTAGGATTGAACCATAAGTGCATTATAGAGATAATCTCCAAATACACTAGAGAGAGAAGATCACAATCATAATAACCAAGAAAAAAGAGAGAAACAAATAGGTAAAGGTTCCCATAGGCTAATCACTTGTAAAAAAAATGAAAGTGATCACAATATGTGAAAAATAAATATGAGTGGGTTAATTTATACACATCTTACATACTAGGATGTTTTCCGCACGAGGGGTTATTCGCCTATACAAAGAACCTTTATTAAATTGGTTAGCCTTAACCAAACCTAATAATAAAATAAAATAATTTCATTGATGGGAGAAAGCAAATCTTAAACCATTTCCAACAACTACCCAAACCAACAAGTTCCACATGGTATTTCGAATGCAACTAGGAAAGAAAGTTAATAAATGAATGTGACTTAACTTTTCACTCAAATATCATGAAAAATAATGGCACAAAGGGTGTGAGATAGAGTAGGATGGAAATTCATACCCATTTTATTCCATTTCTATCACGTAAGGGCTAAGAATGTTGGAGTCTTTAATGAAAACTAACTCCATTCATGATTTTATGGGATTTTAAAGAACATGAGAATGAGGTGTAAATAAAAGTACATTAGAGAAACCTTACTCCTCACTCAATTTTATTTTATTTTTCATTAATGATGATGCCAATTTCTCCCTCTTCCTTTTATTTACTATAGTATATGTTTCCCTTTTCAATCCTTATTAATATTATTCTCTGCAAATCAGGGGATAGATTTTGTTGGACTTCTTTAGGGAAAAACTTTGAGAAAACAATAGAAGAGGCAGTAAACTTTCATTTACTCTTTTTTCTGATTACCTTTTTAGGATCCGGGACTGGGATTCTTAAAGGGGAATACGGGTAGACCTAGTTCTAGTCCTTCTAGGAGACAGAAGTTCGACAATGGAGTCGCTAGGTGTAAAGCAGTCTAAAAATACAGTTAGAACTATACACCTTAGAACCACACCTATAACTTTGTCAGTCACCCATAGATAAACTTCAATTCACCTCGTCGTCAATGGTGCAAAAAAATTAAGCGCAAGGAGTCACTGCTTGACTGCAAAAGGTGTAAGCCTTACACATCATAGTTCATTTCAAATTTAAAGGTTTTGCGTGGTGGGATGGATTCTTTAAGAGTTTGAAATGATTTTTTATTCTTTAAGACTTTCATGCATTTGGAAAGTTGTGGAAAATATAAGTTATATGGGTAATTTGGTAGTATAGGGAGCAGATTGTAACAAGTGAAAGGAGATAGATAGCTGGTACTTACTCTATGAAATATGCATATCCTAAAGTAGTCACACAACTACAATAATGTATCTTTACATAAACTATTTTTTATGTAAAGTAAACAACATTTAGAAAGTAGCATACATGTATAAATAATTTCACAAATCCTTCATGAAACCTTCACTAACATTCTCTACAACATACATATGATTTGAAGACAAATAGAAAGAAGATAATTTACTATTAGATCCTCTAGTTGTTTCCTTACTCACACTTAACTAGCTACTTCAACTCATAAATCAGAAGAAATAAACAATCAGAGAAACACAGCATACATTAGATATTACTTGAATCACAAAATCCTCCATCATGAAGTGAAAAAATGAGTTTTTTCTGTTATATTAATTATGTAGGTACACCAACATCCAACCTGGAAGTCGTATTTATAAATGATATATATAGAGAGAGAGACCCCAACTCCGTCTCTCCTAAAAGGAAGGGAGCACTCTTTCTCACATTACATAGGTGTTATATGACATTAAAGAGATATCCCACCTAAATATAACTAATGGAACATATTTAGATGAGAGAAGAGAAGAAAATTTGGATTGTACTACTCAATGTACTAACATGATACCCCTTTTTCTGTTGATTTGTCTCCTCATGACTTTGGTTCTTTAATATCCATGTGTCTTCATTAAATATGACCTTCAATAACCTCATAACCACTTATCAACCATCACTTTCTATATCCATATCGTTTTGAGTCCTTATCTTTCCTAAACTTGCTTAGAAAATTTGTTGAAATTTGTCAAAAATCATTTAAAATAGGCAATACCTTATGGTAAAAACCTATAACTGTGCAAAAAATATAATACTACCAGAGTTTCTAGTAGTGCTCTATTTCATTTTAAAAAATGCACAACAAAAATTTGAAAAACCTATGCAGAGTTATACAATTTGAAACTTGAGTTGATATTCACAAATGTACTTAGTAAGAAAAAGGTGTTTTACTAGGAAACCCTTTTACCTTTCTTCCATATGGGTTGTTTCTTCTACAAGCTTGTCCAAGTCTGATTTTTTTTCAACAGTTGATTTTGATCTTGTGGTCCTGGTGGTTGCTTCTTTGAGAGTGGTATTTTTCTCCTTTGAAACCTTTTGAATTTTTCTTCTTTGTGAGGATTTTGTTTATTGATTTGAAGGGGATTTGCCTTTGTCTTTCTTCTTGGACTTATCAGTCTCCGAAATTGGAGTTGCATTTTGTAACACTTCAAGTTGACCTTATACATATATGTCCTATGTTAGCAAACTTGGATTATGGAGGGCCCTCTACATATATGAACTTTGTCAGAAAAGTTGTTGTTGTCTCTGGTGTGCCTTTTTCTACTACCAACAACAGGTTTGGCATTTTATTTCCTTCTCTTGCTACTAATTTCATACCCTACATATTTTGGAAGCTCTTCATCAGACTTAGTGGGCAGGCATTCCTTCTGATTTTTCTATTGAATATATGGTTTTGAAACTTCTGGTAGCACCTCTGTTTTGGATTTTTATGCAATTGTAGACCTTCCTCTGTGAGCTCTGGTATAAACATTGGGAAAAGGAGTAATGGGAGACACCATATTCATGTATTTAGGAGTATTTTTTGATGCAACTTCTCCTTTCTCCAATTTCTTCTCAACCTTGACTAAATGAGTCGTTTCTTTTATGCTCTTAGCCTTTTTATGGATATTATCATTTTTAGCCTTTCTCTTTGTTCTCTTGGTAGGCTGAGGGTGTTGATGTGAAGCTAGAGATGGTTGAACCAGAATATTTGGTTTAGGTGCAGGTTGGTCTGCCCTGTAAAACATAAAATGGTCCCATGATTGGTTTCTTTTCCCAAATTTTTCTTTAACTAACACGTTGATAACAACTTGATGATATAGGTCATATTCTGAAGAAGTTATTTTTGTTTGAATCCAATTTGACATATATAGAAAGCTCTTCAGTAGAAAGAATGTTAAGTTGAGGGTATTCATACTTGGAACATGAAACAAAAATCTCATATGATAAATAAAAACCACATTATACCTCTTCTCACAGTGAGATAAATTTTGATTAGCTTAACAATCTCAACCCTTTCGTTCTTGAGGTAACTACTGGGAATTCCTTTAGCCCAGTTCAGATCTATGTTTTCATATTTAAGGAAACTATTAAGGTCTCCTCCAATGATGAATTGGCCTTTAAAATACTTGACTCCTTCTTGTGTAAGGTTGAAAGCTTCTATAATTGAATCTGTTGATACCTACAATCTGAGACCATAGATGGTTGCTTCATGTGCATTAAAATAATGTGAAAAGTCCTGAGCTACTCCTAAATGATATCTTCTTAGTCTTGAACATAGTGGATACTACCATGATTGAACAAAAAAATTTCTCACATTCATATTAGCATCAACTAGATCGGCTCATTGGGGTTCAATTCATTTTATCTTTCCTGCTTTATTAGTCGTCTTCAATTCTAAAAGAAGTTTGTCTACTGAAATATGATAGGTGGAAATACTATAGTAGGTCATCTAATAGGTGTTTTTGTGTCTTTATAAGTGTAATATTCCTAATTTATCTTTTAGCTAATTAGAATATTAAATTTTGTCTTCCTTAATTAATATATGAATGAGAGGGTAGAGGGACACATAAATCCATTTACTAGAATAAAACCACTTCACCATTGTGAAAGTGGAACAACACAGTAGTGGAGGGGGCCAAGAGGTCATGTGAACATCGTAGTCAAGGAGGAGGTTAGGACCAAGAGAGAAACATAATTATGATGTGGGCTCGGGGGTGTTTGGGATCCATAAGTATAAGAAAGAGCTGACGACAACCATAGAGAGAATTCTGGATTATTATTATTATCTTTGTGTTTACAACTTGAGCATGCTTGAGCTATTTAGCTGAGTCTCAAATGTTTTTTAGGACATAAGTGTCTCGAGCAGAGATCCCAACCTCATCCTCGGGGGATGTCGAGTGCTTGCTTAGGAGTGGAGTCCTCATATCTTGTGAGAAGATTTCAATATTCTTGCATTTGGCCATTTTGCAGCCCTCTTGAGCAGCACAGTCACCCAGTGACTCACACAGTGCAACAGTTGATAGATCTAGAGTAGGGTAAGGTTCCATAGCATTGTGGCCTAGAATTCAGTGAGTGGATCAACCCTTCATCAGTTGCACTACTGGGGAGTTTTTGCAACATTTTATTTTTTAGTTCAGCTCATATCACTTCATACCCATCACTTCTACTTTTTCATGCACTTGGAGGGTGATTTTTTGGGGCCTGCCAACTGGAAATCCTTTCTAGGTTTTTCTAGGTTTTCATCATAGAATCTGGATTCTAAATCCGAAAATTTTTTCGAGCACCAGAAAAACCTTATCTACACACCCCTTTTCATCCAGTAGTTACATTTCCAACATTTCAAGTAGGGGCAGCGCAGTAGGGTCTCTAGTAGAGCAACAGTTACGCAGTGCTCTCAATAGGATGAATTCAAGTTCATTCCAACCTACTCTGTCTGCTTGAGTGCTACAATTTTTAGCACTATTGTACTTGTTTTACACATTCTCTAATAAAATGGCTCAACTCTTTCTGGTTTATTTTATTATGTTTTAATATTCCGACATTATTGTTTATTTGCTTTTTATTACTTTCATTTTCCTATTTGGAATATTACAGTTGTATCGGAGCTCATATACTTGGATCAGCCTATGGAACAATTATTCTATGACACCTGAATATAGAGAATGCATTACCGACCAGAGAAGGAGATACAAAAACATCGAACATAGATATTTCCCATAATGAAAAGCTACGGTTTTGCATTGGATGTTTCGGGAAAATGAAGATGAATCTCGAAAATATGAGAGATGAGTTTTCTGCAGAATGGACCAATTCTGTTTCCCTTGAGAGATTTTTCCAAATTCAGCCTAGACTGTTAGAAACAAAAGACTCTTTGAGAGATACAAAAATAGAAAACAAAAAAATTCGTTGGGATAAAAAGTGACGGTTTTGTGTTGGATGTCTCGAGTAGATGAAGATTAGTCTCGAAAGTCTGAGACATGTGTTTTGTGTAGAACAAACCAATTATATTTCTTAGTGAGAATTTTTTCCAAATTATATCTTGATTGAGAGAAACGGAAGGTTCTCCAAAGATGATTGTCTAATATTGGCTGTGGTGGTCATTTTTCAAATTCCTCCAATTGCAATACTTGATTCAAATTGTTTCAAAGTTCAGATCGAGCAAAGAAAACTATGTTCCAATGGAGGAGGATAAAGGAAGTATCTAATGGAAGAATAAGGTTATAGGAAGGAGTTTGGGAATATCCTCCTCATATCAGTGCATGATCACACAAGAGTAATAAGGGATATGAGAATAGAAAGGGAAATCCCATGAGGGTTTCAGAATGGCGAAATTCCGGGTACTTATCACCATTGTACTGAGCAACTAGTGGTGCCACAAGTCTCACAGTGTCCCACTATGCCTACCTTCTTAGCAGTGGGGACCAGAGCAGGTGGACCTCAAGAGTCGAAGGTGGATCATGGAGTACCAACCTCATACCTAGGATTTTAGAGATCATATGACTATCCAGGAATGTCAGGTTAAGGATAACTGAAGACCTCACAACTATAATAGAAGAAGAGGGTAGACGCAGGGTAATGACCTACAAAATACCAGGTGTAGTCATTTTCTACCTAATTTTTATGGTTCATAAAAAATTATGAAAAAGACTTGGGAGGAGACAGCTAAGCATACACTCATTAATGAGACACCACCCATTGTTGAGGTATCCATTGATGGGTATTTTGGGTTGTGACCGAGTTCTCTGATGATAACACTGCATCACAGGCTGATCAGGTGTTGGGAGACAACTCCAAAATTTTTGAGGAGCTGATAGGTAGAGAGGCCTATAGGTTTATGACAGAATTGTGGGATGGCAATCACATGCAGCTGACTAGTGAGCATGCCTTGTGTGTTGGAGTATCTATGGAGGAGGGTGTGGAGGCATCCTTTGCACTAGCCCTTTAGGAGGCACTAGGAGATATAGAGGTATTGGACGATGGTTACACACATCTATTCCATAAATTTTGGGTTGACCTTATAGCTTTTCAAGTGAAGGCCACATAAGTATGAGAGGCTATCCTACGACGGAATGAGGATTTGGAAGGCATGAGAGTGGTTTTTGCTGATTCAATGAAAAAGTTGGCCCACATTGGGGAATGGTTGGATTCCCTAATGGTGCAGTTAGAGGGCACAATGGAAAGTGTTACATAAACCCCCTTTAAGCATACATAGAAAGGGTACAACACTCGCAGGATGGAGGGATTATTATATGTACGGGGATTCTTGCATTTCACTCTTTTCTCGAGTTTGGATGGCAAGAGGTACTGAGCTAGTACCCCATGAAGTAGAATAGGAATTTGAATACATCCATGGCTACATTGCAATAGATTCCATGGATTACCAGAGTGACACGAGGGAAATATTACTATTGGCATCGAGGTGCGATTTCCCATCACATGATAGAGTCGGTAGGTGATGATAGTCATTGTGCGATGGGTCTGATGTTTGGGTGCACACATATTTTCAGATCTCTATCAGAGCCTCGAACATCCCTAGTGATAGGATGGTTTGATAGGAGGGTACATAATGTTTAGGAGCTATCGACCGTGCATGGAGTCACACAGTGATTAGCCTACCTTGGCAGGTGCTGGTCAGAGGAGGTGGCATCCGCAGGCCACCATACATGGTAATACGTAGAGACACTAGTCTCTCATGGGTATATGGTACACTTGAGCTATGGAGGATATGATCAGTGATGTAATTTTCATGTGAGGAGCTGGGCCGCTCCGACCCTTTAGAGCAAATTGGGAGATGTAGCCCACCTCATGGGGGGTTTACTAGCATAGTGGTGGAGATTTTTTCCCATGCATGATACTATATGGTACATGATGGTATAGTCGTAACCAGTGGTATCCAGTGGTGTACAGGGGCAGGTTGCATCATACAGTGGCATGATGAGGAGTACAGAGACACTTGGTGGTATGTAGTGACCCATGATACGACGCAGCATGAACTTGGAGCATTTCCTCCAAGGGAACTTATTGACAGGGGCATTAGGTTTACCCTGGGATGAAATTCACCTAGGATTGATGAGGATATTATTGAGCATATGGAGACACCACATTTAGCTGAGAGAGGGCTACGAGGGTCTTATCAGCTCACATTTGAGGAACGGTGGATGGTAGACTTCATCTACAGGAGGTTACCCAGAGTCCAAGCTGTGTAGAGATGTATCATCAGGAGTTGGGATAGTGAAGTTTACTACAAGAAATGGTAGGAACAGGGTAGGTATGCATGCATGGGAAAAAATTCTAATACTTGGATTCTACCCAGGTGATACATACAAGAGTTAGTGCTAAGGGTCAGACGGGTTCTAGCAAGTAGCAGAGATGAGTTGGAGTTGGGAGCTCCCAGTATGGTTGGGGGATAGAAGGATCTATTGGGCAGGTGTATCACTCGACTTTGAGATGAGCAGGGATAGAGCAGACAACAATTCAATCCACCTTGGGTTTGACACGTGGGGGAGCACTGAGATTCCCACTACATGGCAAGGAAGACTTACCATTTTTCTTCTCAGGGTCATGATCGATAGTGGATGGGTAGATATCAGTATCATGGGGATGCTTGGGTAGGATGAGCTTGGCCTATGCATATTGTTCACTAGAAGGCCTCAGGAGAAAGGAATAAAATTTCCACCTGACTGTGGGTATCTCTATTAGGTAAATTGATGCAATATTAGAGTCATGTTTGGTTGAGTTAAACAATGATGGTTTTGGGGAACATGGTATTGTGCACCCATCGTTTTTAAGCTCATGGTATTTCATATAATGGAGCCTATAAAAGGCTCGGAGGACTACATTATAATGTAGCCCTGGATGTGAGTGGTGAAGGCTCACTTGGTCAGATTGCCCAGGGTTTTGGCCAAGAATAATGAAATTTCATTAGGATGGGTTTTCCTTGTATTTTAGGGTTTTCCTCGTTAAACATCTATGTTTATGTTTATGATTCATTGCTGGTGATGTTTAATTATTCTTCTCGTTAATTATTTATGTTCTCCGGTAAATCTTTCTTCATTCGGTATCAGAGCTATATTTAGCTTTAGAGCGACGTTTCCATTGTCAAACGTTTTATTGGCTTGTTAATGGAGATATGAGATCCTAGAAAGGGTTTCACGGTCATAGCCATATGAAATCAACAAAGCGTTCTAGTGGCATATTTTGGGGGTGGTTTTGGCTGTGTCCAAACTACTTTCACATTGCAATTAAAAAAAAAAGGCCTTCGACGCACAAAAGCAGGATTATAATGAAAAGGCTCAGGAGGAAGCTACAGGTAAGTTGTGGGTTTTGCAACAGTGTGAAAGTATGGCATGATCTGAATTATTTAGTGCACGACTCTAGTGGGGATGGTACTCTTGTGGTAGAGATGCGCATGGAGTAGGTTCTCAAAGTGACTATGGAAACAACGCTTGATATTTACAATAGTGTCGATGAGAATATGCACATAGTGATATTTTTTTTATTAGAAATTAGCAGTCACACACTCTAGAAGAATAAGAATGATTCCCTCACATTGTGGTTCTGACACTTTTTTTTTTAAGAGTGTCATGGCCCGTGAGAGCTGAACTCGAGATCTGGGAAAAAGTGAGCATAGTGTATCATGGAGAACATATTGTAATAGTTAACTATTGTTTTCGATTGGTGTAGTCATAGGTCTGTGAAGTCCACAATGGTAAGTCTTAGCATGATGAGCATTCAAAGATCCGAGGGTAGGGTTAAAACCATCCACGACGACGCCTTTGATATGCTAGTTGAGGAAGGCACTTGTCATGATGGCAAAGTGGTTGTGCGTTCAAGGTATGAAATTCATGAGATTGATCATGGTTTTGTTGGTATGTTGATTTCCACAAGCAGAGGAATAGGGCGACAAGGAACACCGAAGGATCGATGGCGATGAAAAATAATTCCAATGGGTCATGGTGGTCTCAAAAATAGTAGATCATAGCATTGAAGAGATGCATAGTAGAGGCCGTGGAAAGGCTCATGAAAAAAAAAGTTAATTAATTTTTTTTTATTGCAGTTGGTGGGAAGATTCATGTAAAACTATGATGTCCTGTTTGGAGAGGACATCATGAATGTAGAGAATAGTCATACAAAGAATAGCAAAAATTAAAAAAATTAAAAATTAATTATTATAATGGATTTAATTTTTACATGTAAATGGGCATACTGCTATAAGACCTGGTATGGCATTTATGCTTGTGGGTAATCACTAGTAAATTCTAGGTTAGACTTAGGTGATAGGGAGGATTCCAAGTTAACAACCACCCTAGGTAAAAAAGTTTGAAGAGGGGAAAGGGCTACAGTGAGTGGGGTTGTCTCACTTAGCAATTTTTGCTGGATTTACTGAATAATCCCCAAGTCAAGTTTAAGGGGGGAATGTTAGGTAAATTGACTTGGGATTAGAGTCAAGCTTGACCGAGTTAAACAATGATGGTTTTGAGGCACATGGTATTGTGCACTCATGGTTTTTCAGCTCATGGTATTGCATGTAATGAAGCGTATAAAAGGCTCAGAGGACTTCATTGTAATGTAGACCTAGATGGGAGCAGTGAAGGCTCACTTGGCTGGATTGGCCAAGGTTTTGGCCAAGAATAATGAAATTTCATTAGGATGGGTTTTCCCCGGAGTTTGGGGTTTTTCCCGGTTAAAAATTTGTGTTTATGTTTATGATTTTTTTTCTAGTTATGTTTAATTATTCTTCTCGGTAATTATTTATATTCTTTGGTAAATGTTTCTTCAATCTCATAGTCAAAGTGGTGCAACGACAACATGGTGGCACCACTATGAGATTAGCAGGGGACCCGAGCAGTACAACTCTATGCAGCTCAATAACCTTTACGAGTGAGTTGAATACTACATGGGGGAATCATGTAGATTTTCCATTGGGCTTTAGCGAGTCACTGATAGAGTGGGGTACTTCATTATTATGGCAAGTAGGTCAGCAGGATGATAGTAGGTCAGATTTGTCTTCTAGCATGTAGGGTGAGAAGTCATAGGATTTCATGAGAGATATTCAGGATGACGAGTCACTTGTGATGATTTAGCTTGACCATCATATGGTCAATCATGGGGCAGATGAGGAGGAGGCTATGCACATCATGCATGATAGTCCTTTTGGTGAGAGCCAAATGGAGGCCCATAGTGAGCCAGTGCTAGATAGGCGGCTAACCTTAGGGTTAGGCATTGAGGATGATTTTTTGGAGATGGTGGTGCATCCATATTTGGGCCAACCCATTGATGAGACTTTGGTAGATGCATATACAGTTAGAAGGAATGTAATACTTTCAGGGAGCAGCACTCTCCATGAGTACATCGATGGGGCTTTCAATATACCTTTCCCACTTGAGCCTATTATAGAGAGAGGGGGCTTCCCTTTCAGGCATTTCTCATTGACAGGTGGGAAAAAGCAACATGAGTTGAGTGTGATTTCATGACCACACTCCAGACATGTTTCGTATGCAGATATCACCGCATTAGATTCTTTGATCAGGATGGACTGATGGGAGATCATGATTTATTATCCTATTGATGGTACCATCTTCTTAGTCAGGAGCATAGTGGAGCAGGGAATCATAGATATGACAGATACTATGGTTTACATTTGGCAGTGGCACACATGTCGACAAATCTTTAGCATTCCATAGGATCAACATTGGATTGAGTCAGGGTTTGGATTAGAGAGAGGTGATGAGTTGGTACGTAGTTGGTGGGGAAACTTATATAGTCAAAGATACGGCACAACAGGGGCCATGGAGCATTGGTGAATTTTGATGGTTTTCACCTCATGAAGCATTATTTATAGATAGATTTAGTGAGCATTCCAAGCTAGGGGACTTGGGTGATGATTGGTCATGGTGGCATTGGGATCTGGGAGGATTAATTGATGATAGGTGTGGTGAGAGATCAGTTTGGGATCCCAATATTAAGGGATCTATTCTGTGTAGCTTGACACAAGGGCATAACTACACTGACAGGTTTGTATGGGATCCAAGCATTGGGTCACAGTTGCATTGGGCCAATAGGGTGGCCCACATAATTGCAATTGCAAGAGGACAAGAAACGTTTTTGCAAGGAGGACTGTAGTATTTATAATTTATATTTTAGCTACTTAGAATATTAAATTTTTTCTTCCTTAATTAATAGATGATAAGAGGGTAGAGGGATGCATAAATCCCTTTAGTATAATAAAACTACTTCATGATTGTGGAAGTGGAAAAAAATAGTAGTGGAGGGGGCCCAGAGATCATGTGAACATCGCAGTCAAAGAGGAGGATATGGACCAAGAGAGCAATACAATTATGATGTGGGCCTAGGGGAGGGAGGGTTCCACAAGTATAAGAAAGAGGTGAGGGCAGTCATAGAAATAATTCTAGATTATTATTATTTTATTGTTGTTTACGACTTGAGCATGCTTGAGCTGTTTAGCCAAGTCTGCAGTGTCGTTTAGCAAACAGGTATCTCTGAGCGGAGATCCCAACCTCGTCCTCTAGGGAATTTGATTGCCCGCTCAAGAGTGGAGTCCTTATATCTTGGGAGAATATTCAGTATTCCTACATTTTTCCATTTTACAACCCTCTTGGGTAGTACAGTCACCTAGTGGCTCACACAGTGCAACAGTTGAGAGATCTAGAGGAGGGTCAAGTTCCATAGCATTGTCGCTTGGAATGTAGTCATGGGATCAACCCTTCATCAGTTGAGGTACGGGGATATTTTGAAGCATTTCATTTGTTAGTTCAACTCATATCACTTCATACCCAATAGTTGTACATTTTCATTCCCTAAGAGGGCGATTTTTTGAGGTCTGCCAATCCGAAAATACTTTTTGGTTTTTTATGGGTTTTCATCATAGAATCCTAATTCCAAATACCATCATTTTCTAAGCAGTGGAACAGCCTTATCTACGCACCCCTTTTAAGCCATCACTTACATTCCTAACATTTCCAATAGGGACAGCGCAATAGGGTCTCCAATAGAGTAGTAGTCACATAGTGTTGTCAATGGGAGGACTTGAGCTTCACTCCAGCCATCTCTATTGGCTTGAGTGCTACTATTTTTTAGCATTGTTGTACTTGTATTATACCTTGTCATTAATGAAATGGCTCAACCATTTTTGGTTTAATTTATTGCATTTTAATATTCCAGAATTATTTTCTATTTTCTTTGTATTACTATCGTTTTCATATTTGGAATATTACAATGAAATCCTGTCTGAAATCTATGACTCCTTTCTCAAGCTACTCACTGGAGTATCTCAATCACCAATAGTTAGACTCAAAATTGATAGTCTTCCTTTCTTTTTAGTGGTTTAAAACATGTACGTTGGTTCACCTTCCTAGGCAAGATACTTTTCATTATGGTAAGTATCTTAGGCCATAGCATACACCCTGTGATATTCATTATGATCTGTAGTTGGCTGTGGAATTTCAGATGGCATGCTAGAGGTTGTTGGAGATGAGGGGAGCTGTAACTGGCAGTCACCTTCACCGTATCTTTATTACAGGCCTACATTTCTGGCAACATCCATGCGTGATCAACCAAATGGTCATCGCATTAAAATTGTGAATCCACGAATCTTTTCTAACACATAACATGTACTTTGACATGTGGAAAGTACATGTGGATGAACTGACTCAACTGACAAACATGACAGAAAATGGTAGGATATGCTTAACTGTAGATTGACACCTAGCTACTACACATATAACCATGACTCAACTCAACATTAATAATCTTAAGAATTTTCTATCACGTGCCCTAACTCATGATAAAATATTTAAAACGTGTTTTATAACAGGAACACGTGGCTTAACACAAAGGGAATTTGTTATTATTATTATTTTTTTAAACATGGGAAGTTACCGGAATTTGAGGTAGTATCAGTTTAAATAAAAACGGACAAAAAACATAATTAAGTATAATGTATGAAAAGGGCTAAAACAGACTTTTACCGAAAATTTCGGGAGTGTTCAATTTTTATTTTGAAATTTAAAAATTTTAATCCTAAAAATAAAAAATTTAAAATAGACCCATGACTTAGCATAGAACTCTACTAACAGTTTGATTTCTTGGATTACCTCCATGATGAAACGAATGTGACCTATGGTCTGATTGTACCATGCTTTCAACGTCTCTCTTCATGCAATAAGGGGAAAATCATCATAAGCCATCCTAATATTTTGGATCCATGAAATCTGGAATGGGCAATGAACATTGAAATTCCTCAATCAAAGAGTTAAATATTTTTCAATTCTAAGGAAGCAAATTTTGTTTCATTCAATCCTCGTTTACTTGGAATGTTAGAAAATTTTCTTTGCATTTATGCCAAGGAGAATATCCTTGGAAATAACACCATTGTAGATATTGTACCACAAGATGTTCCCTTGAAGAAACAAATTGAAACAAAGAAGCCAATTGAGATGAAAACATCTCACTCTAATCCCTAATATGGCTCTTGGACTAAAGGGGCTAACCCTTCATTTCTTCAATATGCACGATCACTATAGTAGTATGGAGTAGTTTGGAGTATGAAATCCAGAAAATGTGTAAGAATAATGTTCATAGACCCTTTCCATAAAATTTTCAAAGCATAAAAGTATTTTCATAATAAAATTTTGAAATAGCCCAAAATGAATAACAACCATCTACATATTTCAATATCCACTATGGTTAGGAAAGGTGAGAACTACATTCCAACTTTCCTAAGGGATAGGAATCAACACTTTAGATGAGACAATAAATCCTTTCTTGTATCACAAAAAATGAGATAAATCCTTTGGATGATACTTGTAAGAAGGTATAGGCCATTCTTTTAAAGCATGGTCTCTTTCAAAAAGTGTTTTGATCCAAACAAAAAGATCCACAATAAAATTTTCTCCAAGCACTTGAGGCTGAAAGAAGGATCTCTTGATATGGATTTGGCCTAGATTTGGTTTTTGATGTAATCTATACAGATAAAAAAAACCCTATAACCGAAGAAAAATATTCAATTGGACATGGGATGAGACATTGTATGTGATTTGACTAACTTGGTGATTGTGGTACCACTGATAGAAAGATATGGATACTTCTTAGCTCCACTAAGTTATAAAGTTAGCTGAAAAAGGTGGTAACAAATCCCATAGAGATGGGATATGGAAGTGATATACATGATAAGTCATTTGAAGACTAAAACTTCATGGCCATTGGTGCTAAAAAAACCCTTCCCTTAGGGTTTTCACTGACCAAAAAGAGGCCCCACCACTTCTCAACCTTTGTTCTCTTACTAACCTCCCAACCCTTCTCAACAATGAGGTCCATCCTATCATAATATTTACATGAACTCATTTGATTTCCACCCTCAAAATCATAACCATACTTATGGCTATTCCAATCCAAATCTAGAAAAGCATTATTAAAATAAACCATCACAATCAATTAAAAATTCCATGTCATAGTAGTTGTAACCATAAACCCATCCCATATACCAAAGGTGCATCTACATTACACTACTAATAACCCACATGTGAGGGTTGATCATGGCTATAGTATTGTATATGACTTGGCTTAATCACCAATTTCCATGGCATCCCTAGAGGTCCTCCAATCCTATTCTTCGTGGAAGAATTCTTGATGGAGGAGCATCATGGTTCTGAAAATTTGTACATTTAGTAGAATCTAGGGGGTTTTTTGTTTTTCAAAAATTTGGTTTCCCTGAGTATTTAATTAAGATCATTTTTAATATTTTGAGAAATTTAGGTGATACATTTATAATAGGATTTAATTAAATATTGAGAGGCATATTTGTAAATGTTCTCAAATATAGGAGGACATGAGTGATTAATGATTGATTGATGAGTGATTGGTGTGGATTGAGATATTATGAAATATTGTAAAACTTAGATTAGAAAGTAGTTCATTATTTCTGGAGGATTCTTACGATTTAGTTGAATATTGAGATCCTCAAGGGATAAAGAAGAGATTTTTTTAATTAATTAAGAACTTAGGGGATTTGTAGGATTTCATTGAGTAACCTATGGACTTTAACCATAATTGGTTACAGAACCTTTTGCATATAATTGTAAAGCCTCAAAGGCACAAATAGTAAAAATGGAACATTCTTAGATAGGAGATTTGATTTTATAACCCTACGGGCACATACAGAGAGAGAGGAATAGAAAGGGCCATGTAAAGGTAGATCAGGCCAAATCTAGATTGTAAAATAGGTTTTTATTTGTATATGTACATTTGTTTAATGAATGACGAAATTGAATTCATTATGAATGTGTGTGTTATTCCTTTTACGTGCTGAGTGATTCATAATTGTGAATTTATGGTTTCTGTATGATAAACCATGATGGATGAAATCAAATTTAATGTTTAAAGTATTTCTGAGTGATAAATGACATACCAGCTAGGTAGAATCCGTGTGATTGGAGTCTGGATCTACTAGATGTATGTATAGGTCAAGTAAAGAATGAATTAAGAAATCTGGAAGAAGGGGAATAATATAGAGAGTATTATGTATTCAAGTTCGAGACAGTGAAATGAATACTAAAAAAAGATAAGTCCAGGGGAGATGGACTTGAAGTATTCTGAACGCGCAATGGAGAAGTATCGTGGAGAAGACTTTGTTGTAGAGCAATGATATTATAAAGAATATAAGTTGACCAAAGAGCGAAGCACGAAGAAGAATCCAAAAGGAGAGATCAATGCTTTAAGGATAGAGGAAAAGCACACGAGAGATCTACATTAAAGAAAAACGAATAAGCTAAGGAGGATTCACGAGAAGAGAACAGATCAACGGAGTGGCATAAGCAAGGAAAAGTGACAAAGACAAAGAGCATTTATATATTTCCAAAGAGGTGGAAGAATGACCACGACTAGATCAGGAAATAGATCAATGGTGGATAAAGAGTTAAGATTTCACACTTCACAAAAGAGAACAAATAGCATGAAGGCTTCGAAAAGTAAATAAGATATGTTGCGATGCGATGAGGAAGGCCACATGTCGACGGTACACAACTTCACAAATTGCAGGAAATAAATTTTATTTTCAAGAGTTCACAACTAAAAAGGTTTTGATTGCGATGCAAAGTGGAAGGGATGGACGGATGCGATGTGATGAGAGGAGCCACGTGTCATAACAGTGCATTAGCGCTCATTGTTGACCTTATGGCTTAATGTTATTGGTAAAGTGTTTAAAATTGCGCTCAAGCTTTAAAGATGAAGGTATGGTGGACCCTATAACAGAGTGTTCCATGTATATGTAAAGAGGTTTGGGTTTATGTATATTCTATTTTAAAGTGAAAGCGTTGTTGCTTGCACAAGTATGTATGTTAATATTAACTCCGAGGTTATAATCTGTTGTATATGTAAAAAGGAGTTATGTGGGCCATAACCCACAGGTCTGAGGTATTGGCATAATGTGAAGCCGATTATGATATAAGGTTTGGTGAAGGGCGACAATGCTTAAAGGTAAAGTTTAAATTATTAAAACCCAAGAGTCAATCATGGTTAAAAATTTCACATGCGTTTGATTAAATTGATAAGGAGGTTAAGTTAAAAGAAGTACATGTGGGGATATTATGCCAAACTCGCATGTTTTGGTATTTTGGTTATATGTGGCCTTATGGTTGCATCAATTTGGTATCAGAGCAAGTTAAAAGCTCTTTTGGGTGAAATTAGAACAAGCAGAGTTTTGATGAAGATTGTAGAGTTAAACTATGCATAAGACATTGATAACAGAATAGAGTGAGATTCATCATGATTGTGGATTAGAGGAGAAGAAGTCACATTGTAAATCTAAAAAGGTGGAGACAAGTGCAGAGTAAAGTCATACAGTAAAAGCTGACAAAAGAAATGATTGTTTTCTTGAGAAGAATGGAAATCCATGTGAATGTGGAGAGCGGAAGCTGAATGCTTGGGAAATCATGTTGGTATTGTTTTATTTAACTTTGGTTTGAGTTCTGCAGGTTGAAGACAAAGGAGAAATTTCTCAGTAAAAAAAACAAGGAAATTTGTAAAGAAAAGAAGAACCAGTTGTGTTCTTGAAGGCAAAGTAAAGTGGATACTCTAAAGAAAAGTGGCAAATAACCTAAATGTTCTAGTTGAAGGTTGGACAGATAGGAAAAGAGTTTTTGAAGAAGAAAGTATAATTGTAGAAGCCAAGGAGAAAAGGATTTTCTGAAATAGATGTTCTAGATAGAGAATTAGTGTTACCAAAAGACCAAGGAGAGAAGGCTTGGTGAGGTGCTTGCAGCAGGTATGGAGACTTGCTGAGAAGGAGAGGTTTAGTGCAGTTCACAAGAGACAGAAGAATGACTACTAATAGTCATAGCAGGGGCTCAAAGAAAAGCCACAGCAGAATAAGAGAGAAGAAATATGGTAAAGAAAATGGCATGGAAAGGAAGATAAGTCAAGAAGAGATTGACAAAGAGAAAGCTGAGATAAATTTCGAAATTACATTATTGATGGATATGTTCCAGAGAAATTAGGTGACCAGAGGTATGGTTGGACTATGAGAAAGAAAGTGAAGTGGCATAGGCTACAAGAGAACAGAAAAAAGTAGGTGGATATGCTGCTAATAATGGAGCTGAGGAAGCTTGAGTAGATAATGAATGTTCAATTGAGGGTAGAGAAGCTCGAAGGATTTGAGCTACAACAAAAGAAATTTGTTGGAGAAGAACAATTTCTTTGTGAACTTGAAGATAGAGAAGTGATGGATGAAACATCAGTTGAGGCAATTGAGCCTTATGATTTTGAAATTAATAAATTTTTTATGGTTGCAGGTGTAATACATGATGATGGAAAATATTTAAATATTGTCAAAGAACAAGAGGCAGAGAGACAGAATCTGAATTATATTTTAAAGAAGAAAGATGAGACAATCAGGTCTCATGAGGAAACTCATACACAATTGAAGGAAGATATTGCTTTTCAGCATACTGATAGAGCTGTAAGTAGAGGAAGTTTGGCTTATATTGGGAGCCAAAAGCAAGAAAAACAAGTTTACTATTGTAAACCTGAGTAAGGTATTTTATTTGATGAAGAAAGTGAAGATGTGAAGGAAGGAAAATATGAAGATATTGTGAAATTTTTGACTATCATGGGAAGCCAAAAAGAAGAACAGTTATTGGAGGCTGTTATGAGAAAGAATAGAGATGAATTTATACTTTTTAACTGTAAATAAGAGATTAGAGTACTATAAGAGTTGTTGAGAGAGCCTAAAAGTGAAGAGGAAATTACATCCAAAGAAGAAGAGATGTGTATAAGATATAAGGAGATTGAGGTGAGTTTAATTTGTCAATTTTATGATGTATTTGCAGGTGATGAATAAGATACAAATGAGTCTATAATAAAGGAGATGGAGGACGTCTTATCTTTTTAAGGTAAGAGAGAATTTCAAAGACAGTATGAGGATGAACAAGTTTTTGTCTTCAAAGACAATAAAGGAGAATCAAATTATAATCAACAGCTCGAAGAAAATGTTACTTCAGTCAAAGAATCAGAAGACAATTTACATTTTGAAAGTAAATTTATAGATATTGAAAAGAGGTTGTTTGCAAATGAGATAGACAACCAGAAGGAACAAGAGGGTAAGGATGTATGGGCGGTAGTAAGAATACAACAACTTGAAAGTGAAAGTAACAAAAAATAGTTTGAAGATGAGTGGACAGAGTGCAACAACAATTGGCAGAGAGAGTACGAGTCAGAAGATAAACTTGACACGAATATTGAAAGGATAAGAAAGTTTATGATGAAAGTGTCTCAAAAGAAGATAGTAGCAAGGAAGTAAAGCAACAATAGCAAGAGAAAGACAACAACATACTGTGAAATCATAGTTAGTGGGTTAATGCAACATAAAGTATGGAGACCTGGAGAACAACAACAATAACCAAAGCTAGATTACAGAACAACTTATGGGATCCATGAGGACAAAGATTGGAAGCACATGATCTGGAGATCATGAATGTGTTCTTCCCTAGGAGTCTGATGTAAGAGCATCATAGTTCCGAATATTTGTACATTTAGTATAATCTAGTGGGTATTGTTTTTTTCAAAATATTTGGTTTTCCTAAGTATTTAATTAAGATAATTTTCAATATTTGAGCGATTTAGGTGAGACATTTAGAATAGGATTTAATTAAATATTGAGAGTCATATTTGTAACTATTCTCGAATATAGGAGAACATGTGTGATTGATGAGTGATTGGGGTGGATTTAGATATTATGAAATATTGTAAAACTTAGATTAGAAAGTAGTTCATGATTTATGGAGGATTCTTAGGATTTAGTTGAATTTTGAGATCCTCAAGGGATAAAGAAGAGATTTTAGGAATTAATTAAGGACTTAGAGGATTTGTAGGAGTTTGTTGAGTAACCTATGGATTTGAACTAAAATTGGTTACATAAACTTTTTAATACAATTGTAAAGCCTAAAAGGCACAAACAGTAAAGAAGGAACATTCTTAGAGTGGATATTTGATTCTGTGAGCCTACGAGCACATACAGAGAGAGAGGAAGAGCAAGGTCCATGTAAAGGTAGATCAGGCCAAAGCTAGATTGTAAAATTGGTTTTATTTGTATAAGTACATTTGTTTAATGAATGAGGAAATTGAATTCCTTGTGAATGTGTCTGTTATTCCTTTTATTTGCTGAGTGATCCGTAATTGTGAATTTATGGTTTTTGTATGATAAACCATGATGGATGAATTCAAATTGAATGTTTAAAGTCTTTATAAGTGATAAAGGACTTATCAATAGGGCAGAATCCATGTGATTACAGTCTGGATCTAATAGATGTATGTACATGTCAAGTAAAGAACGAATTACAAAATCTGGAAGAAGGGGAATAATACAAGGAGTATTATGTATGCAAGTTTGAGACGGTGAAATGAATACCAAACAAAGATAAGTTCATGGGAGATGGACTTGAAGTAGTTTGAACAAGCAAAGGAGAAGTAGCGTGGAGAAGACTCTACTGCATAGAAATGAAAATATAAATAAGAGAAGTTGACCAAAGACCAAAGCATGGAGAATAATCCAAAAGGAGATATCAATGCTTTTAAGGATAGAGGAAAACCACAATATAGATCTACACTGAAGAAAAAAAAATAATCTAAGGAGGAATCAAGGGAAGATAATAGAGCATTGAAGCAGCATAAGCAAAGAAAAGTGACGAAGGCAGAGAATGCATAGAGATTTCCAAAGAGGTGGAAGAATGGCCACGATTAGATTAGGAAAATAGATCAACGGTGGACAAAGAGTCAGGATTTCGCACTTCGAAAAAGATAAAAGATAGAAAGAAGGCTTCACAAAGTAAATAAGATAAGTTGCGATGTGATGAGGGAGGCCATGTGTCGATGGTACGCAACTTCGCAAATAGCAGGAAATAAATTTTAGTGTTAAGGGTTTGCAAGTGGAAAGTTTTTGATTGCTATGTGAAGCAGAAAGGATGGGCAGATGTGATGTGACGAGAGGAGCCGTGTGTCATAACAGTGAATCAGAACTCATCGTTGAACTTATGGCTTAGTGTTATTGGTAAAGTGTTTAAACTTGTGATCAAGCGATAAAGATGAAGGTATGGTGGACCCTTCAACAGAGTCTTCCATGTATATGTAAAAAGGTCTGGGTTTACGTATGTTCTATTTTAAAGTGAAAGCATTGTTGATTCCATAAGTATGTATGTTATACTTAACTCCAAGGTTATAATCCACTGCATATGTAAAAAGGAGTTATGTGGGCCATAACCCATAGGTCTGAGGTATTGGCATAATCTAAAGCCATGTATGATATAAGGTTAAGGTGAAGGGGCTTCAAGGATAAAGGTAGAGTTTATTATGTTGAGTTATCAATCATGGTTAGAAACTTCCGCATGTTTTTTATTTATGTTTGATAAACCTGAAAGGTTAAGGTGGGTACATGTGGGGTTAGTTCCACTAAATTTGCATGTGTGCTTGTTTTGTTAATTGCGACCTTATGGTTGCATCAATGGTTCACTATTTGTGATTGGTGCCATCAAACACCGCCCTTATAAGAATAATAAAAAATAGAAAAGAAAAGTCAAAGAATAATAAGCATTTGATGCATCCAATGCCCGTATAAAATATCCATATAACCCATATAAAATATCCATTTTATTAAATTAAGTCCTATGTATCCGACCCTGATAAATAAAACGAAAGTCCAACAAATTTATGTTCGTCCCATAATTTATTCCCAATGCACCTTTTTACCATTGATTAGACATGTCTATTGATCTGACGGTAATCGCACGCCTAGGAGAAGACAGTCAACCACTTTATAATGCGTGAAAATGATGGTTTTAGTGTGTGAAGTGGCACCTCCACAAGTTAATCGCACATTTTTAAAAAATATCGCTTCCTTCCTTGAGGTTGTGCGATATACTATTCATGGTTTTCCAAAACCATTTTCCCATTTTCCGTTCAACTCAAATTAGAGTTCCAACCTCACTATTCCGCCTTTGACTCATTGTTCCCTAATAATATGGTTTTCCGAATGCACAGATTTTGTCATGCTTCTGCTTGTCACAAAACCACCAAATGGATTCAATCCTGAGATCTAGGAACTCATGCTCCAATTTTGAACATGGCTCCAACAAAATACAAGATTCGTAATGAATATAAAAAATTGTCGAGCAATTCCTTCCTCCTCTACACATCAATCTTCAGAAATTTCTTCAACACAATTAACTCAGATCCTCATAAATTTCAAACCTCTGTATGTGCTACATTCAGCTCCAGATTTAATATTTTGACTGCCTCTACAGTCAACCAGATCCTACAACCATTTAAATCTCATTCTCGTAGATTCAACATTTTTAATTGAATTGTGATTAGCATCTAAAACCCTGTAAACACAAAATATTAACATAAACAAACCCCAATTCAACATGCACAGGAATCCAATTATTTATAAATTACACAATTCTAATCAACTCAGCCATTTATTTAACTAAGTTCATTCAATTAGGACTTTATTACAAAGAACCATATTTGATCATTTACAATTCATTCGAATGTAGAAGAAGCAGACTAAATTACAATGGATTTCAATTCTTCATTAATCATGAAATGTACAAATAGAATTAAAATCAGCTTACAGTTTGAATTTGGCCTGATGTACCCTTACATGGCCCTTTCCTCCTCCTTTTTGTTTATGCCCATAGGCTTATAATGAAACTTCTTCAATTATCTATCTAACTCTCATTCCCACTCACTATCTATCTTCTCATACATAGGCTTAAATTTATAGATTTATTTATATAGTTATGGATCACTCTGAATCCGTGATCCTCTACATAAATCACTCAAATAAAACCTCTTTCTCCTCTTTTGACTCAACCAATTCCTAATTTTTAAATCCCTCAAATCCTCACTTTCCTAGGATTACTCACTCATCCCTATGATTTCTACAACTACTGACATTTTCTCCATAAATCAATTTATAATTAAATTTCCTAAAACTCAACTAAAATGTGGAAAATAAATAAAATGATTGAGGGAACCCACTCCCTTTAGTAAATGTGAAATAAGAATCATTGGTATTATAAGTTTCAGAGAATTCTCCTGCATCAGGCTCCCGAGATTAAAATAATTCATGGACTCCTCTTGATGAGTCACCAAACTACTTCTGCTGTAAACTTCATCAGATTTCGTCTTCCAACTAGATGTCTGACCTCTTTCAATTGTAGGTTCATTTACTGCCTTCTCTCCTTCTCCTTGATGTAAAAACCTATATTGTGGACATTACTTTACTCTACTGTCATGATTGTATCCTCTGTATAATGTTTGGATATTGATGCATAAACAAATTCTCAAAAAATATAAATTTCTACTCATTTGTATGTTGCTGTCTTCTCATCATCTCAATAAAATTGAGTTCCAACTTTAGGGATTTCTTTCTGCCCTGTACCTGACTGTACATTTTTATTTCTGACTCAATCACCAACATTCTCTTCTACCCCAAATCAATTTCTTTATGTTGTCTTGTATATCATTCCATATTTCCTTAACTTGATGTCTTTGATAATTCTTGATGCTTGTCACCTTTGTAATTTTCATCATCCACCTATCCAATAATTTGAGTATAATCCTCTTAACTTCAAAATAATATTGTTTCTTGTTTGATACAAGAACATATAACCTCCCAACTACATACTATTCATCAGCTGCAAATAATTTAGTTATTGAACTTGGTTCAAATACCTCCATATTTATATAAAATATGATTGAATTGTAAACCCAAGATAAAATATTGACATTCAAACTTCCTTTGGATCAAAAAAAAAATATGTTTGTGGACTGTACTTTCACATCCTTGGTAACCTTCTTTCTCTCCTGAAATGATTTTTTTAAGTGTTACACCAACTTTCCTTCTTTCATCCCGAATTTCTGAGTTAAATAGTTGATTACTATGATCTTGTTGTTTCCATAAGGAAAAATGACTTTCTGCATTTCCAGAATTTACATAGTTCTTCATGTTTGCACGAATAAACATATCTCCAGGAGTAGTTTGTCCTTCCTCCTGGAAAACACATTCAACAATTAATAATTCAAAATCAGAAAATGCATTACATTTTCCACTAACTTTGTTCCATAATTTCTTTGATTTGTCATCCTCTTGATGCACATATGACATGTCAAAATTGTCATATCTTCCTCTATATTGCCTTGACTTGGAAAAGTATTTTTTGTCTTCACTTTGCACTAAATGTTGTCTAAATTCAAAACTCTGTTCTCTGCTCTTCTCTTTAGCCTTCCTTCCTTTCATAATTCTTTTCATTCTTCCTTCTTCTCCCTTACAAATCTATAAGCCACTAGATTGTCTTTTCCATGTCTCTTCCTTTTCAATCAAAATATACCAATCTATAATTCTCTTTGGTTCTTTACATGAAACAAAATCATATGCAACATATTTTTCCTTCCATGATAAAGTTTCTTTTACAACAAAAATTACTGTCAACACTATGAATAACATCTTCCATTGATACCCTTTGCTACTCACTACAAAAGCATAGTTCATGAAAGCATACTTGCCTCCATCTTCTGAGATTGTCTGTCTCTCTCCAGTTTGTTGATTACATTCACCTTCACCCTTTTCGAAAGTTTTACAAGTAACACTATCTTCAAATTTATGTTGTGTACCAGTCTTTGGCAACTATTCCTAAGTTCTTGGCTGCCTTCTTTTCCTCTCCTCTTCATACCATTTTCTGGATTAACTATACCTCCTTGGACTGAATTTTATTTATAAATCTCTATTCTAACATCTTCCATAGTACAATATTTAGTAAGATCCCTTTCCATTAATGCTCCATTATGTCCTTCCAAGACAATTTCTTGTCCATTAACTATTAATACATGTTCATAATTTTTGAATAAAAATGAAAAAGATAATCCCATTACCTCAAATGTTTGCACTGAACATATACTCTTGGTTGTTCCTATCACAAGGCTATCTTCATATCTCTACACAAATCATTAGTTTCAAAAATACTAGGCTCCTCTTTCTTTGATGTCTCAATCATCACATATGTCTGTTGATCCGAACTTGTCCAACAGTTTAGAAATTCATCAATGATTCCTTCCTCAACAAGGTAATCTTCTTTCTCAGGGCTATAATAGTCATCTTCCATCTCTAACTCAGTTGTTATGAGTTCCTCCCTTAATATTATATACGTTCTTCTCTTTATCTGCTTTTGCAACAGCTTCCACTTTATCTTCTTCTTCATAGTCCAACCATAACTTTGGCCTTTCCAACAATTTTCTAGCAACATTATTATTACATCAATCCCTACTTTTAATTCTGCAATTTCTCTATCAAATACCTCTTGACTCTTTTCTTTTCCTTTTCCATTTTACTTGGCATCTTTCTTTCTTCCATTATGGCTTCTCTCTAAACCCTTGTTATGACTATCAACAGTCACTTTCTCCTCCATCTCTATGAGTTCCTCACTCACTATGAGTTGCACTAAGCCTCTGCAAGAGAAAGTCCTCTCTATTGCTACTTACCTCACTAATCCTCTCTCTGGACTTGGTCTTTTGGCAAGCACTGGCTCTCTCTCTCTAAAATCTCTTGAGCACTCTATTCTACTCTCTCTAGGCTTATATCCTCAACTCACCTTCTCTTGAGAACACTTCAGTTGTTCTCCCTGTCCAACCTTTAGTTGGAATATTTAGGTTCACTTCCACTACCACAAATTCTCTCTCTTTACACAATCTGCTATTGTGTATTTCTACTATCATTCTCTTCCTCATAAAAAAATTCAAATGGAACCAAACATTAAGATATAACTCATACCTGAGAGATATTTAAATGATTTATCTCCTTGAGCTTCCACTGGCTTGGACAATACACATGCTGCTTTACTGTCTACTTTTCAGTTCTTCTTTCCCCTAAATTTATTTTCTTGTTGAGTACATTCATATTCACTTTATTTCCATAGAATATCTTTGTTGCGATTTCCTCATTCACTTCTTTGTCACAGCTACTTGGTTGAAACTTCTGTTGTTTCTTTGCACTCTTATACATATATCATTGAAGTTTTAAAAGCTGCACAACCTCTAGCTGATTTTTTCTTTCTCAAATATTTTCCACAATCTGCCTTTGATGAAATGTTGAAGTTCTCATTACCTGCAATATCTTAGAATCCATCCTATTTGCATAAAATCATTGGTGTCTTGTTCTTCTTCTATATCGAATCCATTAAAATGTAAATTATATACATGCTGGAAATAAAATTCAATCTTTCAATAAACTCCACAGAGCATTAGTATAGATCTGATACCAAATGACACATCCAATGCTGTGTTTACCCACAGTTTGTATATAAAAATTCATATGTATAATTTGGCCAAAATAGAAAAATGTCAATTCTTATATGGGTCAATTTCCTTTCTTCACAACTATGATTAAAACCCATAAAAAATATTCATTTTATTAAATTAACTCCTATGTATGAGACCTTGATAAAAAAAAAACAAAGTCCAACATATTTATGTTCGTCCCACAATTTATGCCCAATGCACCTTTTTAACGTCGATCAGACATGTCCGTTGATTCGATAGTAATCACAAGCCTAGGAGAAGACAATCAACCACTTTATAATGTGCGAAAACGGTGATTTTAGTTTGTGACGTGGCACCTTCACAAGTTAATCACACATTTTAAAAAATTATTGCTTCCTGTCTTGAGGCTGTGTGATGTACTATTCGCGGGTTTCCAAAACCATTTCCCCATTTTGCGTTCAAATCTACTCAGAGTTCCAACCTCACTATTCCACCTTTGACTCATTATTCCCTAATAATATGGTTTTCCAAACGCATGAATTCTGTCATACTTCCGCTTGTAACAAAACCACCACATGGATTCGATCCTGAGATCTGTGAAATCATGCTCCAATTCTGAACATGGCTTCAACAAAATACTAAATTCCCCACGAATATAACAAATCATCGAGCGATTCCTTCCTCCTCTATGCCTCAATCTTCAGAAATTTCTTCAACAAAATTAACTCAGATCCTCATAAATTTCAAACCCCTATTTGTACTACATTTAGCTTCAAATTTAATATTTTGACCACCTCTAGAATCAACCAGATCCTACAGCCATTTAAGTCTCATTCTCGCAGATTCAACATTTTTAATTGAATTGTGATTAGCTTCTAAAACCTCGTAAACACAAAAGCTTAATATAAATAGACCCCAATTCAACATGCGCAAGAATCCAATAATTTATAAATTGCAATATTCTAATCAACTCAGCCATTTATTTATCCAAGTTCATTCAATTAGGACTTTATTACACATAACCATATTTGAACATTTATAGTTCATTCACACGTAGAAGAAGCAAACTAAATTACAATGGATTTCAATTCTTCATTAATCATGAAATGTACAAATACAATTAAAATCAGCTTACAGTTTGGATTTGGCCTGATGTACCCTTCATGGGCCTTTCCTCCTCCTTTTTGTTTATTCCCATAGGCTTATAATGAGATTTCTTCAATTATCTATCTAACTCTCATTCCCACTCTCTATCTATCCTCTCATACACAGTATTAAATTTATAGATTTATTTACATAGTTATGGATCACTCTGAATCTGTGATCCTCTACATAAATCACTCAACTAAAACCTCTTTCTCCTCTTTTGACTCAACCAATTCCTAATTTTGAAATCCCTCAAATCCTCACTTTCCTAGGATTACTCACTCATCCCTAAGATTTCTACAACTAATGACATTTTCTCCATAAATCAATTTATAATTAAATTTCCTCAAACTCAACAAAATTTAGGAAAATAAATAAAATGATTAAGGGAACCCACTCCCTTTAGTAAATGTGAAATAAGACTCATGGGTCTTATAAGTTTCGGAGAATTCGCCTGCATAAATATCCAAGAAGTATATTGAATCATGAGAGGAAAAAATTAAGATAGAAGAAAAATCATCCAATAAATATACTAAGTAAGTGGCTAGGAAAAAAAAGTCAAAAGTCATAACACATAGGGCTATAGAAAAGAAGGTGAAGAGGATGAGGCAAGAAAGATAGTAGAGATAACACAAGATACTTTTTTATATTTTTCTTCATGTTGTGGACCATTTTACAACACCATACAATAGATATCCTAGAGTCTATTGATGATATTCGAGGGAGTTGGCTGAGGATGTTTTAAAGTTAAAAACTATTGTTGTTGGACTGTTAAATCACATGGGGCATATGGGGATAACTTATCCCAGGACCTTTTTACTAAAATGTGTCAATTTGGAGATCTAGAGCTGCATTGTGTTGTACCTTATATTTTTGGTATTGCATCACACGAAGTTATCAATCTCATTAAAAAGAAGTTTGCTCTTTTTTCTTGGGACATTGATATTTAATGGTATTTATCACAAGTTACAATTTCTTGCACTATGAAAAAACTGGACATACCATTCACATTTACTATTTCATATGGATAACTTTGAAATTGTATGATATAACATTTTCTCAATGATAATTTGTACACTTAAGGCATTATACAGTACCTTGTGTCCTATATTCCAAATGTAAATATATTGAATACCCGTGATAATCTTATTGGATGCTTAATTCATTGTAATTTAGTTTTTTTTTGGCGATCTTGAATTTTAAATTAATGAATATGATTCCCACAATGGTAAGTCATACTGTATATATTGTTTTAAATATTTCAAAGCTTGAAACCTGGATCGATGTTTTCCAATACAAAATTGTATCATTTATTCTATAATATTTATATTTCTTCTAAATAAGTGCAATGAATCGACTAAGGGGAATAAATTTTAAACAATACCCATCAAAGAATGCTTCATGTACAACTAATATTTTAAGCTATTTTTCCCTAAATTTTTCAATCCTAGATAATACACATAAAAAATTTCCATGACTATGGAAATTTGTATATTACTTCCATGGACACACGACAATGGGTCATTCTCACACTGGTCTTCACGCTAATATATTCTGAGATTTCTCTTAATGTATATTATTGTTGCTTTTGACCCACCGTGTTGTGGAAATTTGAGTAAAGCCTCTAACCATTTAAACAAGTGAAGCATCAGAGGAGGCAAGAAGAACAATAGAGACAACAAAAACGGTAGCAGAGGAAATAATAGGGCGTGGAAGAAGAGATGGGAACTTACAGTTAAAATTCCCGTGCTACTCCACATAATCCTTAGATTTTATATAGAAGCTTTCCAAAGCTACTCCACAAATTAATCAGATTCTCCAGAGAAACTTATAATCCCTGCATTCAAGATAGACGGTTCTAGAGAAATAAAAAGCATTTAATGTAGGTAGTATAAGCCCTACTCAATATAATAAATCAAGCAGAAATAAATTATGGATGGAGCAACAAGTCTAACCGCCCCAAATTGGAACAAGAATTCACCTGCATTTAATTGACTTGTTAGATAAACTAAAAAGCCTTGTATTCAAGATAGATGGCTCTAGATAAACTGAAAGTCCCTAAATTAACTCGCTAAAGATACTCAAAGTCCATGCATTCAAGGAAAACAGTGCGAGAGAAACTAAAAACCCTTGAATGCAAACATTATAAGCCCTATTCAATAGAATAAACTAAACATAAATCAATTACAAAGGGAGGGTCGGGTATAATCTATCCCAATTGGAACCAGAAGCAACGTACATTCAATTGTTTCACCAGAGAAACTTAAAAACTCTCCATTCAAGACATGCGATGCTACAGAAACTAAAAAGGCCTGCATTCAAAGCAAATGGTTGCAAAGAAACTCAAAAGTTATGAATGCAGAGAGTATGAGTCCTACTTAACCTAATAAACATAACATAAATAAATTATAGAGGAAGAAACTAGTCTGACCTATCCCAATTGGAAGATGAAGTAACCTGGGCTATATATATATAAAGAGAATCAAAATTGAGAGCACGCCTCTGTCTTGCACTTCATTAAAAAAACTCAACAAGCAATTTCTTAGCATGTGCAGATCTACCCGTTTCCATTAATATACAGTAATGAATGGGAGGCTCAGATAGCTGTCCATGATGGAGGAACTTAATTGGTCTGAAATTTTGTAAAGAGTTGTTTTTTTTAATTAAATTTTTCTCATATTCAGTTTTTTTTATAAAATTTTATATTAAATACGATTAATTTAATATTAAATTTTAATTTAAAATTTTTAAAATAAAAATGTAAGTATTTAAGGCACAAAATTCCATTTTTCTAAAGTAGTTGGAGTTATTTGACAAGGTTCTTGGCAAAGAAATTTTTGTTTCATGTGTTGTACCAACAATGCAAAGACAATGGATATAGGATAACCATTGATTCAAGGGCTATTAACAAGATCAGAATCATGGATATGGATCTTTATTGGGTTTTGAAATGTCGATCATTGTTTTACAACACTGTGGATAATCTGGAAATTTCTTCAGTAAGATCAAGATCAATTCTAGATTTTCACTTTTTCACATTTACGACCTAATTGATTTTAAGAGTGGTGCTAAATACTTTTCTAATATTGATCTGAAATGTCGATACCACTATATTATAATTAAAGAAGGGGATAATGGAAGACAACCTTGAAAACAAATTATGGAGTATATGAATGAATTGTGATGCCTTTCTGTCTCACTAATGATCGTAGTACTTTTATGAGTCAAATGAATGAATTTTTGAAGGAGGTCACTAGAAAAATTGCTATTATGTATGTAGATGTTATTTTGGTGTACAATGAGACAAAGAAAAATTAAGTAACTGTAGGTTAGTTTTGAACACAAAAGAAATTATCAATAAATATAAAGAAATTTAATTCCATGAACAAAGAGTTGGTATATTTAGGATTTGTAATGTATGAATATGGGTTGAAGATGGATGAGGAAAAAGTGAAGGAAATTATAAATTATCATGTTCCAATGAATATGTTTGAGGTAAGAACCCTGATCGGGGTGCCACAAGGAGAGCGATGGGAGAAGGTCAGTGCCATGTGGAGGTAGGCACCTGACCATCCATCATGATTAAGGTTTAATGTGAGGAGTTGGTTGTCCTTACCATGATCAGCATTAATAAAAATGAATACCGCTGCCCTCAGCTAGCAAAGCCTGTTAGGAGGAGATGGTAAACCACGCTGGAAGTGGGGAGGTGTAAGGAATAAAATGTGATTCCAACAGAGGAATGTCATTGCAAACCACATAGGAGTTCAGCTCGACGATGCGGAGGAAATATTACTACAATGCCAACGCTGGGATCATTGGTATGTTATGGCTCTTGGGACCTTTACCTCCCAATTCATAATACCAGCTCTATATTGGATAGTTGAAGATGATGGATCTAATGGAATCTCTGCAATGTTCTGTGTCTTCAATGGAATAAAGTACTAATATTATGTAGTCTTTTGTTCATTTTTTTTTCAAGCTATGGTAGAGGTCGTAGGTGATGCTTGTATGTTTCATTTTTCTATAGAGCTTAGGATATCAAACCCTATTTTCGAAGCCCTCCAGCCCAGTTTCTTTGCATTCTATTGAAATTTAAATAGAGCTGGCATCAATATCAAACTCTTCACTCTTATTTAGGAGTTAAGTCGTATGGTCCTAATTATTGGTCTTTGTATTTCAATCATAATAAATGTCAGTTTAGGGTAACTGAAGCATGGAAAAATATCAAGGGTAACAACCTTTCGTATCACGAAGAGGCCTACATGCATTGTCAATATAGTCTGAATGTTGTCTGTAGAGGTCATGGTAGGTCTAGTAGTCTTCAGAGTTGTGTTTTCCTCCAATTTATGTTTCTTTTAAACTGTTATCTGTGGGTGATAATTATTAACCGGATGCAAATGCAAATCCCCAGGTTAATCTGGACTGTGGTGTGCAAACTACTGTGTATGCGGTAAATCCTAAGGAAGCCACCAAATCTTATCACATGTATTTTACTGATCAATCCCTGGTATATATAGGATTATTATACATTTTTATAGGGGAACTTGTCTACCAAGCCATAAAGGCCAAATTTCAAGTAGGAAAAAGAAAAGGCACAAGAAAAGGAAAACATGGTCAAGTAGGAAAAATAAAAGGCACAGGCAAAGGAAAACAATGGCAAACAATGCAGAGTGCAGGACCAAGAAATAGAGGAAGGAAGAGTAATAAGAAAGTTCTAGAAAATATATCTGCTCTTTATGAATCAGGAAACCCAGCTCATATTTGCAATACCATCCAGAGTTGGGAGCGAGATCATAATGATGAAGATGAGGATGTCAAGTAGGAGGAGGAAACAATGGATTTCAATTCCGACTTGGGAAATACAAGAGGTCAAGTATCTCTATTTCATCAATCATTCAACACATATTGGAAATTAAAATGTGTCTTAGCAAAATAAATTTCAAGCATCCAAGAAAGGGAAGGAAACCCAACTGTGATTTTTGAATTACAACAGATAAAATAGGATATTCGCGAGATGGCCAAGTCAGAGTTTCAAGCAACGACGCGAATTGGGAGGATTGAGCACCAACTCCAAAGCATGCAACAAGTAGATATGCTGGGATCCACTGCAAAGGACCCAGCTCATGTGGATTCTTCTCATAGATAATATTAGTTTGTCATAGTTTTTAATGTTTTTGGTGGATAAGTTTAATAGTTTCTGTTTCAATTGCAACTTTTATGGACACAGTAAAGTAGTTAAAGCAGTAAGTAGAAGGAAAAAAAATATCAGTTTTGGTTGGTTGTTAACTCTCTAAGGTGGCCAACAGACCTGGTTTCCTTCGGGTAGGTTGAGGCCGCCACATGCAGCAAAATATATATAGAAAATTTCTTTTTGAAAAATAGAAAATAGGAAGGCTCTATGAAATTTACAAACAAAAAAATAATATGTTTGAGGTAAGAAGCTTCCATGAAATTTCAAGGTTCCATAAAAAAATTATCAATAATTTTAGTAATATTTGTGCTATTATTATGGAAACTATTAATGGAACAAAATAAAATTTCAGCTATATTATGGAAGCCAATAAAAATTTTAAAATTATGAAGAAAAATATCAATTAGAAGCGAATTTTATCCCTACTAGATTTTAGTAAATATTTGCAGATTGAAACAAAGGCAAGTGGAGTTATCATTGTAGTTGTTTTGAGTCAAGAAGGAAAGGCAATAATTACTTTAGTTAAAATTTGAATGAATAAAAGAAAAGATATTCTTATTAGGAGAAATAATTTCATGCTATTTTCCAAGCTTTGAAAAATTCAAGGCATTACCTCATTTCCAAAGAATTTATTTTATTGACTAATAATCATGCTCTAGAGTTCATAATTAACCAACCAAAATTGGATTAGAGACATGCCAAATGGGTAGAGTTTCTGAAAAAAAAAATACTTTTATGATTAAACATACTAATTGGCTATTACAAAAAGCAATTGATGAATTGACTATACTGAACTTAATTCTACATGAGCTTCAAATCAATGTCTTTGGATTCGATGAACTCAAGGAAATGTACAAGAGTGATGAAAAATTCAAAGAATAAAATGAATCCTACGAAAACCAAATTAGCATGAATACAATTCAATGGTCAATATATATATGATTTAGGAAGGTTTATTGTCCAATTATAGTAAGATTTTCATACCTAGATGTTCCATGAGGGACAACATAATAAAGGAGAAGCACAATAGATGATTAGGAAGAAACATTCGAACTCATAAAAAAATTATTGTATAAAAATATTTTTATTTTTGGTGAGGTGTGCAACATGATGTAAAATGGTTTGAGAAAAGATGAAGAGTATGTCAGCATTAAAAAGGCAGAAGCCAAAATACAGGATTCTACCAACCAATTCCAATCCTACAGTTTTTGTGATTTTATTAGCGTAGATTTTTTTTCGCATTACTAAAATATAGAGAGATAGAGATTCGATTTTTTTTTTTTTGTGGATAGGTTTTCTAATATGGAACATTTTTTTGTTTATGCAAGAACTATTGATGCAACCAGTGTTGAAAAATCTATTTTTTAAAAGAAATTTTAAGATTGCAAGGGTTTCCTAGAAGGATATATCAGATAGGGATACAACATTTGTAGGAAATTTTTATAAAACCACATGGAAGAAAATAAGAACTAATTTGAACTATAGTTCAACTAACCACCCACAAATATATTGAAAAAAAGAGGTAGTGACTAGAACTTTCACAAACATTTTTAAGAGTTTGGTAAAGGAACATCCCAAAAAGTGCGATCAGATACGTTCTCAAGTTAAGTTTGTCTACAATGAATTTCATAAGTACAAGGACGTGACCATGAAAAATATTATGGAATGCATCCCTAAGGTGTGTACGCAATAATAAATTTAGGAAATAAGGATCTTAAGAGTGCGGATGGTGAAGATTTTGTAGTGACCCTGCAATATTTACACGAAAGATTTAAGAAAAAATTGCATGATATTAGCATCAAGTACAAATAGAGAGAATACATCAAAATGATAGAGTCGAGGATTTAAATTTAGTGACTTGGTAATGGAATATATGAGAAAATATAGGTGTAATATAGGGACACACAAAAGACTTAAGCTCGAGAAAGTCATTCTATGTAATGTTTTCAGAAAATTCTCTTCCAATGTGTAATATGGGATTTACGATTGCAGAGAAAGGTATCTCCCCAAGGTTTGGTGGTCAACCTAGAAAAACAGAGAGAAGAGGAACCCAATGCATTTCCTTAAAGTAAATATATTACAGAGTGAGGCCTACCTAGACACTGTCACTCACTTTGCTCCTTCTTTACCTTGCAACCTCCAATTCCAACTATGATTGCAAAAATTAGATCCTGTAGGGTCAGATAACACAAGCCAATAAATTACAATATATATGAAATATCGTCTAAATACTCTATTCAAAATATCAATGTGGTATTGAAATAATTTAAATAATAAAATTACATATAGGAAAACAAAGAATTATTTTCATTAATATATATGGAAGGAGATTACAACCATAAGTCGTAGTCGATCTTCTAGAAGAGATCCTCCAAGTTGTTAACTCATCCTTTCCTTGTCATAATATGCACCTCATGTCACCCTATGCATGAAATGATAACTACTTATTGCAACAACATAAAGGGCATAATCACTACCTCTTGCATACGACACGGTAAATATATAGGAGAGAGGGGTAAGTTGGGAGCTCATATCCAATTACCTTTATAAGGTTTTATATCCACCTTTCATGGAAGGATAGGATCAAAGGATAAGTGGTGAAATATCCAAAGTTGGGTAGGATAGGATCCCAATTTCAATCCAAGGTAAGTAGTTGAAACAACTTTTCGAAACACCTAGAAGGTGAAGCTTCTAAAATCCTGATCATTCTCCCATATTTCTAGAACCAAAACATGTGAAAAGGTGAGAAACCTATTGGTGAGCAGTGTTGGATCCAGTGGAGCATGCTATAGGTGAAGACATTCTAGTAGGCTTCTAGAGAGCGTTAGTCCTCAAACTAGTTCAGATAGGGAAGCTTATGTTTGAAACTATGAGGGATGAAAGGTACATGCTTAGGGATTTGTGCAAGATGATGACAAAGGGAATAGGATGTTGATTTCTCTCATTAGGAGGCTCACTTGATTAGATGTGATAAAACAGCCTAGAACATAATGCCCCCTGAAGCACAAAGTCAGAGACGGTGACTGATGACTAGAATGATTTACCTTGTGAGAAGTAGCGATCAAGAACAACTGGGGAGCTTCATCTGTTGTAATACATTTATCATGATATCTAGTTCCTCAGGGATTCATACCCATACTCAGCTCATAATATAACATAACATGTGTCATGATCAAAATACGCGTCCATAGATGAAACTAATGGACTCATTACTTGATGACTATCCATATGATCAGGACCATCATACATTGTGATCATTGTATAACTTTTGAAATCACAACTCGGATTGATGAAACTCGATTCGAGGTCTTCTATCTTTTTCACATGACCAATTAAATTATGATTCTAACCATGATAATAAATGATCTAGACTCGAACATGGTAGACACCATCTGATTACTAGTCGATGATGTAAGTCGTTAACATATGTGAGAGAAACCACCGATGATGTTAATGGCTCTCAAGCTACTATGGTACAATCGGTATGGTGTGAGTAAATGAGTTGATGTAAAAAACCACACAGAATATTTTGGTCGAAGGCCATTGATACAAACCTATCACCGAGAATGAGGAAAATTTCCATTGATGTATGTAAGCACCAAGATACCAAAAGGGTGTTTCTAAGTCAACTATCTCGATGATGTGCTGATTTCGAAAGGAAGAGACCCGACGCATGATAGCCTTGACGTATCCCCCATTAATGACACAAAATGGGTATCATTATTTCCACAAAATCATTAGAATGATACTGATATGGAAGTGGATGAGGAAAGGTAGACATGAAATGAAGGGTTAAGAGTATTGTAGCATATATCAACTGAATTACTTGTCTTGAACACTGATGAAACTGAATGGAGTTGAAAGCACTAACACAAAACCATGATGAAGGCTCTAAAAATGGTATGATAGCCAAGAGACAAGAAAATTACCCAACGTAATGGCCACAAATATGAAGTGGAAATTTGTCATGTTCAAGAGCGACTCACTGCCATTATAAAAAATGGAATCCTGTGTTTCCTCAATTTTAACCAACCATACTAGTTCGTATTGCTTTATTTTTTTACAGCCTTGAGGAGGATAACATATGTTTGATCTATAAGTTCATCCTTCATATGAATCCTTCCAAGTATTTTTAATGAACCTTGAGAAGGAGTGGTTCAGCCTTGTCATGTCTGACAACTCCATCACTTTTTGACGTTTTAATGAGTCCAGTGAAGGAAAAATCAACATCTTCTCCATGTTTAGAAGGTTTGAAAAAGAGGCAGAAAAGAAAAATCCACATATCCCTTTTCATAGATACTCCCTTAAGTCCCAAATGGTTGAAAAAAATACTCTAGAGAACCTCTTAGCCATGTTCGACTAAGGTATTCATTTTTTGTAGTTAGTCTATCTTAGTCTGGAAAAGGGTTAAAGTTATACTAAGTATACGTCTTTTCCTTTACTTTTACGAGCTGGAAAGGACAAGTGCTCGACAATATTTCCATATTTTGGGAGTTTTAAAATAGATGAAAGTGGACTCCAAGGGGGTTTATTTTTTGTTGGTTTATAAAGTCCTAGAAAGAGATAAACTTGTACTCCCTGATCAAAGTAACATGTTAAAAACATAATAAAAACTTGCTAACAGTTGCCAATCTTCTCAAAACACCACAAGAATTATTAAACTTACCTATTTCATAGTAAAAATGAGGCATGTATAGGTCAAAATGTTAAAAATAAATAAAATAACAAGAAAATGACCATAAATATCCAAAATGACTCTTAATTTTTACCATTTCACACTTTACCTTCAATAGTGAGTCTTTGGAGCCCTTTTGACGTCAATATTTTGTAGCTAATTGCAACCAATAAAAGGAATTATTTCCAGTGCCATCTGATCCAGGTAGGTGATAATACCTTTCTCTATCTTTCCATGCATTTTTTTTCTTTCATGCAAATTTTTTAGGTTTTTGAGGCCTCGGGGTTTCATAAAAAACTCCCTTCGAAAAATGCACCCCCTCTATGTCAAAAAGGGAATTCCACCTAGGCATAGAAACAGTGTAGACATAGGTGAAATGCTCTATCTAGGCCTTTTGGGGTGCGGTTGATGCATTTGTCCAAGCTTATTCTCAGTTTTTCCTCCCATTTTGTTAGGTTTTTTGCATGGGAAGGAGTATAATGAGCCCTTTCTTGATGTTTCAAGTACCAATTACCAAAAAAATTCATTTATGTTAAGTCCCTATATTAATAGTATAGCCCCTTAATATGTTAGTGTAGACCCCCTTATTGTTATTATTGTACCCTTGTAACCCCCATTTTGCTATTATTGTGCCCTTAAATTATTATTGTTAGGTCGGCTAGGATTACATTGTGGCCCACTAGGATTACATTATGGCCCCATGGACTCCTATATATAGAAAGGAGGTTTTGTAAATTGGATCATCCAAGAATTGTGCATTTATGTAATGTATTGGAGGTTGCCCCTTCGAATTGGCTTATTTCTAAGGCGTTGATATCTCTTTTCTTCTATTTTTGAAGCTGGTTACACAACATTTGGTATCAGAGCTTGGGATTCTAGGGTTTCGCTGCTCCAAACAGGTCATCGTGGAATTTTCGCTATAACTGTTTTTCTACGAAGTTTCAGAAGCTGAAATTTTTAGGGTGCGAAGCTGAAATCCTGAGGAATATTGTCTAAAAATTTCAGAGCTTAGTTCGTAATATTTTCGGAGATATCAGCTGTGGAAGTTAGGTCTGTTTTCAAGATCCTAAACAGGTCATCGTGGAATTTTCGCTATAAAAGTTTTTCTACGAAGGTTCAGAATCTGAAATTCATATGGTGTGAACCTGAAATCCTGGGGAAATTCTTCAAAAAATTTCAGAGCTTGGTGCGCAATATTTTTGGAGATATGATCTGTGTAATGTAGTGCTTTTTCAGGCTCCTAAATTGCATCTCAAAGAGGTGATCGTGGGAAAATTTCAAAAACTCTCTCTCTGGGAAGTGGATTTGAGTGCCGTAAAAAGTGGTTGCAAGTACACGGACTGTAGTTTCTTGGCTATCAATTTCAGAGACAAAGGACAAAACAGTGACACGTGGTAAGTCATACAAGTTCGCACTACTGAACCAGTCCATAATTAGGTCATTGTGGGAGATTGGACACAACTTTGTCTTGGAGAATCCAAATCAGGTCAGACCTGTGGAATTCAAAAGATAATTCAGAGGGCTACTTCAATGCTGAATTTCAGATATTGAAGATCTGCAATCACAGAGATAATACAATTTCAATATCGAGCTCCTCAAAGCAAGTAAAAGGTGTGTATTTTTTTTCCGAATTGCATAAGTCTTGTTTGAAGAATCAAGTTGAATTGATTCCAAGGGCATATTGAAGAATTTTTGTCAGTAATGGGTTCTATTATGCCTCCAAAAAATAATTCCATACCAATTAAGCCCTCAGAAAGCTATACTATGACGCATGAGGAGGAAGAATTGCAATATGAGATATCAAAATTACGGTACCAAGTACAACAAGTTTCAATCTTACGAAGAGAAATTGAAGATGAAATAGATGGTTTAAAAGAAGAAAGGGAGGCTAATTTGGATGGTTTGAAGGATCAAATAATAGAAAATATGGATGATAAATTAATGGAAGATCACATCGAGCATCAACAAAAAGTTCTCCAACTCTCAAAGGATAACCCAACTATGGTGCAGAATCTAATGAAACAACAGGAAGATCAACATGACATCGAAAGAAGTTATGAAGAAGTCATAGAAACAAGAACTCGACAAGTGCGATCAATTTCAGAATATCTCAGCAAGTGGAAGAACTTTCCTGTAAAATATTTCACATGGGAGGATGAGAATTTTATACAGAAGCATCAAGAAATAATCAAGCGTTGAGGACAACACTTGTTTGAAGGAGAGGGGCATGTTAAGTCCCTATATCAATAGTATAGCCCCTTATTATGTTAGTGTAGACCCCCTTATTGTTATTATTGTACCCCTGTAACCCCCATATTGTTATTATTGTGCCCTTAAATTATTATTGTTAGGTCGGCTAGGATTACATTGTGGCCCACTAGGATTACATTATGGCCCCATGGACTCCTATATATAGAAAGGAGGTTTTGTAAATTGGATCATCCAAGAATTGTGCATTTATGTAATGTATTGGAGGTTGCCCCCTCGAAGTGGCTTATTTCTAAGGCGTTGATATCTCTTTTCTTCTATTTTTGAAGCTGGTTACACAACAATTTATCTGGAGAGAAAGAGAGCATGAAGCACAATATTTAAATGCAGCAAATGACCCTGTTACCATCTGGGAATTTAAAAATTGTGGGTTGTTAAAATTATTCTGCCTTCTCGGTATGAGGCAACAAATGGAATTGTTAATGTACCTTGTGTGTTCATGGGATGTTCAAGTATAAGTGTCCATGTTTTGGGAGAATCTACTCACAATATAGGTAAATGATATTTATTCTCTAACGTGGTTAGCAAAGTGAGGTGCCCCCATTCCTCTTCTATGTGGAAGAAATGGTGGTGAGATGGTGAAAGATAACATTGCTACATATTGCAGACATCGAGCTATTCCTAATTTAGACATAAATATTAACATAAAGGACGTGACCCAAATACCTTTGAGAGAAATCTTGTTCATGATATAAATATTGGCAGACATCTCGACATTACATGTGGCAAGCAGATCATACATGAAATACGTGGTAGAATGTCTAGCGTCGATATTATTCAACAGGAGTGAGGGTGCCTTGGTCAACTTGAAGGAAAAACTTACTAAATAAAAGGAGGGGAAGTTAAAGAACTTTGTTTATGGTGCCATTTTTGTGTCGTTTTCCTTAGAGCAGGTACCATTACTACAGCCTCAACAGATTGTACTCAAGCCCTTTGATCCAAGGGTCCGACAGATGAGGAGGTGGATAGACCACATGGCCAATCATGGTGGTCCATCAACTATTAGCTTTTCACTATCATTCTTTGGATGTTTATGTAGAAATTTCATCATGATCGACGAATATCGTTACGTAGGGAAGGATTTCGATGATGATCTCGAGCTTGTGCTATGTGAAGGTAGGAAATGGAATGGTACAAGTAAGATACATTGACCATTAATCTTTTGAAATATTTATATTTTTTTTGTTTTTTCATGTTCCCGATACTAAACTATTTGATGCTTCATGTAGATATTGAACTTGCTTCACCAATGGATGCTACATATCTCTATCTCACGGAGAGACAACCACAGGAGGAAGTAGTGGAACTAGTATAGGTCGTTGCGGTGGGACACAATGCGCTACACGATTTTGAGGTAGCGGAGGTCCTATAAGAGGTGGAGTGCCACATAGAGGGATTGATCCATGGGGTTGATGAGACTGTAGTCGATCAACACTTATTGTGACTTCAGCGACACACCATCGGGGTCCCCAGTTGTGTTGGTCAATTACTACGCAATATAGCTCATGCAGTGTCACCTTATCATGAGCACCACTGGTTATATATGTATATGCTTGCATCTAGTTTTTGTATATGGGTGATTCGAATGGAAATTGGCCCACACCCATGGTATTTATTCTCCCATGGTACTATAAGTGACATCTATACATGGTATTCATTAACCCATGGTATGTATCCACCCATGGTATTCACCCACAGATGGAATTTACCCATGGTATTGTAAATTACATCTACCCATGGTATTGTAAGTGAAATCTGCCCATGGTATTCATTCACCCATGGTATTTACCCACCCATGGAATTTACCTATGGTATTGTAACTAAAAAATGTTACAAGTAAAAAGTTGCATCTTGTCAAAGGACAGATTTTCTACCACAATGTAGCTTCTATAGTTATTATATGTTTTAATAAAATAAGTTTCTTTGTGGTTTTATTTATTGTATGTTATCTCTTTTTCCTGGCATTATAATTTTCCATATATTGTGAGATCCATTTCAATGTTTTAGATCTTGGGGGCCTTGTCCTAAGATCTGGATCAGTGGTATTAGATTCAAGTTACCAATCCATGGGAATGATGGTTTAATCATATTTTAGTTTCAATTTTTTGAATCCATCCTTAGTAAAATCCATTCAAGTTCCACGACCTCCACATAGCACTTTCTTAGGAAAAGCATGAAGAATTTTTGTTTTTTTTTTGGGTGGGAATTTTATGGGCGGCGAGTTTGTAGGGACGATTTGAAAATAATGGTGCTAAATTTTTGGAAATAAAGAGCTGATATGGATTCCTTGTGAAAAAATATCCAATTTAAAAAAAAAAAAAAATAGTGAGTCAAATTGACACCCGAATGAGGGACATATCGCTGATTTAAAATCAACAGTGTTGCAGACATTTTTCTAATGACATTTCGTGAACGACGACTCTCCTGTCATTTTTTGCAATTTTCAATACAAAATTTAGAAAAATGATTATATATCTGAGTTCCCCTTGAAAAATAACCTGATTTCAAAAATCAAATCTACTTAATTGGAGTCAAGACAACATAGTTATCATTGATTTAAAATCGATTATTTTTTCTGGAATTTTGTGATGGCGGGAAAATTGTAGTGTGAAGTTGAGTTTCCACAGTCTTGAGATAGCAATTTCAACCACATAGGAAGATATAATATGATCATTATATTTCCAAAACAATGTTATAACAAATATTTTGAGTTATATTGACTGAGTTATGCCCATTTTAAATCTGCAGCAGCATTCAGAGTAGGTTCCCTTTGGAGACATGCCCTTTCACCCCATTTTAGTAGGCACCTACTTCACATTCATCAGTTTTAAAATAGCAGCATTCAGCTTGGGTTTTTTTGAGGCATTCCCTCCTACCCTAGGCTATGTAGCCATCTATTACGTCATCAAGAATCATTATCACGATTATGGGTCAACTGCAAAAAATATTTCTCATCGAAGTCCATTTTCTAGGCCACACTGTCAGCATGACATTTGGTTAGGGTATCTCTATCCTCGGATATTTGTTTTTCATCATTATGTTTCACGCGCAAACCCACATTTCATTAAAGTCCATTTTCTAGGCTAGACAATGTTAGTATCAGAGTTTCTCATAAGCATTACAAGATATCTCTATCCTCGGATATTCGTTCATCAAGGCTATGGGTTAACCATAGAAAACCCTTCTCTTCAGTGACTTTTCATATTCAAGAAAGGCTTCTCAAGAGGTAACTTCATGTAATGGGAACCATTGCTTCTTAAGGATAGAGGAATGATCCGAATATAAAGTGGCCTACACCCATGGCATTTATCCGCCCATGGTATTGTAAGTGACATCAATACATGGTATTCATTAACCCATGGTATGTATCCACCCATGGTATTCATCCACACATGGAATTTACCCATGGTATTGTAAGTGACATATCCCCATTGTATTCATTCACCCATATTATTTATTCATTGAAGTTATTTACCCACCCATTGAATTTACCTGTGGTATTGTAACTAAAAAATGCTATAAGTAACAAGTCACATATTGTAAAAGGACAGATTATCCACCACAATATAGCTTCTACAGTTATTCTTTGTTTTAATAAAACAAGTTTCCATATGTGTCTCAGGGCACACATTTTGTAAATATAAACTTATCATATATATATATATATATATATGTATTCATCTATTCCTAGTTTGTATTCTTCGTTCAATGTGATTTGATGTGAATTGAAAGTTACTTACATTCGTTGAAAATGTCTCTTTAAAAATAAATTATCTAGGGCATTTGATAAAGTTTTTGGATTCTTATAAATGTGTTCATATTCTATGGAATCGAAATGTCTTTCTATAAGACGCACTCTCAAAACCATATGAACAATGGCAGTGTTTCTCACCGAATAGATATTTGCAAGTTGTATTACTATGACCCATGAGTGAAGCTTGATGACTCTATGATGGATACCATTTGAAATAGCATTAGATAGCAACTCGACCACAAGGTTATACACAACAATGTTATTAGTAGATTTTCAAATGAAAATCCCTTGAATTCTCAATAACTCGCCATTTGGAGCAAAGATGGCCCATGTTGTTCAGGATAGGTTCCAAGTACTATGGTTAGCACCATCTGCATAACTAATATACGGTTCGAGAGAGGTTGAAATATGCAAACCAAAGTAAGGAGGAATCAACAAAAACCATGGGAAACTTTAAAAAATACATCGAAAACACACTCAACACACCTATAGACATTATGTACATAGTGTACTATGCATGGGATCAAGTATATAATTTTTTGAGATAAAACCCACTTCTAGGCTGCGATAGTGGAATTCCATCAAGATATACTAACTTGTAAGCCCCTTTTGGAAGGACACGCTTGAGAATTTATGGGACCATCCACATAGGCTTGAACTTTCCTTGGCCTAACATATCAGCCTCTTGGTCATATAGGAGTACCAAATCTCCTTTCGAGAAGACTCTATGTTTGAAAATTTTCTCATCCAATCGATTCAAGTGTAAAATATGCTCCTCTTCTGTGGAGGTAGTCGGGAGAAGTTCAATAGCTAGTTTCAGCGACGGAATTTAATACTCAATGGGAAGGATTTCTTCCATACCGTAAACCAACTGGAAAGGTGTAAATTTCGTAGCAATCCTTACTAAGGTTCTATATTCCCATAAGGAAAAATCACGAAGTAAAATCCAGTCTTATTTATTGACCCCTAACATGCGTTGAGGAATTTTCTTAGGAACTTTGTTGATAACATCAACTTGTCTATTAGCCTGAGGATAATAGGTGTGGAATTTTCATGTGAAATTCTGAATTTGGTAGTTAATTCGATCATCAAATGATTCTGAAAAAGCTTCTCGTTATCCGTAGCTATTGCTTGTTTAACACCAAACCTAAAAATTATGTGGTTGAAGAAAACATATGCAATAGTTTTGTTGGTATTATTGAATGTATGCATCACTTTGACCCACTTAGTAATGTAGTCAACAACAACAATTATATAACCATGTCCCCCAGTTAAATGAGAGTTACATGTCATAAAGTCGATACCCTATTTTTCAAAGGGACCAACGACAATAACCATATGCAGTGGAGAAGGTGGAGCATGGAATTTGCGATCATATATCTAAAAACCATGACACTTCTGTACTGCAAAGTACATTCATGGAAAATGGTGGGCCAAAAGTAACCGACGCATAAGATATTTTGTGCGGTAGTGTAACCAGATAAATGCCTGCCACATGCTCCTCAATAGAAATAATTAAGAACTTTCTCGGCCTCTTATAGGGTGAGGTATCTCCATAAAGTACTATTGATACGATGAAATAAAATTTTGTTGCCACAATTAGGTAATTTAGGGATTGGTACTAAATATGTTGTTTCTCAAAGCAAGAGGTATTAGGTCAAAAATTTTGGGTATGGAGATAGATCAGGAAATATACATACCAAGAGCTAGATGACGATATCATAAACAATGACTCGTCAGGGATGGAATATTTAGACGTAGATTCTGCATCAAGGGAGTGAATATTGCACATTAGTTCGATGAAAACTAGGGATTTATTTGACTTGGATTTGATGAATTCTAGTTAAAACTCTTAGATAATAACTATCCATTCTGAGTACTTCACCCCAACAATTATTGTTATAGTAAATATGTCATCGGGTTGCAATTTTAAATGAATTTAATTTTCCAAAGTAAGATGTAATGATGAAATATATGAACGTCTTGAACGACAGGCAAAGAAAACTTTTGGGCATGAGTATACTGGATCTTGATATCATTGAGGTTTTGATTCAGATAGTAAATGGGATGTTCAGTCTCAGGTTCATCTTCTTGGACCAACACCATAGTTATAGTAGAGATGGAGATAACAAGATAGAAGAAATAGTGAGGCTGATAATCAGGGGGATATAAGAGAGATGCCTGAATTAATACCTCTTTCAAGGCATCAAACAACTTTTGTGCAACATCATCCCAATGCAAGGGAATCCCTTTCTTTAGTAGGCGATCAAATCCTTTGGTGAGTTTGGCATAATTAGTTATGAAGCTCTTCAATAAGTTAGCTTTCCCTTGGAGTCTTTGTAACTGAACTAAGTAGGAGGGTGCAGGAAAATTTACAATGGCCTGTACTTTGAGAGGATAAATATGAATTCCTTGTTTGGAAATAACAAAACCAAGGAGTCGATTGGAACCAACACAGAACACACATTTGTGTCGATTAACTCAAATGTTCTAGTTCCTAAAGGAGAGAAAAATGGTGGGTGACCAACCCGATGCTTAGAATGAGAAGGGACATCATCCAAATAGTGTTTCATGATATTATTTATATCATGAAAATCATAATCCATTGCATGTTGAAATGTGGCCCCAACGTTATTCAGAACGAATGGGGTTTTTCTATAAGAAAAAGTGCCCCGAGGAAAAATAAATGTTGTCTTTGGTTGGTCCGGCGAGAGAATTTTTATTTGATTATAACCCTAAAATCCATCCATAAATGAATATATCTCACAACCAGCATAATCATCAACACTATGGTCAATAAATGGGGTCGAATAGTTTTATTTTAGAAAATATAAATTAACATCATGATAATCAACACATACTCGTAACATGCCCTGTTTCTACATGATAGGTATATGAAACCAACCCAAAGAAGCTTTTCAACTTCAAATTTTATCCTTGCAACCTTCTTAGGATGGACAAGATGGAGGAGTTTCCATAATCGTTTAGCATTAGGATACATTTTAAGTTCATGCATCACTATGTTTGGGTCGATACCTCACATTTCTTCATACGTCTAGGAAAATACATCTTTAAACTAATGAAAAATGGCTTGGTAGGTCTCGACATCAAATGAGGTAAAATATGCTTTGATGTAAATTTTTTCAACTATTCCTAGTTTAATTGAAATATCAAGAGGAATTATTTCTTCAATATTTAAGAGGTTATTTTCAGAGTCGATGTCATGAATGGAAACATAATTCATAGAGACTTTGATTAAACTAGGTAGGAAAAAACCGCCTATATTATCTTCTATGGAATTAGGAAGAGGGCAATTATGGTTATGCTCATCCCACAATGCGTCTTCTGACATCATGATCTCCATGATGCTTTAGTTGATTGATAATATTTAGGATAAAGGATAAGAGGGCATGCAATAATCTAGGGATTGACCTACCCAATTGATCAAAGAAAAATTATGGGCCACACAATCCAAGTATATAGCTTCATAATATTGCTCAACAGGGCTAAGAGATATCTGTTTTCAAAAAATTTTGAAGTTAGATTCACCCAATATAATCCATGGATCATATAGAATTGTAGAGGATGATATCATATCGATATAAGAAACTCTAGGTGACTAGTTGTAAGGGGGAGGAGGAGCGAGGCAAAAAGTCCCCATGGGTGATGAATATTTTTCTATTCCAACTCCAACATGATGATAGGAATGTAGTGCTTTCCATACAAGAGGGACACTTTCAGTAACATTTTAATCACAGTAAAATATGTTGAGTTGATCTATGGATATTATCCTACCTTTATGAGGAAAGGCGATCATGGAGAAGTAACTTGAAATAATGGCAGTCATAGCATAAACCAATGTACATCCCAATAGAACATTATAATCTAAAGGTCTGTTAATAAATTCTATTTCAATGGAGATATTTTTTCCTCCAAGTTCCACTTGGAGGGAATTCAAAATCCCATAGGTTTTATATGTCCTTCCATCAAAGGCTTTTAATGTGGTGGTCATTTGATTCAGTCGAGGTGAACCAATCACTTTCCAGCAAGACATAGATATGATGTAGGTTGAGGAAAACTCGTCCATAATAGAATGATGAATGTTTTTACCATGGACAGTGACCTGAATCATAAAAGAAAACTAATTCAGAAGTCGAGGAGTATATTTTTCAGTAGAGAAAACCACTCAGTTGGAATTCGATTGGACCATACATCTCATGGCTAAAAACAAGGCCTTATTTTGGGCGACATAGTTTTAAAACACTTTGGGAGTTAACATAGTTGACAGTGAGTGTGCTATGTCTTCAAACACATTGTAATTTTGGACAACTCTTGAGTGACAGTTGTAAGTATCCTTATGGATAACACCCTTCGAAGGCTTGATATTCAATTCCATAAGCAGAATAGAATCAGGTGAGGTCGGGGCAGAACTGGAAAGTTGATCAATAGCCTAATCTTTCAGTGGAGTCACATTACCATAGTCTTTGTTTCAAGTCACCACGAAAACACCAGATCTCAACTTTGAGGACGAAATAATCAAAATTTTTTTAGAGGAAGAGGGGTCCCGAGCAACCATCTGAGTCTCCTAATTGAAAAAATAGTCACTCAATATAGCGGGAGAAGTGGATGATTTAAGAAACTGATTCACTTCGACATTTTGTGGACAATCATAATGTAAAGTGATCATTGTTTCAAATAAAGCATGGGTATCGATACTTTTGTTTCTCATTAGAAGATAAATTTTTTATTTATCCTGCAGTGAAGAATCCTTATTTTCTTACCTTTACCTTTATTATTTCTTCCAGTTTGTTGTTGAGATTTTCCTTTATCACATGAAATGGCATTTATCTCGGAAGTAGAAGTCATAGGAAGGTGATATCGATGGTTTTGAGCAGGAGCGGAGAGAGCTATACCAAATGGTTTACTAGCCTACTGAAAACTAGCAGAACCAATAATGCCATTAATGGGATGATATTATTTACTAGGTGGAAGAGGAATAATTTTTGAAGGTTGTGGAGTGTTTGATATATTATCATTGACTGTTCTTGATTAGGTATAAACGAGATCTAAATATTAAGCATGAGAAAAGACTTTCTCTTTGGTCACGACTCCACCTTTGGCTACATATTTTTTTATAGGAGATAAAAAAACATTTGGTGAACCATTATGCCAACAATTGATTGGGAACAAAGGTATTCACCTATAGATGACGCCGCCTTCACTCATGAATCTGATATTTATTGTGAGTGGAATATGATAGTTTGAAGTTAGTCAATAGTTACTTTCTAGTTTCATATCTAATGGGTAATTGGAAGTATGTGAGGATGGTGGTGACTAAAGTACTGAAATCGTGAAACGACGGTCTAGGTAATTGAACATACCATGTATTTTTGATACGTGTACGTGTTTGCGAGAAAAGAGGAAGTCATTGGGAATCATCATTGAGGGAGTTATATGAACACCATATATGATATGTCATGACATGCGTCGATAGGCCTTCTCCAAGATTCCCATTGAACTTTGGGATATCAAATGGAAACTTGTTGGGAATAATCGGCCACCGTGGTGAATGATAGATGTGGTCGTTAGTATGAGGAGTTAAGTCAGATAATTAAAGAGTAGCCAAAAAAGGAAATTTTCGATTAAATTCTAGAGGAGGATGACCTCAATAAGAAGGAATAGCCTGGGAAATGGGTACTTGAATTCTTGGATAAGGATGGTTCTGATAATAAGGAACATGGTTACTAGGATATACAGGATTTTGATAACCATCATACAAGTGAGTTTGTTTCCTAGCCCTAGGGTGACGATAGAGCTGCTGGAATGGTTAGGTATGGATTTTCTGGCCTTGAAAAGGATCATGATGAGGTCCATGTCATTGTTCAATAGAGGTTTGAATTTCTCCCTGGTATGGTTAGTTTGGTTGAGACTGTGCCAAATTTTGAGGAATTTGACCTACCAAAACTTGAGGATCACTTTTCGCAAGTCATTGAGAAGATGAGGCACCTCATACAATTTGAATAAGTGGTGCCTGAGAAAAAAATATATTGCTGTAATAGTCTAAAAATATGGGATCACATGTATCTGAGATTCATTAGTTGTTCATGGATAGATATAGATTTTTGATGCGGTTTGAGGATTTAGCAATCGATAAAAAAAAAAGTAGGTTGAATGGGTGAAGTATATTTCCAAACACTGGAAGCTATTCTAGGATAAGGAGGACCATATTTAGGTGGATTACCATATTGAGTTTTACCAGCAACAGGTTTTACCCCTACATAAGGAGGAGAGCATAATGGAGGCAACTTCCATCTCGATGGATGGTACCCAACATAAGGAGAGTTAGGTTGTTGAAGGTAGCTTTTTCCACTGATATAAGAGCCAACCTACTGCACTATTATATGTGTAGAGTGATGAAGAGGATAAAATTGTGTGGAATTCATAACATAAGTACCAAAAATTATTCCTGAATTATATGGCATGGGAGATGTCCAAAGGTTGGATGACGCACCATAAAAGGCACCAGATAATTACTGATAACTAGTTGGGATAGACAGGCCACTATAAAAATTATTGTTTTGGTGATGTCGCGAACATGTATGAAGAAGTGACACTTGATGTCTCAACCATAGTGGTGGACATGGGTTGGGATCTTGAATTAGTTCCATTCAATGGTTGAGAATCCCATTGAATATTTTTGCGAAATATCCTAGGGTAAGCCAAAATAATCAGGAAAGGAGGTTGTATTGGATTTTGAAGAGATGGAAAAGCCTCGAGTTGATAAAAATGAAGTACTTCACAATGAATAGGATTAGAAGGACAAGGCTCTTCTTGATGTATTTATTCAATACTCAAAAGTTTTTATAGAATAGGTTCACCATCGGGTCTGAGATATATTGGTTTTTTTTTTAGGAAAAGGAAGAGAAGAGGAATGACCTGGGTAATCAGGCGAGGTTGGCTGAGGCTCCTCAGGTTCAATGACCTCAGGAAACAAAGTGTCTTACTTAGGAAGGTCAGGTTCAATGTCTCTAGGTAACAAAGTTTTATGGAATTATTTCAAGTGCGTCAGGGTTTAAAATAAGGGTAGATGTAATATTAGGTTGGGAACTCAAAGGGATAGATGATTATGGTAGTTCAGTATGAGGAGGAGGGCCAATTGTAGTGCTTGAAGTTCCTGATTTGGTAGTTTGAGTTTTCTTATGTTTTTTACATCGGATAGGAGTAGCCTTTGGAGGTAGAGGAGGATTATTTTTCATTCTATGTGAACGACGAGGAGGGGGATTTTTTAATTCCATGTTGGAAAATTAATTTTATTAACAAAAAAAAAAAAAAAAAAAAAGAGATGGTAATCTAGGCATAAACAATCACCAAGAAACCATGAACTACAATATACACCTTGGCATACCAAGTACTTAATATATGGCCGCCAATATCCCCGAAACATGTGTTTGGTGTATGATGGTATACAAGGCGAGAAATTTGGTTACATATGGATTGATAGAAACCTATTGGGGACTCCCAAAATATACTTGACAATATGTGGGAGTGAAATTGGTGGTAGTGTTGTCTAATGCATAATCGTTCTATGAGAGTGTTCCCATATAGTCTTCATGCATGGAGCACCATATGATATACTCGAAGGTACGTGCAGAATGATCCTATAAACTTACGTATGTGGAATGTGATTCCCCCCCCCGAGATCAAACACTAGCAAACAATGACAACTCCTACATTTAATGATGTTTAAACATGTCTCTAGCCTAGACCTCTAAATGTTCTCGTTAATGTTATAAATTCTCCTTAGGTTGATTCAATAAATTTTACTGTTTATATTTCAGTAAGTTACACTTTTTGCGCTCGCCACAAGTGTCACCTGAATACCCTAAAATGAAAATATAGCATGATAAAATAAGAGACTTTTCTCTTTCAATTAAAATATAGCTAAGGAAGGGAAAAAACAATCAAGGTGCAACACAAAGTATGCATCAAAAAATATGTAATATGTAATTTCCATTTTGATGAAACTATTCCTAATCTAATGTACATGAAAAAACCTTAATACCAAATGCATAATTTTTAATTTCACCACACATAATTTTAAAATGAAGAAAAATAAGATCAAAATTCTCAGTTACTGATTCAATTATAGTTTTCAAAATGAGGACTCAAACAAAAATTCATCCAAGAGATCAACAATCAAACAAAAAAAATTGTAAGCAATCAAATGATAAGAACAAATAAAAATTGAAACAGATTCTTATCAAAGGCAAAAAAACACAAATGAAAACTGAATGGAGGTTATAGAGAGACCAAAAGGCACTGAAGACTCAAGGAAACTCAAATGGAAGTAGGATGATGAAAGAGAGGCTCAAAAACAAAGGCAAAATTTGTGTAAAAACATGGACCAACAATAGTGAAGAGAGGGCACCATTGCTTTGAAATGTTGGCATAGAGTGGGTGAGGGTGAGGTGAAATGCTCTATTCAAGGTACTAGGGGAGCGTTGGCCATCGAAAAGGGGTTTTCAGCACAAGAAATGTAAAAAATGGTGTAATGAAGCCACTTAACAGGTATCTTATTTGTTGGATGACACAACACAGGTATGTTAAGGAGGTAATCAAACACAAAGGACTAGGAAAACCACCAACGGAATACTCTCTTCCCCCGTATTGTCACTAATTTGTTATACGGGATTTTTTACACCATATTTTGGTCATCTAACCTATTATCATTAGATGGACCCAAGTACACCATGTAAGACCAATTTTACCCTAAGTAAAATTGTTTTCACTATGTAAAATAACTTAATAAAACTCATTTATTAAGTTGTTTATGGTCTAAACAGGAAACCCCAAAAGGAAATATCAAACAAATCTATATTTGTTTGATTTTCCTCATGGAATAATTAATTAAACAATAATTTAATTATTATTCCTGGTCATATTTATCCCAAAACAAGGAAATTGATTAGATAAATCCTTATTTATCTTATTATTTTCCAGGGATAATTATTTAAATCTTATTTAAATAATATTCCTTGTTAAATATGACTAAATCATTTATAAATAATTAAATAAATAATTATTTATTTAATTATCATTCAACCACTTCCTTAAAATAATAAATAAATCATTTATTTATTTATTATTTACAAATAAAGGGATTTGACCCAAGTCAAATGCCTTTTACCTCCAACAAATATAATAAAATATTCCATAAAAGGTGGATCTAGATTTGGTTAATATTATTTTAATCATGCACCAAGGTCTAGAATGACCCAATATTTTGTTATAAATAGAAGGGTTTTCTCATTCATTTGTCACCTTTTGTTGCCCATTAGATCACTCTGGATCTATGCCCTTGGTCTGAATTTGAGCCATTATCATTGTCACACTCTTCATTATTTGCTTTGTGAGCTCCCTTTGAGTTCTATGTTTGTATGGGTTTTCTACACCAATAAGAGAGAGGAATGCTAGACCTGAAGCGCCGAGGAATTTCAAGAACCCATCCCATTGAGGAGAATTGGAAACACCTTTATTTCTTTCCTCTCACGTTCCCTAATATAAAAATTCTTTCAAAAATATTGTTCTTGTCTTGTCTAATGGATGCATGGAGAAAAACCTTATTTTTACTGGTTAATGTCTTTTTATGCATAGATCTGGATTTTTGTAGCATTTGTCTTGATCAACTAATCGCAGATCTAAATATATTGGCAGCCATATTTGATGTTAGGGCTATTTGTTATGCATAGCTAAAGTGGTCTTCTTTCGTACACTTCGACAAAAGATTCATACTAACAATGGGCGACTCCACACGGGTTTTCAATTACGACCACTGTCGTTTTTCCTATTCCTGCATATCCAGCTACTTCAGACCCTAGGGTTTCTTGTCAGCTTTTTTTTTTCTTTCTATTTTTATGTTTTTTTTTAACTACAAAACCCTGAAATATTAAAATTTATAACTTCCGTGTGTTTCTGGCCCTATTGCACACGTAACAAACATCAGCCACAACTGAGACGGAAACTTTTTTCTGAAATTTTCCGCCGAGACACCCAGAGCTGTAGGTCACACTTTTCGGCCCATAACCTGCGACCTAGACTGCAGGACGTACTTTTCAGCCCACAATCTGCGACCTAGACAGAAAAGAGGTCAGAGCCTGCGACCTGCACTTTTTTCTGTAATTTTTCAGCAATTTTTCTGGGTTTGTCTGAAGCTTCTGTCACGGTTTTCCAGCCTCTGTCTCGACCCGTTTAGACCTGTTTTCGATCTGTTTTACTCAACTAAGTGGGAATCTATACCCTTAGGGATTTATTACCCTCCACGTTTTGTGGAAGAGTTTTAGCTGTTTCAGCTGTCTAAATTTTTAGAGTTTCAGCCTTTTTCTTTTTAGATCTGATACCTCACCTTCATATCCCTTTTAGATCAACTCTTGTCCCTTTCAAATCACCTCCTATAGTTTTTTTTGGGTTTGCCTCTAGGGTCACCTCCTTGTCCCATCTTCCTTTAGCTGATTTCCTCCTTTTTGTAGCAACCTTGCCTCTGCCTCTTTGTTGTTTTCTGCACCTCTTTCCAGCAGATTTCTCCTTTAGATCCCTGTCCCTCCTGACCTTAGATCTATTGGCACCTTTTTAGATGTTTTTTGACTAGATTTTTTCCCTTTGTTAGACTATTTTTGAGAGACCCGCATTCTTGGGTTAGATTGATGCATTGTTCGCTGTTAATTTTCTATAATTTAAATTTTATATACTATTATCTGCAGATTTATTTTTAGTTATGCAGCACACTTTTTTCTTTTACTCTCAAAACTTCTGGGTTTAAAAATTAAAATTAACACACGCCACACACTGACCCTAAGTGAAGAAGATCCTAGTTAACACCGCTAGGAAAAGACTTTAAAATCAATTGACACTACACCTTTATGACCTTGTTTCGACATTATAATCACTTGATTCTACACCTCCCTGCCTTTTTTGGTCATTCTTCTTCCCTTTGTGCCATCATCATTGCGCCCACAAGGCATATATCCTGTATACTTCTTGGCTTTCACCCTCAGTTTCCTGTTGGTTGACTTGCTCCTTCCCACCGTCGTCGAGTTAGTCCTCCCCCAAGTCCACACTCCGACTCCTCTTCTGGTTCTTTGGGTTCTCTCCCTACTTCCGATTCTCCCCCTATTACCTTAATCATGTCTGGTCTAGGGCCTAACACTAGCGGCAACCCCGACGCTTATGTTGGGAATGTTACTAGCAGAACCACCACAGGACCTCCCTCGACTTTCCCTTTGCTCCCCTATATGGCAGGTCTCTGTCTCCCCAATTTTAATTAGTTTATCAATGATCCTATCCGCCACGATGTTGGTTGGCCTGCTATGCCAACCAAGCTCCCCTCCGACATTCCCAAGTTCAAAGGCCTTGCTGGAGAATATCCCTCCAACCATATCCAATCGTTCCACATGCGGTGTTCATTCGATTCCATTATTGATGATTCCATCCGTCTTAGATTCTTCCAACGTACGCTTACATGCGAAGCTTCTAAGTGGTATGTTGATCAGACCACCTCTTCCCATACCACCTTTGCGACCAGTGCCCAAGCCTTCTTATCTTATTTCCAGCTCCCTCTCCGATACAACACTGGTACTGAACTCTTGACTTCTTTCTGTCAATCATCTTCAACCCGCCTTTCCGCTCATGTCCAGGAATGGTGGAGAAGAAGGAGCTTATGTCGAGCTCCCACCTTTGAAGATCGGGTCTACATGGACTAGTTCCTTTGATCTCTCTTACCCTCCATAGGCAAAGATGTCGCATCCCAGTTCCCTTAAACTGAAGAAGCCGCCCTCCAAATAGCCTTGAAATATGACCTCATCTATGTTCAGTTTGGTTATGCTTATACCATCCTTCCTGACCTCCCCAGACCCAGTGGCACTAACACCCTGGGGTCATCTCACTCTGCTGACAGTATCGTTGGAGCTCTTTCACATCTGTATGCAAAACCTTCTATGGGCTATGGATTCCCTTTGGGAGGGGCCAACACCTCCAGCACTTTCCCCCCTCCAGGTAGCATGTATCTAGGATACGACATGCCTCCTCATTTTTCCCAACCTCCTGCTTACCTCAATGTTTCCCAACCTACCCAGTATCCGTACCCACAGCCTGGTGCCCCAGCTCCTCCAGCATTTACACCTCCACTTGCCTTGCCTTCTCAACCCCCGTAACAACAACTACCACCCCCTTCGGGGCAAGTATTTTCACAACAAGGTGTGACTAATCCTCCTTCTTCTCAAAGAAAGAGGAAAGGCAATCAAAATCAATCTTCATTTGGTAATCTTGGATCCAATCCTTTAGGTCTTGACTCTAACACCACTAACCAGCAACAGGGAACTCAGCCCAAGCCATACAGGCCTCTTCATAAAAAGAAGCCTTGTTCGTGTTGTGGTGTTTACAGTCATTACACTCACGATTGTCCCCTATTACCACAGATGTGGCAGATGTGGGAGTCTCAGGCTACATTTCGAGGACAACATGCCTCCTCCACTATTCCTCCCAATGCAGCTACTTTTCAACCAGTTTTGTTTACCAATCCTTTCCCTCAGCAAGGATTTGTGGCTACCCAACCACATCACGCACTGGTAACCGCTCAACCTTTCCCTTCTAGTTCCTCTAATTATCAGATTCTCATGATGAACTCTGCCCAACCTCTAACCGTCGACCTTAACCTTCAAACTCGGTCTCATCAGTACCCCAAGCCTCCCGCTCTGTCTATCCCTGAGTCACCTTCTTCAGGTCCTACAGAGCCTCTTTCGACACCCAATGGTCCTTTGCAGATCCCTAAGCCCGAAGTTGAGGTTTATACCAAGGTTCCTAAGGGCCCATTATGTCGAAATGCTTCTTTTGGTCAAGCTGCTCATTCGTATAGCATATTATATGATTTGGCACAGTCTCCTACTTCCATTTCAACACTGGAACTCCTCCAGTCATGTCTTTCTCAAAGGAAGGCTATACTATCCACCATGGGCACTATAGATCCTCCTGATGAACAATTGATTGTTTTCGATAGCCGTCAGTCAGACCATCCTCCCCTTCCTACTTCTATTTCTTTCCAAATCCTAGTCAAAATCTGGAACACTAACATGTCTCGGTGTATTATTGATGAAGGGGCATCTACCTATGTTATGTCTGCTTTGGTTTGGAAATAAATCAGATCTCCTGAGCTGTCCCCTTCCACAATCACCCTTCGTGCATGGGACAACCATGCCTCCTAGCCCATTGGCCTATTCCGTAATTGTCCTATCACTCTTGCGGGCAAGACTGTTTGCGTTGACGTTGAAGTCATCGATGCCCCTCTTGATTATAACATTATTTTGGGGCATAGCTACACCTATGCCATGGCTTCTTTCCCATTCGCAGTCCACCGCAAAATGTTTTTCCCTCATAATGGAAAGATAGTCACCATTGAACAGTTGACATATCACGAGCCAAAATCTCAGCCCTCCCCTGAGTCAACCATATCTTCTATAGCCAATAATCAAACCATCGATTCTTTGACCAATGTATGCCCCGACGTCTACAAAGACTTGTCCTTTCTTGGAACCTTCCCTAGTCTTCCTCCTCCCCCTGTCTTTTATCCCAGCTTAGCAAATGTTTGCATGATGCAATCGTCTCGGGTTGACCTTAAGCGGCCTGCTTTGGCTAGTCAGCAACCTTAACCTCTCCTGCCACAACCTGCTTTCAGCCCTTCACCTCAGCCAGTCAGACCTCTTCCTTTTGGCCCTTCTCCTACAGCTGGTACCCATGAGCCTCTCTACCCTCCTGGGTCGGTTCCACCAGGTCTCAACCATCTTGGAGCCATCCCTCCTGGCCTTTACCCCGCTGGTCAGATACCTTTCCTTGCTCCCCCTCGCAAAGTCTATTTGGTCCTCATCACAGCCACCCTCTCCCTCACCAATTTTACCTAGGCATACCTATCTGGTACCTTGACCCACCAGCTGCTACCCCACTAGGTCACCCCAAACTGTACTTTGCTTTGACATCGGTTCAACCAGTTCCCCTAGCTTCTTCTATTGCTACAGTGCCGCCAACACCTCAACATGACCCTTCTCCTATTGTGACAGCTACGGGAAAGAAAGGAAAAGTTCGCAAAGGGGCATTCAAAGACTAGGCCGCCCCGACTGACCCTACCCCTCCTCCGCCTGCCAAGCCTTGTGCCTTGTGTGATGTCATCAGTCGTGCCACACATACTTGTCCCGAGTTTCCCCGTATTAAACCCATGGTTAAAGTCACTTTCCCTAAATCTACGGTCCCTGAACCCTATGCTTCTTACTCGTCCGTAGCCAAGAACCCAAAGACTCTTCACACCAACAAACCCTATGCTCTGTGTGGTGTCCATGGCCATTATTCCCAGCATTTTCCTCACCTAACGCATTACCGAGCCTCTTTGGAGGTCATTCACGAGTATGATTTTGAAAAAAATCAATCTGCCTCTCCCACCCTCGTGCAGTATGCGTCAGGTCAACTTGAGGATCCCCCTTCTCCCATTGACATTCCCCCCCTGATCTTGAGATGACGGAACCTGCCACCCCCATCCTCTACCTATCATCATCCGAGTACATTCCCTCTGACTCCCCTCCTTTTGTTTTTCTTTCCCCCCCTTCAGTAACATTCTTGGGTTCCACATCATTTAACCATATTTTTACCTGTTCTTCTGTCATCCCCTGGGATGATTCGTATGTGAACCTCTCTTCCCATGCTAATGATTTAGGTAGCTTTGCAGCGTCATGTGGTTTCCCTCACCTTTTCTTTCCCACCCATAACAGGGATGATACCATCCATATCTATGATGTTCTCCACAGCATGAGCACCAACTATCCCTCCCATAGCCCTCATACATCACCCTCTAGTCGGTTTATGAGTCATAGCTATCCTATCCAGACTACTCCCTCCTGTAGTTGTCATTTGATGTCTACTATACACTCACGCTGCCATCATTTTTATTCCTCCTCCCATTTCTTGTCTTGTGACACTACCTTACAGGACCTCCCGCCCACACCTTATATCGGCTACACCGACGAGGCAAGTCGCTATTCCCGGAATCTAGCCTCGGTAGCATGGGCCATCTTTACCTCCTTGCATACCCTCGTTCTCTCCAATGGGGTCTGAATTGGTACTGCCACCAATAATCAGGCTGAATATGATGCATTACATGGCCTTTTAGCCGATGCCCTCTCTCATCGCATCCTCCATCTGCATGTTCATTTATATTCCCTACTTCTTGTCCTACAACTCAATGGTGTCTATCGTGTGCATAATCCTATCCTTTTTAGAAGATATTTAGGAGTGAAACTTTTGATACGTGAATTTAGTTTCATTACTTTTAGTCATGTACCTAGAGAACAAAATCACAACGTAGATAGCATTGCAAACCATGTTCTAGATTGGAATTTATCACAGAAATTTCCTACAAGACAATAACATTAAAAATCATCAAAACGATGCATATCCATAATATGTGTCATACGACATGTTTTTAGATTCCATCTACTCTGATACATATGACATGCCCATAGCATGTTACAATAAACACATCTCAAAACTGGGGGGCACCACTTTCCCCTACATACACACTAGGGGGCACCACCTACCCCACATCTAATCACTATCTAGAGGATCCCAAGCCAATGGTTCTGCTCACGCAGCTCGTAGATCACACAAATTCTGATCGGCCATCGCCATGCGCCGCATGACACCTTGCCATTCCGAGGGTAGACCAATACATAAGCTCTATGTATTAGTCATCTAAGTCTTGCCAACCCCGCTCTGAAACACCAGTAAGAAGCCCCTCACATCTACGATGGATATCCTCCATGAGGGCAGTCATATCCTCATTCTGTGTCGTTCTCGATCCAGTAGCACCTGCAGTTCGTGATACTGCAGGTCGTCCCATATATCCGTTCGGTTTTACCGGAGCTATATTTGCATACCAAAAGTATAAGAATCAGTACCATATATACTATTCACAAACTTTAACATGCACATAAAATATAGGCACTTTTCACTTACCATCGGGCCCCCATACTCGCCCAAGCGGAAGTGGCAAGTCCGGATCTCCACAATAACTCATCCCACTATAGGGATAGTCGTCTATGTATAACGGCATCTGATCCCAATTGGCAAAGAACTTCGGTCGGAAGACCTATCCGACCACCCCTCCTCCTCCTCTACATAGTATTCGCCCCCATCGGTGTATCCTGGGTTCTCTCGGACCCCCATCTAGTAGTTGAACATGAGGTCACAATGTCAGGATCTTTAAAAAAAAGGATCATAATATGGTCCCATACGAGCAATCATGGTTCACTTGCCACTTGCAAAGTGACAATTGTCGTTTCAACGACACCAACATCATTTGGGCCCACCCATAGCAGGTCCCACTCAACACATTCTCCACGATCATCATCTTCCCCCCAGTGAAGTGGTGGAGCGCCTGGCTACCTAGGATCCGCAACACTGCTATAGCTACTGCACGGGTCTCTAATCTCTCTAAGTCCCCAATCAGTATCCTAGTCCCTTTGATTTGGAAGCCTGGTCGATAATGTCGCTCCACAAAATCCATGATGTTACGCCCCCGCAGTAACACTTTCTGTGTATTTCACACCATCCATAATGGTGGGAGACCAGTTAGGAAATACAGATCCTGGACTGTTAACTCGATCTTGTGCCCCTATAATATAAATACCTCATGATTTGGATCCCAATAACTGATAATCTGAGCCAACAAGGGCTCCCCATCTCTCATTAGAGGGTTCTCCACAAATTTCAAAGCCCCAAACCTTGCCAGTGCATGACAGACACCCTGATCCATTTGGATCTCTGACCGTAATGTACCCAGGTCTTTGTCTCTCCAGTTGATCCGTATATCTGCCATATTCACACAAAAACATCATCTTTGTCAGTATAAATATAGGAAAAACTGTACCCAATTACAAAAACCCAACTCTCAGCCCACAACAGCACTGAAATCACCTCCATTTGATAGGTTTCACTTTTTAGGCCAAAACCTGCTTCCCAGGTCACATTTTTTGGCCCAAATAGTGTGACCCGGCCGTGAAGATGAGGGAGGGGTTGTTCCTGAGATTTAGGAGCCTAATATGAACTTTCAATCCATCAAAAATAAAGAGTAGGATTAGGCCTCTTACCTGCAACTGACAGATCTCAATTCCAAAGGTCAGTTTGTCCGCTACAATCACTGCAAGATTTAGGGCCTTCTCTCCTCTCTACATTCACCACAGCTACACAAGAAAATGAACTCATTTGGAGGGAAAATGCCTTATTAGAAGAGAAACCCCTAATTTTTCTTTTACCCACCGCGACCAAACCGTAGCCCCGTTTGACACACCATCTACACTGTTGGAAAGCTCTCACCGAGTACTCAAATGGGTATATGTTAGTTTTCCATGATTTGATACTTCACCTGGACACTTTTTCTCCACGAAGGGTCTATTCACCTCTCCTCAAAATCCAATTTCCTCACTTACAACACTTGTACTAGGGGCATCACTCTGCCCCCTTACTCGTCCTTGTTCGTGTTGATTTTTGTTGTGGGATACCCTCATGTACTCATGTTTTTATGGTCCCCCATTTGGACCTTTACTACGTGGCAGCACCATTGAGTCACCCTTGTTTAGAGCATCCAAGTTGAGTCATCATCATATTCATGGAGTCTATCTCGAGTCCCTTTGTATCCCGATATAGTCCTCCATCCTTCATTGCTTGGCCTCTCTCTCGCATCGCACATTATGGCCTTTAGTCCCCTATCCCCTATCCCTCTTGATATTGTGTTAGTCACTGCCAAGACATTCATGCCCTTTATGCTCTAACAAGGGAATTCATCCATTCGCTACTCAATATCCCCCATTTCATCATCATCATTGGTATTTGTCTGTCACTCGCTCTACTATTTTCTCTCGTGACTTAGTTGAGGATCCCTTTTCGCCTCACCTATGGCAGACCTCCTTCTGTCGACATCAGCTCATTCAATCTAGAAGATAGGTCTAGAGGGCGGTATACCTTAGTTCCAGCTTCCACTTTTGTTCGGTGCCTCAGATCAGGTAAAGGGATTTCTCATTACCCTTTGACTTGATTTCTTCTCAGCTCTAGCTCCTTCCAGCATGACCGAGATCCGTATACTTGATGGTTCAGTGATACAGTAGCAGCTATCAGTGATTCTCAGGTGTGTGTGAGATGTCCCAAACCTCATGAGGGGGTGGCCCTGCAGGTAGCCCCCACATGCCTGGATAACCTCTTCATCGTAGCCTTTGATGCAGCTCCATATATTTGATGATGTCGGCCTTAGCCGCTTGTAGCACCTCTTTGATTTGCATGTATCGGTCATATTTTGCGAGCCCTTCCTAGTTCATAAGGGGCATTTGGGTTGTATTTGTATCTCATGTACTCAGATATTATTGTATAAGTCCTGGATATTATTCCAGGCACAAAATGTATGTGGGATTTATCATTATTTCTCTTATCTGGCTCATGTTTATGCCATCATGTACTTTACAATTCGATCCCTTCTTTACTAGATGCACTATTCTTTTGTACTTTGTCTCAGCAAGCATAGGTATGCCTCCCCCGTTGCATCTAGCACAAGTACCCTTTCATAAAAAGAGACTTGTTGCACCTGTAAGTCTCATCTCCTCAGGGTCTAGTTCTCCGGCAAATTAGGCCACCTTACATTTCTCTCTTTGACTTCCCTTTTTGATGTCTGGTGATTGAGTTCTTACAACGTACTTTGGTCATACGATTTTCTCCTAACACTCGCACGCTGGGGGGCAATCTGTTACACCATTTTTTGGTCAGCTAACCTATTATCATTAGATGGGCCCAAGTACACCATGTAAGACCAATTTTACCCTAAGTAAAATTTCTTTCACTATGTAAAATAACTTAATAAAACACATTTATTAAGTTTTTTATGGTCTAAACAGGAAACCCCAAAAGGAAATATCAAACAAATCTATATTTGTTTGATTTTCCTCATGGAATAATTAATTAAAAAATAATTTAATTATTATTCCTGGTCATATTTAACCTAAAACAAGGAAATTAATTGGATAAATCCTTATTTATCTTACTATTTTCTAGGAATAATTATTTAAATCTTATTTAAATAATATTCCTTGTTAAATATGACTAAATCATTTATAAATAATTAAATAAATCATTATTTATTTAATTATCATTCAACCACTTCCTTAAAATAGTAAATAAATCATTTATTTATTTATTATTTACAAATAAAGGTATTTGACCCAAGTCAAATACCTTTTCCCTCCAACAAATATAATAAAATATTCCATAAAAGGTGGATCTAGATTTGGTTAATATTATTTTAATCATACACCAAGATCTAGAATGACCCAATATTTTGTTATAAATAGAAGGGTTTTCTCATTCATTTGTCACCTTTTGTTGCATATTAGATCACTCTAGATCTATACTCTTGGTCTGACTTTGAGCCATTATCATTGTCACATTCTCCATTATTTGCTTTGTGAGCTCCCTTTGAGTTCTATGTTTGTCTGGGTTTTCTACACCAACAAGAGAGAGAAATACTAGATCTGAAGCACTGAGGACTTTCAAGAACCCATCCCATTGAGGAGAATTGGAAACACCTTTCTTGTTTTCCTCTCAGGTGCCCTTAATATAAAAATTCTTTCAAAAATATTGTTCTTGTCTTGTCTATTGGATGCATGGAGAAAAACCTTATTTTTACTGCTTAATGTCTTTTTATGCATAGATCTAGATTTTTGCAGCATTTGTCTTGATCAACTAATCGCATATCTGAAGATATTGGCAGCCATATTTGATGTTAGGGCTATTTGTTATGCGTACCAAAAGTGGTATTTTTTCTTACACTTCAACAGAAGATTCATACTAACAGGATTTATGATTTTGGAAAAATGTATCTCCCCTATGTTTGGTGGTTAACCTAGAACAATAGAGAGACAATGGACCTAATGTGTTTTCTTAAATTAAATAGATGACAAAGTGAGGCCTACCTTGAAAATTTCACTCACTTCACTCCTTCTTTAGCTCTGAAGCTCCAATTCCAACTCTGATCCCCAAAATTAAATCCTACACAGTTAGATAGGATAAGACAAGAAACTAATAATGACATCACATATAGGATAACAGATAATTATTTCCATTAGTATAAATGGAAGGAGATTAAAACCGTAAGTGGCAATCAATCTTGTAGAAGAGCTCCTCCAAGTTGTTAACTTGTCCTTCGCTTGTCACAATATGCACCTCCATTCACCCTATGCATGAGATGAGAACTACTTACTCCAGTAGTATCAGGGAAGAATCACTCTCTAAATCCAACCACTACCTCTTGCATATGAGATGGTAAATATATATGAGAGAAGGGTAAGTTTGGAGTTCTTATCCAATTACCATTCTGGGGTTTTAGATCCACCTTTGATGGAGGGATAGGATCAAAGGATGAGTGGCCAAAATTCCAAATTAGGGTAGGATAGGATCTGAATGTCAATCCAAGGTAAGTAGTTGAAACAACTTCTGGAAACTCCCATAAGGTGAAGCTTCTAGAACCCCAATGATTCTCACGAATTTCTAGAACTAACGCAGGTGTAAAGGAGAGCAACCTACTGGTGACAAATTTTGTCCCCAGTGGATCAAGTTGTAGGTGAGTGCACCCTAGTAGGCTTGCAGAGAGTTTTGGTCCTCAAATTGGCTCATATAGGGAAATTTAGGGTTGAAACTTTGAGGGATGAAAGTTACATGGTTAGGGATTTGTGTAAGATGTTCACAAGGGGAATATGATGTTGATTGTTCCCATTAGGATGCTCATTTGATTGGATGTGACAAAATTAACTATAAAACAATGCTTATAAATTGGACCTCCCTAAGGAAATTGGAATAGCACCAATTTTCGATCTAGTAGACTTGTACCCTTTCAAGGAACTAGATAATAACATAGTATATGCACCTCTAAGTAATGAAGATAAGACCAGCAAGTGGAAGAAGCAACTTCCCAAAGAAAATATGAAATAAGTTGAATCAATATTTCTTTTAAAAGTAATAAAAAAAACTAGAGGTAAATAATATCTTTATTATGTGGTTAAATTCTAACAGAAACTGACAAACGGTGTTATAGGGATGATAGTAGAAGATGTTACCAAGTATGGAATAGGTGTTAAGTAGTTGATGAAAAAAAAATTTATTCCCTGGGAGAATGATACAAGAGCATTTACAAACCAACATAATTTCTTAGATCTTAGGTAACAATATATTTAATAATAATGGGGTTAGTTCCCTAATTTATTTATCAACGGAAGTTGGCTTCCTAATACATTTAATTTGTAGTATTTTTTAGTCATATTGTATAATGAATTTAGGTATTTAGAAGGAATGTTATAAAATTCCTATGCAACAGGGAAATCTATCCATTTTAGGGAATGTAACGGCCCCGAGTTAAAATTTTATGTAATAAAGTTAATAAAGGCACAATAAGACCGTGATCAATGGACACTTATTCCAAGATAAATGCTCAGAAAATATCCTAGTGGTAATCACTTGATGTGTTTATGGCTAAGGGGAGATTAGCAAATGAAATGGAAAAGGTTTGAAAAGGGAAAAACACATTTTTGGCATTTATTTTATGAAAATAAACGAAATTAGGATAAAATGAATGTAAAAGGTCACAGATGACATGTGATGAGGAAATTGAAGGAAAATGGAAGAAATTAGACACATCATTAATAAAAAGACCTCAGAGAATGAGTTGGCAACATTTTTTTAGTTAATTTTTAGAATTAGACTCTGACAGGAGAATAACATCGAGAGGAGAAGGAAATAAAGAAAGAAAAGGGAGGACAAGGAAATTAAAGGAGAGCAAGGGTCAAGTAAGGAGAAGTTGTAACTATTGGTAAAATTAACTTTGTCTCATAGGATGGTGGAACTTGGTATGTTGGCAATGATGTAAAATGGGATAGTTTGATATTATTGATGGGTAAATCTCATGGGGAGTACTATGGTTTTTGTATTTTCTGGTAGAGAATCACCATATTAGTAGTATTATTGGATATGCCATAAAATTATGCCTATGGTGGTTGGGATTCAAGGTTCTCGCCACAATAAGAAGAGTTTGGCAGAGAGTTTGGCGGCATTTTTCAGGTTGCAAATGGGCTCAAATACTATATTAAATATTCTCTAGTGGAAATTTATTTCAATAAGCTTTCCAATGGTATGTGGTAGTTCAGAAGGCCATCTGGATCAAAATTTGTTCATAGTCGAAGTAAGGAGATTGGATTCCTTAAGAGGAGGCTAAATTTTGGAAGGCCAAAATTTCAGAACCCAAAATATTAAAGCAAGTCACAACATTGGACGTCGTAGCCTCAATTAATCAAAGTAGTTCATATCAGAAGTTGGAGAAAATTGGGAGCCAATATCGGAACCTCGGAGCATAGGATATATTGGAACATCAAAATGTCAACACCATTGGAACCTCGGAACCTCATGAGATGAAATTTCAACGTAAAAGTGGACTCCTAAGGAAAATATTAAAATAATAGTTAAAATAAAAAAATAAGAATTATAAAGCTATGAGGGAAAAGAAGAAAAATACTTTTTTAATTGTATTTTTGGCCTATATCCTTATAGGTTTACTAAAAATTCAACTGTAGACACTCATTGGATGCAGAATTAAATTCCACGTCCATCGAGTGCCCATTATGCATACTTTTGAGAGGACCACATTAAAAATTGCAGATACATTAAAAATCATGTTCAACGTCCAACGATTCCAGCGAGTGCCTACACTTGAAATTTTTGAAAACCTATAGGGAGATAGGCCAAAAATCTAATTAAAAAAATTAGTTCTTTTTCTTTTCCCTCAAAAATATTTACCTATACCTCTTTTTAAATTTAAATTATTTTGATTGGTTTACATATTATGACATGGAAATTAAAAGAAAATTTAATGGGAACATTTACGCTAAAATTTCCTCGAATGCATACTTCCTTGAAGGTGTCGAGGTTTACAATGGAGAAGAAATACAAAGCAAGTTTTTGAAAAATTAAATACCGATGGATTCTTTCTCTCTCCTCCAATTGGACACATCGTAGTAGGTGATTAAAATTGAGGAGCTAACGCAGCAGATGATGTAGTTGCACTGTGGACATGTCGAAGGTTGATTCAACATTTTAGGTGACACAATGGGGAAAATTTGAGTGACACCTGCCATCACTAGGGAGGTGCCACATGTCAAAGATTTCAACGTCATGTCATAATTTCAGAGGTTGAAATATTGAAAGTCATATTTTTCATAAATCTTGTGTGTCTACATTTGAAAAATGTTTTGATGAAAGGGGCTCCAATGGTGATTGGTGTTTGGTCATGAGAAGCTAAAGCAACCAATGGTTGAAGATAAAAATAAAAAGGGAGAACTGTCCCCATCATGACCTTGAAGGTCTTAACACCTAATTCCTATGTCTCCGGTCAAGACACCCGGTCCTATGAAGGAAATGCAATAAAAGGGCTAAGCAAAGGGAGCTAAAGCAATCAAGACTTTGCAAATATGTAATATTTTTTCAATAAAAGTTATGATATGAAAGGGCTCTGATATAAAACTATAGTGGTATGCCAAGTCATTGGTCATTACTCTTAGTCTCATAACGAAAGAAAAAGTGATAAGGGATAAGCTCCAAGGGGATAATGACATCATAATTGTGTGATTTCATAACATTATTTTTATTTGAGTTACAATATGTTGTGGCTTTGATATTGCAGTACATAGTTAAAGGATGAATGGTTTGGTAGCTACAAAGTAAATGAAAGACATAGGATTTGGTTAATGGTGTTAATGGAATTTGGAGGGATCGATGGGACAAGTGAAGAATTTTTTTTCTTGTCCCAATGTCGAAGGAAAGCCATATTTGATCTCCCATTCACACATTGTATACTTAATTGATAAATAAGGAAGACATGATGTGGTACAAGCAAGCTATATTAGCCATAAATAAGCATGGGGAGTCTCTTTGGACTATGTAGGTGGACTAATATTAAATTATCAGGATGGGTAAATCACACATTGTCTTGGTGAAGCACTGAAGATCTCATTCCCTTGTTTACTACAGTAGTACAATTCTAGCATCAAACTCAACAAGTATCATGGAGGAGAAAAATAGAGGTACAGTTGGGCAATGTGGAAAGAGGTAACAGAGGTAGCATTGCACAAAGTGCATCAGAGGATCAAAACTAGTGATCCCTGTCAGGAAAAGTGGGGAAGAGCATATTGTTGTATGTGCTAAAGTGTGAAGAGTAGTCTGTAGCAGAGAGTCTTTTGAATATAAGGCATGGTGAAAAGGAAAGGGTGTTATTGTGTGAGGCGAGGAGATCCTATGGAAAAATAGAGGACCGAGAGAAGAAGTTGATTCTACGATAGAGAATATTGTTATTTTTATGTGCTTGTATTTTCCTCTATTTTTAGTTTGAAAATGTTATGAAAAGTAGAACAGTGGCTAGAGGATGTGGTTGTTTAAATTCAATAAGAAAATTCACCACATAGTAGTGTGGGATTCCAATCACACATGAGTGAGGAATTCAATGACACATTAGTGTTAAATGTGGGTTTCTAGTTTATTTATCCCTTAAATAAATTGGACAATAAATTGTAATATTATATCATAACAACCTGTAATAGTTAACTAAGTGTGATAGAATTTGTTAGCTCAAGAATTTCTAGTTGAGGTTCAATGGTGAAGCATGTAGAGTGATTCTATTATTTATAGGGTCCAGTTGTAGTTGTGTTAGTCATCAGTATTTTTCACCTGTTGTTGATGACTAAATTCCTAGCTGAGTTTTCTAAAAGTTGATCTCCATTTGTCAATTTGTCATCTAGAAAACCCCCAAAAAAAAATTTCCCTCCTACCTTTTCAATCAACCCAGGACAAGATAAAACCTCATTTTCAAGCCCTATCTAGCCTCAGTCATACTAGCTTGTCCATCAGCTCCAAAGAAAACAATACAAATCTGTCCAGGAAGTCCCCCCTAAGTTAGGTAGTGGAACTTTAGGCATTTATCCCTTGGAAAACTATCCTAGAAGCCAAAGAACCTCTATCTACTATCAACCAGTCCTAACAGACCTTCCTATTCTGCAAAAAAAAATTGGTTACACCCTTAAGTCGTGCCACTAACAAGCCTTGAAGTCTCAGCAATGCATGTGCCATAGGTCAAACTGATATTAGGTAGTTTTATAGTGTTTCGATGGATATTTCAAAGAGCAAAGTGATGGGCAGTAAGGCAGTGATGAAAAGGAACATTATGGCAACCAACACAACAATAAGCATGAGGGTGATGACGCACAAAACAGTGAAGGGAAAGAGCATGACAGTCATGAAGAAAGTAGTGACAAAGACAAACAAGGCAACCCTCAAGCAAGCATTGATGAGGGCAAGAAAGTACAAAACATGGATCATGAAGGGAATTCTCCAAAGAATGTGCTAGCTACCTCTCCTAGGCAAGGAGCCATTACTTCTTCACCAAAGCTAGAATTCCAAACAACAAAGAAGAAAACCAAGAAAAGCTCAAAACTGCCCAAAGAGGGCGCCTGGTGAAAAAAAAGGAAAAATAAACCTTTAGGATTGGAATTTTGGCCTGAGATTCTAGATATGTTTCTAAAAATCCTTGAGGGACTTTCTCACCAAAATTGAGCAAATTTTGACATGTTCTTGGTTTTTGACATTTTTGGGCCTAATTGCATAAAATCATGGGCGCCGCCATTTTGGTTTGGAGCATCCTCAACTCTTGAGAGTGGTACCATTGGATGCATTAAATTTAGGGGAATTTAATCAGAAATTTTTAGATCATTTGAAGTTGTTTTGGTCCCCCAAAGATGCAAAAAACACTCACTTTTTCGACACTCTGCCCACATATCAGCAAGGCCTATTTTTTGGGTTTTTTCACTCAGTTTAGTATTTGAAAGACTTACATGCATCATATTGGGAAAATTAAAGTTTTTAAAGAAATTATACATCCAGAGCTTTCCAACGAGATACCACGGGCCTCATTTCGACATCGGGAAGGCCCTCAAAAGTCATCCGAAAGACAGGCAATTTTCTGCTGGTGCACCCTTAGTGCTTTTTGGCCAAAAAAGCAGTTTTCTGAAGTAGCCTCTCCAAATGTGCGTTAAGCTATTTTGGGACATTTCCAGTCATAAAAATTCAAATTTATTCCCTTTTTTATCATTTTGAGATATTTTATTGGATATTTTGTGCCTTGGGCTTTGCAAAGCCTTAAGGACAAGATAAGATATTTGTTTTTGAACCAATGGCTAGCTAGTTGCCTTGGTTGGTTTTCCTCCTCTTTGGCCTATATATTCCAAGAGGATTCATTGTAATAGAGGGCTGAACTTGATGATAGAAGCAATATATGGTCATATAAGCTTTGGAAGAAATACTTGTCTCATGCTTTGTGATAGTCTCTTGGATGTTCTTGGATGATGAAAGAGGATTGTTGTTGGATTCCATGACTTGGTAGAATGGTATAGTGTCTCTCTCTTTGTTTTGTTTTCTAGTTTTCATTCATAAATCCATGTTCTTGCTTGCTATAGGACAGTAGAGAAAAAATTTGAGACATGCCCTTGGAGGCACCTCAAATTTCCTGTTTCTTCATAGCTTCCATATTTTCTTCATTCTTAGTCACATTAAAGAATTCTTGATTGCTCTTTAATAACTTAAGGATATTGTTGCTTGTTTCATTCATGGTTTTATGCATGCTAAGTATGATTTATGGTATGCCCTGCTTACTCATGGCTAGCCATAGCTCCATCTATGAAATTTCTCTTTGACTGATTAGATTGTCATTTGTTGAACCAAGGAGGTCTTGTTCTGATCTTGCCCTTTGCCTAAGACTATGCAATCTTGTTTTCAAAGTGCCCAATAACTTGAAGTACTATGTTTAGGCGTTCTGGCATAGTGATTTGAGTTTTTTTTCTGTCTTAAGTGTATTTCCCCAAAGTCTGATAGCCATTTCCCAAAGTTAGAGAGTTATATATCTCTATGCATGGCTTGAATGTTTATTTCTATGTATTGATTAGCTTATAGTTACATTTCTCATGATTAATGGTTTTCCCTACCATGTTTATGTCAGTTATTAAACTAGTTATGCTTGAAATCCTTTGTTGTTCCGAAACTTGATGTCCATTTTATTCCATTTTGCCCAAAGATCCTTTCTACCTCGAATGAAATTGGCCCTTCAACAGCCTTGTATCACCATCTGATAGCTTTCTTTACCTCTTCGACCCCATATCCCAGTTGATCTGACATATTTTTTCCTATCATATATCTTTGATCAGTTTCATCCCTCACAACCTAAAAACCAAAACCAAAAAACCTACTTCATAACTAACCTAAAATCAGAACACAATAAGAAAACACACAGATATCCCTTACACAAATAGAGAGAGCCCTCTCTGAGTCCAGGAAGGCTAGGTCCTTGGGCTCCAAAGACTGGTTTGATGTTACACTGTCATTTGGCTTGCCAATCAGCCAAATCATGGGACCCTAACAAGTTGTAGCACTAGTGTGGTGTGAGTGCAATAATTTAACTCAAATTAGTTGAGTTAAAATTAGTTTAAATAGTTCTAACTGAATGATGAGATAGTGGAAGATCAGGTGAATTAAATTAGATTTAATTAACAAGTAGTGATATACCAAGTAATTGATGATTCACTATTAATATTTTCATGCATGCCAATTTTTATGATGACCCAGTTGAGACAAATTTTGAAGGGAAGTAAACTATCATTTGTATTATTAGCGAGTTTCCCAGGTGCAATTATAAATCCATGGGATTCCCATGATGGATTTCATAGTCAAGGAAGGTTGGAATTCCTATTTAATATGGAATATTTTTCTTAGGGATTATGTGAGCAAGGCAGGTGGAAGGTGGGAAGGAAATTGGCTATGTATTGGTCAAATTTTCCTTAAGTCATTGTGAGATGATTTATAGAGTGTTTGAGGTTCTTGTGAGAACACATGAATTTTGTTGTTTCATAATTCCTTGGTTAATTATAAAATAGATATGGAGGGGATTTGAGCAATTTATTTCCCCAAGAAAATCTTGTGTTGTGTGATTGATTTACTTCTTTCTCTTACTTTCATGTGATTGAGAGATCGCGATTTATATTCCACAAATAATTTAGAAGAATTCACTATTTTGTTTTAGTACATTGCATGAACATATTGAATCCATTGGTGTAATTTATACATGGTATCAAAGTTCCAAGAATCACAATGGTGGAGAAGAAATTGAGTTTGTGTTGAACAATATTCAAATTTGCAGATACATTCTTTGGAGCTAACAAATGACCAATATGTCTTTGTTGGAACACCTAATCCTACATGCGTAGGTGTGGAATGCGAAAAGTCACAATGGAGTCCAAGTGACCTTGGAATGTGAAACCAAGAGTCACACCATTGTATTATAAATGTAAATAATGTATAATGGAAAAATAAGAAAGCCTCATGCTTATCTTTCATTGTGTGTTGAGTCTCTTGTGTGTGTGTGTTTATCTTTCCCCACACCATGTGTGTGTTTAACATTGTGTTTAACATGGTATCAGAGCGGGCGATTGCTGGCCCTGCTCCAAATTGAGTGAGCCATTTGTGTTTATGGCCTGTTCATATCTGAAAAAATTCTTGACATTTTTCCAGCACTCAGAGTTTTTGTAGCAGTGATTTTGCAGCATTCAGAAATTTTATCTTGGAGAAGAGAAGCATTCAAAATCCGAGCATTCAGAAATCTGCTTTGAAAATAAGAAGCATTCAAAAACTGACAGCACTGGTTTTGAAGAAGAGAAACATTGTGCATCTGAAGGTTTTCTCACTGCTCATTTTTTCTGCAATTTCCACATTTTAAATTCTGCACCATTTTGGAGAGCTGTTGGAAATAGTGTTTCAAATTTGGTTTCTGAAAGAAAAAATTCTGAGATTTCTGAGTTTTCTGCAAATCTCTAACTCGGAAAATTCTCCAATTTTCTACTGCTATATGGCCCTCTGGAATTTTTTGAAGAAAATTTCTGGGTTTTTTAAGTAAATATTTCTGAGTTTTCTCTCCAATTTCTGAAGTTCTGCTGCTGTTTTAAAGTTAATTTCTCTACTCTCTGCTGTTTGAAAAAAAAAAAAAATCTTGCGGACTCCTCAAACCCAATCCCACGACTGCAGCGCTCTCTCTAACCTAACACAACACTCATTTCATAGCTCAATGCTCAAAATCTAACCCAACCTCATCTCTACCAATCAACCCTTAAAACTCCTAACCCTCACCTCACCCCTCGCCCTCACATCGAGTTCACCTTACACTACACTATTCATATGCTCCCTACACCTTTGTTCTACGCTCTCCTCGCAGGCCCATCCCTTACGACCCTCCTTCCGAGCTCACACCTGCTCTATCTCGGCCCTTTGGGCCCCCTCCTCTCCCACCATGCCTCCTCCCTCGAGTCCTGCAAACACAACCCCGCTGCCTACGCCCTTGCGCTCACCCACACACTCAACCCGCCCTCCATTATTAAACACATTACACGCCCCTCTCTACGTCTAACTCACAAGAAGTCTCTCCCTAACACGGACCCCCCTCACACATCTACGCCTCTCCCTAATGCGGACCTCCTTCAACATCTCTTCACCTTACTCACTCGACCCTCCTCTCTGCACATACGCCCCTACCATATGCTCTCCCACTGCTCGCTCCTCCTACCCATTCGAGTCCCCTCTCCAATGATTCCCTCCCCTTATCAACCCTCATCCCTTTTCCCATGGTCTACCCACTCCTTCTAACGCTGCTCCCTCTCCATTCTAAAATCCGCCCTCCCATGTAATACTACCTCTCATTTTAAATTTTTATGTAATACTATCTCTCCATTTAAAATCCCCCCCCCCCCTCCATTTTAAATTCTCACCATTTAACACCGCTCCTTCTATATACTTAACACCGCCCCTTCCATATAATAGCGCTCCCCCCTCCCCATTAATAAACCACCCTTCCATATAAATAAACTCCCTCCTCCCTTTTAAATAAATTTTCTTTTCCATTTTCAATTAATTTTTTATTAATTTATTTTTAATTAATTTAATTTTTTAATTAATTTTTAATTAGCTAAAAAAAAAAAAACAGCAGAGAGAGAGAGGAAAGAGAGAATATGAACAACAGAAGAAGAGAAAATGGCATGTGAGGAGATGGACTATACATAGAGAAAATTGCAGATTTACATTGTGATTTGTGGCATTGATTTGAAGGGTGATTTTCTGAAGAAATTTTACATGAGAAGACAAGTTTTCCATCAGTTTTTAAACAGCTCTTTGAAGGAAAATTTAGCTGTCTTAAAGTCTTCTTGCATAGTGTTTTCAGCTGCACATCTTTTTCAGAGATATGTATTGAGCTAACATTTTATTTTGAGTGGAATTTGCCTCTTCATTCATAGTTGGAATCAGTGAATTTGAGTTGTTGATGTAAGTCATTGTTGATTGCCCTCCATGATTTGAGGAGTATATTTTGTACTTTGAGATTTCCATAGTTGGAAATTCTTTGGAGTCATTTGTATTTGTTGTTGAATCACATTGTACACGGGTGCATTTTTGGTTGAAGCCGACACCCTTTCATTTTTTGAGCCTAAGTTGCTGAAATGGCTAAAATCAATGAGGTATTAGAGTTTTTGAATAACCTCATTCATTCAAATGTTCATGATATGGTAAAAATGAGCAAGAATGCGCTTTGTAATATTCAGACTTGTTTATAAGATGTAGAATAAAAGATTGAGTTTTTGCAGTTGGAATCTCAGTTCCAACAAGATGAACTTCAGGAAAAGAGTCACCATTCTGAAATTGTTTCTGTTCAGAAGATTGAGAAGGACTCTCATAAGAAGAAATAAGATAAATTTGCAGATGATCCACACTCATTTCCTTGTACTAGAGCAGTTTTACATGCAGATGCAGTAGCTCAGCCTGCACTTCTCAAGCCCATCATCAGACCTTGGGAAGAGCTTGTCTACAACAAGCATAGGACTAGTCTTGGATATGACAAGGATGTGACCTTTCATACTCCAGACTACACCAAGCCCATCATATTTCAGAGTGTCGGATTCCTGTATGACAGTTCACCTATAGCTGTTGCAGATCCTGTTCTGCTTCCACAACAGATTGTAAAATGCCAACACTGTGATCGAGTTAGCCATATGAAAGATCAATGTTTTGATCTTCATCCATGCAAGCACTGTGGTCGACACACTCATTCTTCAGACAGATGCTTCAGAAACAAGCCTTCTGCAAGAAAAAAGATTCATCTTGGATGGATCACTTCTTGGCAATGGGCATCAGTAGCCAAGAAGATGTTTAAGTTGCATGTCATAACTTGTTCACAGATATTGAGCAAACTTGCAGTTGAGTTTTCGCCATCATCTCACCTTGTCCCTTACAGGGGGGAAAATGCTGGTCATGTACAAGCTTCGACGGCAGATCAAGTGAGCCTAAGCCACAATCTCTCATTCTATGTTCAGAGTTGTAGCGAGAGACACAGCAGTTCAAGCGAGCCTGAGCCACAATTCGTCATTCAGAGATGTAGCCAGAGACACGGATGCCCATGAGCATGCCTTCGGTTGGTGGACAACCTTAAACCATCATCTTTGGTTGGTGGATAACCTAAAACCATCACAGGTAGTAGACCTCCCTTCTTTTAGGTCAAAGTTCTCCCTTTCATATATGAGGATCACTTCCTTTAGCAGAAGCCTTCAGCTTCTTGCTAGCTTTGGTTGAGTTCTAGGAAATGCTTCAAAGCATTCCAGAGTTGTCGGTAATCCTAAAACCATCATAGGTAGTAGACCTCCCTTCTTTTAGGTTGAAGGTCTCCCTTTTTTATGAGGGAAAATTCCTCTAGCAGAAGCTTTTAGCTTCTTGCCAGTTTTGGAAGAGTTCCGGGAATTGCAACAAGTTTTGCGTTCCAGTGTTGGTGGTCATCCTTAAACCACCTCTTTTTTCCAACATTTTAGAGATTTGATTCAGCTCAAATGCTGCCATGTATACTTTACATATTTGTATTACAACTCTCCTCTTGGACTCACACATACCCCTTCGGATTAAGGCGGGATGTTAGAACACCTAATCCTACATGAGTAGGTGTGGAATGCGAAAAGTCACAATGGAGTCCAAGTGACCTTGGAATGTGAAACCAAGAGTCACACCATTGTATTATAAATGTACATCATGTATAATGGAAAAATAAGAAAGCCTCACGCTTATCTTTCATTGTTTATTGAGTCTCTTGTGTGTGTGTGTTTATGTTTCCCCACACCATGTGTGTGTTTAACATGGTGTTTAGCAGTCTTTCACTAGCTTGAGGCTCGACTATGCACTCAAGTTAATTTGAAATACATTAAATGGAAGAATAGGATGAAGGCTGTAGTAGAGGATTATGGGTTGAAGGAGTTCATTGACACTAATATTACTGAACCCAATAATGTAGATGTTGTGCAGCATGAAGAATGGAGGAAGAATGTTGCAAAAGGCATGGGTGGATATTAAGTTAGATTATTTCAGACTATATTTTTCAAAGTCTGAAAAGGAAACTCTATATGATATGTGGAAGGCCTTGAAAGGTCTGTTTCAAAGCAGAAATGACCACAGAAAATTGGCAGTCAAGGACAAGCTCATAAAAATCAAAATGGAGAAGTCGGACACAATCTATAAATACTTGAACAAGTTCACTGAATGTCGATATGAGATTGTAAATGTTGGGATTACTGTAGCTGATGATGACTTGGTGAGTCTATCACTTGTAGGCCTTCCTAAGAGCTGGCATAGTTACCAGGAATATGTGAATGGAAGGGAGAAGTTACCATATTGGGAGCGACTATGGTCGGATTTGGTACAAGAAGAGTTTCAATGGAATACCAAGGATGGATCCTCATATAAGACTGATGATGAAGAAAATTGTTCCTTCACTATTAAGGAAAATAAGGGGAAGGGGAAAAAGTCTTATTCCAAATATGAGTCTAAAAATGAAAGCAAGAAGCGTGACATGTCAAAGGTGAAATGTTTTCATTATCATGGTAATGGACACTATGCCACAAATTGTCCACAAAAGAATAAGAACAACAATAAGGCTCCGGGAGCTGAAATGGATGGAGCTTTGGCCTCATAGTTTGAGTTGGAATTCTCCCTCATCACACGCATGGTGTCAACTATGATGGGATCTATGTGGTACTTGGATAGTGGAGCATCTTTCCACATGACAAGAAACAAAGAACTGTTTAGTAGCTTGGAGGAGAAGGATCTTCAGATGCACATTGAGATGGGTGATGACGAGAGGTATAGCACTACAAAGATTGGTACAATTAATTTCCAGAGATATTCAGGTAAACCTTTCATATTAAAATATGCCATGCATGTACCAAGCTTGAAAAATAATTTAGTTTCAGCTACTATGTTGGAGGATCTTGGATATGATGTGGTTTTTAGTGAAGGAAAGGCGTTCCTTTGTCACAAAGCCACGAGATATGTAAAGAAGATTGGGGTTCGTGTGAAGAACCTCTAAAAAATTGTCGTAGATGGCTATGAAACATTAAGCAGTAAAGAAGGGGAGGTGGTGAGCTAGGATGCAGATGAGTTATGGCACAAAATATTGGGCCATCTACACCACAGTGCTGTGAGGATCATGCAACATATTTCTACAGGTCTTCCAAAAGGTACTCTTGTGCAGATAGACACATGTAAGGGATGTACCATGGGGAAGTATAAAAAGGTCACCTTTCATGTGAAGGAGAACCGAGCAGTGATAATCGTTGAGAGATTTCACTCAGATGTGAGTTGACCATTCTCTACAGCTTCCACAACAAATCACAGGTATTATGCAATTTTTTTTGATGATTTTTCTAGAAAGTGTTGGACCTTATTTCTGCAGAAGAAATATCAGACGTTCTCCAAGTTTTGTGAGTTCAAAGAACTGGTAGAGAAAGATACAGGGAAGAAGGTGAAGGCCCTAAGGAGTTACAATGGTGGTGAGAATATCTCTAATGAATTCGGTGCCAATGAAGGAATTCAGAGAGAATTGATTGCACATCATAACCCACAATAGAATGGGGTTGCAGAAATAAATAACAGAACAATTTTTGGAGAAGAATGAGCTATGTTACATGATCAGGGCCTACAATTGCATCTGTGTGTAGGGGCATGAAACACATTGGTATTTGTGTAGAACCGTAGTCCTCATTGGATACCCAGAATGACTACAACATAGGAGGCTTTTTCAGGTAAGAAACCAGATGTCTCATATTTTAAAAATTTTGGCTAATATTTCTATTTCCATGTAACCAAAGATTCTAGGAAGATGCTAGAACAAACAATAGAGTTTGGGATATTTGTGGGGTACACTGATACTCCCCACAACTATCGGGTGTATTTTCTAGCTGACAGGATGACAATTATCAAGAGAGATGCTAAATTTGATGAAGAAAAAGTCATGAGATTATCCCTTGAGAGGGAGTTTGACCTGCATGTAGATGAGGAACTCTTAGTTCCAAAGGATGAACCTCAGGATGTGGAGCAGCCACAAGTAGAGGATCATGGAGGGGCAGGAACCACTCATGTAGAGGCTTACACCACAAATGGTAAGAAGCACATCAGAGAGGCTGACAGACTGATGCTAGATGCTACAGAGCATGTAGGTGCACCTACACTACAATGTAGGTAGAGAAGGTCCCCAGACATGTATACTGGATACATGGATTTTATGAGTGATTGTATTTTGATAGAACCATCATATTTTGAGGAAGCATTGTAACAAACAACATGGGTTGATACCATGGCTAAGGATTATGAATCCATTATCAGAAACAGTACATGGAAAGTGGTCCCAAGGCCAGTGGGGAACTCACTGGTTGGATCCAGGTGGATCTACAAGGTGAAGCAAGCCACATATGGGACTGTGGAGAAATACAAGGCTAGATTTGTGGCCAGAGGATTCTCACAGGTAGAGGTGATTGACTATGAGGATAATTTTGCACCAGTTGCAAGGTACTCATTGATTAGATCTATCCTTGTACTCCCAACACAGATGGAGTGGAAGATACATCATATGGATGTAAATATAACCTTTCTCAATGGATTTATTGAGGAAGAATTGTACATTTAGTAGTGAGAAGGTTTTGAGACATTTGACAGGAAGTCTCATGTGTGCCGACTCAAGAGAGAACTATATGGGCTGAAGCTCGTGCTTGGAACACTAGGATCGAAAACTATTTAACCGACTTGGGCTTCAAACAAAGTGAAGCAGATGCGAACCTATATCATATTGTGGTTGATGGTAATATTTTGATTATTGTACTTTGTGTTGAATATATTATACTGACAAGTGATGAGCAACTTATAACTTATTGCAAAGATGATCTTACAAGAGAGTTTGAGATGAAGGACATGAGGCTCTTACATTATTTCCTTGGATTGGAAATATGGCAAAGAGATGGGGAGCTATTTGTATCATAGGTCAAGTATGGCAAGCATATTCTGAGAAAGTTCCACATGTAGGGCAGTAAACCCATGGAGACTCCTCTTTCAAGAAAATGGAGGTAGGAGGATGGTACTTTAGGTGAGGTAGCAGATGTTATTTTTTACAGACACCTTGTGGGTTCACTTATGTATTTGGTGAACACATGACCAGACATATGCTACCTATTTAAACAGCTTAGTAAAGGTATGTTTAAGCCTACCAAGCTCTTTCGGAAGTCAGGGAAGGATGTGTTGAGATATATTAGGGGCACTACAGAGTATGGATTACGGTACAAACAAACGGATAGATGGAGTGAAGCTTCAAAGCTTCACCGATGTAGATTGGGCAGACAGTCCATCATACATGAAGAGCACATTAGGGGACATATTTAGCATAGGATCAACATTAGTTTCTTGGTACAGTAGGAAGTAGAGATCAGTTGCACTGAGTTCAGCTAAGGCAGAGTACATGGCAGTTATTCTGGTTGCATGTGAGGCCATCTAGCTAAGGAAGATACTTCTTGGTTTGTTTGGTCATCACATGGATCTGATGGTTATACATTGTGATAATGAGAGTGGAATAAAACTCTCGATTAATCCGGTACCACCATCTCAGATATTGTGTTCAGAGGCACATTATTTTTTTACATTACATTCCCATGGAAGATTAGGATGCAGATATCTTGAAGAAGGTACTTGCGAAGAGAAAATTCGAATACCACAGAGCCAAGATTGGGGTATCTGATAATCCCTTTCTTGTTGAGAGGGAGTGTTGAAATTCACAAGAAAATGCACCACATACTAGTGTGCGATTCCAATAACACATGAGTGAGGAATTCAGTGACACATTAGTGTTAAATGTGGGCATACAATTTATTTATCTCTTAAATAAGTTGGACAATAAATTATGATCTTATCTCATAAAAATTTGTAATAGTTAACTGACTGTGATATACTTAGTTAGCTCAAGAATTTCAAGTTGAGGGTCAAAGGTGAGGCATGCTGAGTGATTCTATTATTTACATGGTACATTTTTTAGTTGTAGCACTTGTGTGGTGTGATGCAATCAATTAACTCAAATTAATTGAGTTAAAATTAGTTTAACTATTTCTAACTAGGTGATGAGCTAGTGAAAGGTCAAGTGAATTAAATTAGATTTAATTCACAAGTAGTGATCTACAAGTAACAAATGATTCACTATTAATAGCTACATGCATGTCAATTATGATGATGAACCTATGGAGACAAAGGTTAAGGGAAGTAAACTATCAGTTGTATTATTAGGAAACTACCCAGGTGCAGTTATAAAGCAATAAGATTCCCATGATGGCTTGCACAGTCAAGGAAGGTTGGAGTTCCCATTTAATAGGACTTATCTTTCCTAGGGATTGCGTGAGCAAGGCAGGCTGAAGTTGGGTAGGAAAATGGCTATGTATTGGTCCAATTTTGCCTAGACGAGTGTGAGACGATTGGTAGAGTGTATGAGGATCTTGTGAGCACACATGCATTATATTGTTTCATGATTCCTTAGCTGATTATACAATAGAGATGGACGGGTTTTGAGCATTTTATTTCCTCAGTAAAATATTGTGTTTTGTGATTGATTTACTTCTTTATCTTACTTGCATATGATTGAGTGATCGTGATTTATATTCCGCAAATATTGTAGAAGGATTTAGTATCTTGTTTTAGTACATTTGCATGATCAGATTGAATCGATTGGTGTAATTTCTACAGTGGTGGCCTGCATTCATAAGAGGTTGGTGCTTCTTTGAAAGTACGTGCTTACTATCCTAAGTGGGTCTATGCTTGCTATGAGTAGTTTATGACAAAAAAATTGATGCGATTAAGTAGGTGCTTAATTTACATCATAAAAAAAAAACAAATTGGTGGTTTTATCCCTTTATGTTTCAATGTAAAAATATTGGTGTTAGCATGTGTATGTTGCTCATGTGATGGATTGTATGTACAACTGAATTTATTATCTTGTTGTGCATTTATATTATTTATAAATTCTCATATTAGTAATAGAGAGTAGAGGAAATAACTAAAGACATATTCAAAAAAAAGTTTTAAGAACCTCACTATTAATGATTCACCCCTACCACCCCCCCCCCCCCCCTTAGTAATTCCTTATTTCAACAATTGGTATCAGAGGAAGGTTCCTTCAGGTAAAATATAATGAGTGGGAGGTAAATCCATAAGTAATTATGTCTAGGAAAGAGATTCAAGAGCCTTACTAATTCATAATACTAGTCTTTGATGGAACAAACTATGGAAGCTTATCTCATGTCCCCGGGAGTAGATGCTTGGACCCATGTACTAGTATATTATGATGCCCCTAATATCCCTCCCACTAATGCAGATGGAAACAAATTGTATGGAAATATCGCTAAAGAAAAGAATGTAATTCTATTTTTCCCGAGTCAATATGAACTTATAAAGCTAATACAATGCAATTTTGGCAAGGATGTATGGGTGAAGCTCAATCAAAGGCGTAAAGGAGATGAGAAATTCAAACAGACCAACCTTCAAACCTTAAGAATGAGGTTTGAAATGTTAAAAATGAATGAAGAAAAAACTATAGAAAAATACTTCCTCAAAGTTGATGAAGTAACCAATATGATAAGAGGACTTGGTGAAGAGGTCAAAGAAGATAAAATTGTTTAGAAGGTCTTAAGATCTATACCCATGAGATGTAATGCAAAAGTCCCTGCCACTGAAAAATGGTTTATTTAAAGAAACTCAAGATGGATCAGTTGATTGGTACCCTAACAACCTATGAGATGGGAGTAGAAAAAGAGAAGTCTAAACCCATGGAGGAAAAATTCAAAGTTTCCAAAAAGTACAAGGAGCACAAAGACAATCAATATTTCTACAGCTGCAAATTTGATTGAGAGTTGCTCTTTAAATTCTTTTATTATGGAAATGTTGGACATTTTTTGTCCAAATTCCCATACAAGGACATGACAAAAAAGGAGGATGACCAAACATTTAGAATAAAATATGAAAAACATCAGAAGAATAAGTTATTCAAGAATAAGGGGCTCTATTCCAAAGAGGATAGCTCAACATGATGATAAGAAAATTCGGACTCTTTAGAAAACAATTAAAGCGAGTATTTACTCATGGAATTTGATGCAGACTCCAAAAAAAAAAAAAATTACTGACTCTGAAGAGGAAGAAGAATAAGTAGGAGTAGTGGATTTTGAAGGGGAACTCAACAATGTTTTTGATGAGCTAGATCAGTCCAAGAAAAAAAATGGTAGTTGAAAGAACAAAGGAAGAATGTTGAAGAAGGTATGTACAACTCAAACAATGAAGAGTTTGTTTATCAAAAGGAAAAACTTGAAAAATTTACTAAGAGAAAAGATAATTTAGCCCTTGTACTAGAAGAAAATTAGTAAGCATGTGAGAAACTTGAAGAATAGAAAAAGCATGTAAATAAATATTTGTACAAGGTGTAGAAGGAAATAATCACAAAAAAATGCAAGGATCAAATTTTGTCCTTGAAAGTAAAATTAGAAGAATCTAATAGAAATGGATAATTTATTCATGATTGGATCCATGAATGGGAAGAAAATTTCTAGAGTCTTGAGACAAATATTGTCTCCCCTAGAATATATCTTAAGACAGTGGAGATCGAGAAGGTTTAAATGAAAAATTTGTAGAACGCACAAGAAATCTAGATTATATTCTAAACAATTGAAATGTCTTTAGGAAACAAAACTTATCTGGAATACACAATGATAAGAAATGACTATATTAGTTTTGTTGTGCTAAGTGTCTTTTCGTTTAAAAACATGTGCATAAGTGGTTCATTAGTTTGCATAAGGATTGAGTAGTTTCCCTTTAAATTGTAGATGAATTTTTGTGAATTAGAAGCATAAAAAAAGCTTAAATAACATTGAAAAGTAGTGTAAAACAGAGAAATAAGTCACCACATGAAATTTTACACAACAGGCGTGATGAAGTAGTTCAGCCCTCCTAGGCTATATTTTCTTGTCCAGCTCCAAATGGCATGTCCATCTTTCATTATTCTAAAACTTTGATATTACATGTAGTTAAAGTGCTCTAATGGCTATTTTATCTACACCAATGGCTCCAGAATGATCCAATTAGTCAAAAATGACTCTTCATTCACTCTGAATGGTCAAAAATTGAGCCTCCTAAACTTTTGCCCAGTTTTAACAAGAAAAGATCCACTAAAAGTGGAGAACTCCACTTAATTGGAGTTAAAATAGTCAATTATGCAAATAAAGGAGCACCCTCCAAAAGTTAGTAAAAAAAAATTGTTGCATTAAAATTTAGTGGTTGGGGTGGCCACATGCAAACCCCAAACTACAGATTAAAAAACATAACTGTTGGGCGGAACTAGGCATATAACTGTGGTTGTAACTGCGGTTGAAGGCATCGGTTTGCATAGACTAAGAGGTGGTGGTTTTAGTGGTTACGTTAAACCATTGCAATGTGATATATATTTTGGAACACCTGGCGGGTTGGTACCGGCGGCAGTTCCCAACCCCGATTATGATTTTCATTAAACCATAAATTAAACCCGCAACCCATAAGGTTAAGAATCATCATGCAACTTAGGTAGTACGATGCTTGCATGCCATGCGGGAGGTCTCAGGGTTGATTCCTGCAAGCCCCTCCAGAATTTTAACATGTTGCTTTAGGGCCACGTGGAGGCCTCAGGTCTGGCCATGTGGCAGCCTCAGGGCTGGCCACGTGGCACCTTATGAATAGTGCTCTCCATACTGTACCTTTGAATAAGAAGCTGACAATTTTCATCCATTGATTGGCCTGGTGGAAAGGAATATTATGAGAATATTCATTTCTAGCTGACTATAACTCCACCTTGCTGACTCTGCATCCCAGTCAAACCTGGTCAAATTGTTGAAAATTTATATGTTTGGCATTTTGACCAGAACACGATATCTCCCTCATCTGAAATCGATTTTTTGAACCATTCATGGCACCAAAATTAGGAAAACGAGATATACACAACCATCCAGGTTTCAATCTCGTAGCATTGAATTTAGAGAAAAATTTATGAACTCTTGATCATTTCTCCCCATTAAGAAGCTTTGGGACCCCAAAATAATTTATTACCTATTTAGTAGATGAGGGTACAACTCCCTCACCTTTCCGACCTCCATCCATTTTTCCTTACCCGGTTTAGTGCCTTTGAGCCCAACTCGAAGGTAGCCAACACTTCCCCTCTTTGATGCTCTTCTCCTCTTGTCAATAATTGTATCTTCTTTGAGCTCATCCAGAAATTCTGGCGAGAAATATTAAATAGAATTAGTTGAACATAACTTCCTTGATCATCGATCATGGTGGCTCATACAAACGTAAGTGTTGACCATTAATAACTAAATACATTTTCATATAACAAGGAAATTCAAGTTGGAATGCATTGTTGCCAACTTTTTTTATGATCTTGAAAGGACCATAGCGAATGGGTTTGATCTTTTTACTGTCCCCTTGCATCCTTTCTTTGCTAATGTGAAACCATACCTCATCTCCCTCTTAAAACTTGTGATCAACTAGATGTTTTTCATGCCTCTCTTTGTATTTTCTTTCAATTTTGTCAAGATGTTCTTGAACTTGTTGATGTATAATCTGAATTTCCTTAATGAACTTTCGAGCCTTCTTAATGTCATTATGGCCATAAATTGCAACATCCTTCCCAAAGATGAAGTCTAATGTTGATTGCGGCAAATACCCAAAGAATACTTCAAAAGGTGAATTTTGTTTTGGAGAGTGATTTGCCCAGTTGTAAGCGTGTTGAATGTAATGCAGTTGTTCATCCCACAACTTAGGATGTTTTCTACAATATCCTCTCAATAGGTGCACAACATTTTTTTTCACCACCTCACTTTCTCCATCTGTTTGTGCATGAAAAGTAGTACTCTTTTTCAACTTTGTGTCCATCATTCTCCATAGATTTAACCAAAAATTTCCAATGCACCTGGAATCCCTGTAACTAAGAATAGAAGTTGGCAATCCAAAATCAACCCAAACATGTTGAAAATAAAGTTAAACAGTTTATTCAGCAGTAATGGTTTTCTTACATGGCATAAGTATACACATTTTACTGAATCTATCCATAACTAGATAAAGATAACCATGTTGCTTTCTGGAAATATGTAGACCTCCAACAAAGTCCATGGAGACACTTTCCCATGGATTTGATGGTATCGGTAGTGGCGTGTACAACCAAAGCTTCCTATTACTAGGCTTACTTGTTGCACACATAGAACAACCTCTTATAAAATGTGACACACTATCTACCATGCGAGGCCGATAACAATACCTTTGTAGATGCACCATTGTTTTTCTTACCCCAAAGTGCCCAACAATAAGAGATGAATGATCTTCTCTCTTGACACTTAGCCTCTCTCCATGTGGAATACATAGCTTGCCCAAATGAAACAAAAAATTATTATGCCTGTGATAATCCTTTTCTTCAACTTGATTCCCTTCACTCAAACTATTATACACATCTTGAAAATCAATGTCATGTGCATATTGTTCTATGTAACTCTCATGTACAACAGAATAATTTTTGAGTAAAGTAGAAGCACTAACGATTGGTCTTGAAAGCATATATGCAAATTTATTGAATATACCTTTCTTGTACCTTATAACCAAGTGAAACTATTGAAGAAATCCCATCCACCTGAAATGTCTTGATTGATACAATTTTGTTTGTGACTCCAAGTACTGTAATGGTTGGTGACTGGTATGCACAATAGTCTCTTTACCCATAAATTAGTGTTCCCACTTCTTGAAACTTTGTACCAACGCATATAGTTCTTTGTCATATGTAGGATAATTAGTCACAACACCATTAAAAGTTTCAGAATGAAAGGCTATTGGTTTAGGATGCTACAAAAGTACTATGCCCATGGCATAATCACTAGCATCCATTTGTATCTCGAATGGTTTTCTCAAATTTGGTAATGCAAGGACTGGAGCTGAACTGATCTTGACTTTTAAAGCTTCGAAAGCTTGCTGCTATTTTCCTCCCCATTGGAAGCCTTTCTTCACACTTGTCACTACATGCATAGGAGCTGCGATGGAAGAAAAGTTAGCAATAAACTTTCTCCAATAGTGAGCTGCACCTAAGAAACTTCTTACCTTGGTAACTATTTTGGGTGTGGGCCAATTCACAATGGCCTCCACTTTAGAAGGATCAATTATTAATTCTCCTCCTCCTACAATATGACCCAAATAGACCAAAGAATTATTTCCAAATTCACACTTTGACATCTTAAGAAATAATTTATCTTTATTCAAAATATCAAGCACTCTATTCACATGCAAGACATGATCTTGTCTTGTTTTTCTGAAAATTAAAATGTCATCTAAGTAGACAATAACATATTCATCAATGAATGGACGCAAAACACTATCCATAACACACATGAAATTTTTCGGTGCATTACACAAACAAAAAGACATAACTAGCCACTCAAAGAGTCCTTGTTTGGTTTTGAATACAGTTTTCCATATATCACTTTCTCCAATTCATACTTGATGATATCCACTTCATAAATCTAACTGAGTGAAAAACTTTGCTTATTTCATCTAATCAAGAAAATCATCTATTCTTGGGAGTGGATAACGATTTTTTACTGAAATATTGTTCAAAGCTCGAAAGTCTACACACATGCGCCAAGTCCCATCTTTCTTTGGTATCAATATTATGGGTAAACCACATGGAAAGGTGCTTGCACTTATGATTCCTTTATCCAACATCTCTTTTATTGCCTCTTTATTTCATAATTCTCCATGATCGACATGCGATACATACCGATATTTGGAAGAGGACAATCTTGCTACAACTGAATCTCATGTTGAATTTCCATTTTTGGAGGCAATCATGTTGCCTCCTGAAACATCTCATGAGGCGCATTAACCACATAATATAAATGTGATTTCAACTTAGGATAGCATCCCTGAAATGATTCATCATTAATATCAACTTTAGGCTTAATCATAAGAAGAACAAAATTTTTTCTTGAATTTACCAGCCTCTTTACTTGTCCAACATATACCACAGCAATGTTTGTCTTCTTACGATGTGCTATAACAATGAAATCCTTGCCATATTTGAATAAATAATACTTGTTCTCATGGCAATATAAGATTGATTTTCTTTCATTAAATTAATGACTCCCTAATACAATACCAGTGATGTCAAGCAGAACCACATCAAATTCAACTATGTCAACAAAATTTGCAGTGATTGCAAACCGCAATATACATTTCTTTGAAACCTGTAGATTTGCATCCTTACAAATCCAACCTAATGGATATGGTTTTGGATGTGGTATGGTATAAAGGTTATGTTTTGTGACCAAATATTCAAAGATTAAGTTTGCTTGTGACACACTATCAAAAAATGTTTCAATCTTGGTATGCATGGATATGACCCTCACATAAAACTATTCTATTCGTTCTTCTTCATTAGGAGTGTTTATGTGACAGTTGGATGTACTGGTACTAGGTTTAGTTTCAATTTATTTTCCCTTAATATTCTTCAATCCCATGGCTGTAATATTAGATTCATCACCTGAATCAGATCCTAAATCCTGAGTCATCACCATTTGTGGTTTCCTAAAATCGGTTAAAGACTCGTTGGACCCCAAAAACGTGAAAGGTGTTTATTTGATCCCGTGCTCTTGTGGGATTCCCTACATTGGAGAAATAGGTTGGTCGATTAATAAAAGGATTCAAGAGCATTCTATGGATATTAGGCATGGTAGAACGAAGTCATCAGCTCTAGCTGAGCATGCAGAGAAGACAAAGCATCACATTTGTATGGAAGAATCCAGAGTCATTGCTAGGGTTGAGCATTTCCATCACTGTAAATTTAGGGAAGCTATTGAGATTCAGAAGAGGCCTTGTACGTTGAATAGGGATGACGGGTGGAAAGTTAGCACTTGTTGGATTCCATCTCTTTTCTCCTAGTAGGGATTATTCCTCTTGTGTTTTTCCTCTCTTGTTCTTTCCCTATGTTTTTGCTTGATTTATTAACTCTATTGCTGACATAGTTTTATTATAATTTCTTTTTAGATAGTATTATTGTTTTATTCTTTTTATTTATTTATTTATTTTTTAATTTTGATCTTATCTATATCTATATATATATATATATATATATATATATATATTTATATACATTATTTATTTATCTTTTTATTTTATTTATATTTTTATTTATTTATTTTTATTTTATTTTACTTTATTTTTTATTTTTATTATTTATTTATTTATTTTATTTTTTTGACTTAGTCTTTATTTTTATGATTTTGGCTATTTTGTTAGTTTTAAGTTTGATTATTTTATTTATTTGACATGGTCTTTATTTCATGGTTTGTGATTTCTCGGAAGATTTATTTTAATATCCTAAATCATGTTGAATTGTAGCAGCAATTTTCTGTTTCGCTTTGTTATTAGGTTTCTTTGACCTCATTTTAGGATGTAATTTCCAACAATGATTTTCATCATGGTCTTCTTTTGAAAAATTTATACAAACCAATTTTTCTCCCTCTTTCTTAATAGATGCATTTTTTTTGTTTTTACCTATTGAGATCTTTTCCTTGGATTTACCATTAAAATGTTTCTTTCCACCCTTTTCAAAAATGGTATTCCCTCTAGCATCTAGATGTATGGCCGGAACACATACTTCATCTAGACTGGTGGGGTTAAACATGAGAATAATATGTTTTATGTACCTATGTAAGCATCCTATGTACTTTAGCAAAGTATCTTGGCTCTACAAATCCACCCCTAATAAGAGAGCTCTTCTCCTAATTTCTTGGGTCTATTCTTGCACATTTTGTCCCTTTAATTGCTTAAATTTTTTCCAGTTCATGATAACTTTCTGCATATGAGCTAATGGATAAAACTGTTGTTTAATAGTAGTAATGAAATCTGACCATGGTAGAATAATATTACCATGTTTTTTGATTTCCTCCTTTGTCTTGGCTTCCCACCAAACAAGTGTTGCATCTTTCATCCTCAATGAAGATAATTAAATTTTTGTACCATCATCTTGAAAGTTATAGATTCTCAAATAGACCTCCAATTTCCTAATCCAATTATCAAGATTTTCTGCATTTAATTCACCATTAAAGATAGGAAATTCGAACTTAACATCAAGTTTTAAAAAAAGACTTTTACTAGTGCTCTTTGAATTTTGTGGCTAATGTACTGAAGAAGAAATAGAGGATGATGGATCTCCATTGCCTCTATTTTCTTTCTTTGACTTATCTTCATCACGATGACCTCCTAAAGATCCTTGTCCTTCTTTGTGAAGTTTGTATCCTTCTCCTTCGAGTCTCTCATTCCTTTCTTGAAAAATGATTCTAACCATCTCGGTTGTGTCAAGAAATGATTTCCTGAACTCTCTTTCTTCCTCCTTAGGATCAACTTCTTCATGGATTTATCCTTCCTCTTGAGGCATGCTTAATGGAGCTTCTGCTTCTTTAGGAGGTCAACTAGGTGGTGGATATTGTGGCAATATTTCTCTCCTTTGCTTCCACTCCCTTTGAGACCCTTATTCTTCCACCAATTTTCCTTCTCGTCTCTTGAGCTTGAGCCTTGTAAGCATCTAAAACTTGCAAATAGTCAAAAAATTATTTGCACTAAACAACACCAGAGAATAAAGTCTAGCTCTAATACCAATATGATCTAAAATGACTGTATTATTTTTGTTGTGCTAAGTGTCCTTTTAGTTTAGAAACATCTGCATAATTGGTTCATTAGTTTCCATAAGGATTGAGTTGTTTGTCCATAAATTGTAGATGATTTTTAGTGATTAGAAGCATAAAACAAGCTTAAATAACACTGAAAAATAGTGTAAAATAGAGAAATAAGTGACCACATGAAATTTACTGTACAACAGACATGATGAAGTAGTACACCACTCCTGGGCTACATCTGCTAGTCCAGCTCCCAATGGCATCTCCATATTTCATTATGCTCAAATTTTCGTATTAAATGTAGTTACAGTGATGTAATGGCTGTTTTCTCTATGCCAGTGGCTCCATAATACTCCAACTCGTAAAAAAGTGACTCTTCATTCACTCTGAATGGTCAAAAATTGGGCCTCCTACTCTTTTTCCCAGTTTCACCTAGAAAAGCTCCACTAAAAGTTGGGAAATCCACTTAAGAGGAGTTAAAATATTAAATTCCACCAATAAAGGTGAGCCCTCCAAAATTTTCGTCGAAACTAACCGTTGTGTTGAAAGTTAGTGGTTGGGGTGGCACATGCCAACCCCAAACTAGGGATTACAAACTGTAACTCTCGGGCAGAACTAGGCATGTAAATGTGGTTGTAACTGAGGTTGAATTCATGGGTTTGTGAAAACTGTGGGGCAGTGATTTCAGTGGTTACATTAAACCATTGCAATGTGTTATATATGTTGGAACTGCTGGCAGTTCCCAACCCCCATTATGATTTTCATAAAACAATAAATTAAACCCGCAACCCATAAGGTTAAGAATCATCGTGTAGCTTGAGTGGTAATTCCTGTGTGTCCCTTGTGGGAGGTCTTGAGGTTGATTCCTATGAACCCCTCCAAAATTTTACCATGTTGTTTCATAGGGCTGGCCACATGGCACCTTCTGATTGGCCCTCTCCAAACCGTACCTTTGAATAAGAATCTGACACTTGTCATCCATTGATTGGCTCGATGGGAATGAATATTCTAAGAATATTCCTTTTTAACTGACTGTACCTCCACCTTGCTCACTGGGCATCCCAGACAAACTTGGTCAAACTATCGAAAATTTACCTATTTGGTATTTCGATCAGAACATGATATCTCCCTCATACGACATCAGTTTTTCGAACCATTCATGACGTCGAGATAAGGAAGACAAGATCTACGCAACCATCCTAGTTTCAACCCAATCTTATAATTTTGAATTATGGGCAAAATTTATGAACTCCTGATCACTCAAGATCACAAGAATCATCTATGGTAAAGATAAAATTTAGGTCTGAAGGATTTTAGTAAATGCAGAGCTATGCAAATAAGCTTAAAAAATGAATAAGTGAAGATAAGAGGGAAACAAGGCAAAGAGGAGATAGTCACTGGAATAATGAATCCATGCACTCCAAGGAGCCACACAACCATAGAATGAATAAATCAGCCAGAAAAAAGAGTTACGTTAATTCAAAAACTCATAAACCTTCCAAAAATACATACACTTATTTATTTTATTGTTTTTCCTATAAGTGACACATCTTTGGACATAAGGTTGTTGACTTTCGAAGGATCAAAGTTGAAAGAGATGAAAATCCTAGATATAATAAGTATTTGAATTTTAAATCTTAAAACTCTCCTCTCAGAGATCGAAATGTCTTCTATCCCTTGTTAACTGATGTTGAATGTTTCAAATGTAATAATTTTGGGCATAAGGCAAGTTAGTGTAGAAGTAATTTTGAGTACCTATCTAAGTCCAAGAATATTTGGCACCTATCTTCTCAAAATAATAATCAAAATTGGAAACAAAAAATTGAAAAGAGAATGTAATGCAGAATTTCTCTATTAGCATGTAATCAAGAGAACATATGCTACGTGGATTGTGGTTGTCCAAGAATATCATATGGGATAAAATAAAAATTGTGTCACCAAAATAAAAATACAAAGGGGACAATGTCACTTTCAGTAACAACTATACAACAAGAATTAAGGGTAAAGGCACAATGAGTCTAGCTCAAAAGACGAAAGATAAGAATGTGTTGTATATGGAAGGTCTCAAGCACAACTTACTCAGTGTAATCCAAATGTTTGTAATGGATATGATGTGATATTTTGATACAAGGACTGTGAGATCCGAAAATAGAAATATGGAAATCTGGTTGAAAAAACATTCAAAACTCATGAAAATGTATATGTGGTTGATGAACCTAGAGTAAATTGTTATTTAAGCAAAACAAATGAAGGATGGTTGTGGAACAAGAGACTTGGTCGTATCAATTTTTATAGTGTGATAAGAGTCAACAAGCTAAGATTTGTGAGAGGATTATTAAGACTACCAAGGCCTAATAATTTAATTTACATGTCATGTCAATTTTGTAAGAAGACCATAATTTATTTCAATTCAAAAGGTTTCTCCTCATCGATACCACTGGAGCTAATTCACACAAATATTTTTGGCCCAAATAAAGAAAAAATCATAAGAGGAGAAGCGTATTTTATGTTGTTGATTGATGATTTTACCTGGACCACTTGGATCGTTCTCTTAAAAGAAAAAAAGAAGAATTTAAGCATTTAAAAATAAATAAAGCTCAAGTAGAAAATGAGAACGACTTAAATATCAAATTCTTAATATCAAAGAGAGGAGGAGAGTACACTTCAATATATTTTGAAGAATTATGTGAAGAGCATGGCATTAAGAGGAAATATTTAGTAGTTATAACTCAATAAAAAAATGTAATAGTTGAAAGAAAGAATAGAAGAATATAGGAAATGGGCAGAGCTATGTTAGATGAAGTAGATGTATCCCACATATTATAGGGAGAATAAGCATAAGAAACATTGTACCTATAAACACAACTCAACTCAGGCCTAATATTTATAAAAATACCTATGAATTATGGAAGGGAAGATCTGCATCAGTGAAACACTTCAAGGTGTTTGGGAGAAAATGATTTATTAAAAGGAATGGTAAAAATATAGAAAAAATTGAATCATTCACTGATGAGGGCATGTTACTCGGGTATTATAAATGAAGTAAAGGATATAAGTGTTACAACAAACAGAAGAAAATGGTTGAGGATTGCATTGATGTGGTAGTAGTAGATGAAATAGCTTCACAACCTAAGCCCTCCAAAGGAAATATGAAGTCACATGGAGAAGAAATTTCATGAATTAATCCCTTATATCAAGATGAAACAAATTCATAAATGAAGATGTGGAAACAATCACAACTCCAAGGCCCATACCACCTTCTAGGTACAGAAACAACATCCCAAGAGTCAAATAATTGAGATCATAGAATGGGTTATCATACTAGGAGGAAACTTGTTGGTAGTTAAAGTTATGAAAAACTTTCTATGATGTCTCAAAATGAGCCCAAAAATCTGAACCATGAAAGTGAAGACAATATATGGGTGAGAGATATGAATGAAGAAATTGATCAAATTGAGAAGAATGACACTTGGGAGCTTGTGCAAATACCCAAAGAGAAAAATGTAATTGGAAAAAAATGGATTTTCAAAAACAGCCTAAATGAAAAGGGTCAAGGAATTAGGAACAAAGCTTGTTTGGTCTACAAAGGGTATGCCCAGATAGAGGGGGTAGATTTCAAGGAAACCTTTGCACTAATAGCATGAATAGAAGATATTAGATTTTTTCTTTACTTTTTCAATCATAAAAACATTAATTCATACTAGATAGATGTGATGTCATCATTTTTCAATGGAGATGTGGAATAAAAGGCTTATATCGAGCATCCATAAGGGTTCACACTCACAAAGAAGAAGGGTTTGTGTGCAAACTGAAAAAGGCCCTACATGGACCGAAATATACTCCTCGAGCTTGGTTTGAAAGACTGGATTGATACCTTTAGCAACAAGGATTTATGGAAGATATCACACAGAAAAATATCTACATAAATTTTGAACATGATCATCCACTAATTGTAGTGTTGATGTGGATGATGTCATCTTTGGCTATGACCTAGAACAATTGGGACATCAACTCGAAAATTGTATGAAAAAAAAGTTCAAGATTTCCATGATAGAAGAATTTTCATTCTTATTAGGACTGCAAATATGTCAGTTAAAAAATGGGATATCTATCTCATAATCCAAGTACCTATGAGAAACTTTGAAGAAGGTCAGGTTGGAAGATTACAAGCGAGTAAGCACACATATGGTTACATGCTTCAAATTATACAAAGAATATGGAACACCATTGGTAAATACATTTGAGTATAGATCAGTGATAGGAAGCTTGTTGTATCTCACAGCTTTGAGACCAAACATCATGCAAGTTGTGGGTATTGTGGTCGAAATTCAAGCTTTCGCTCACAAAAGTCACGTTATTGTTGTCAAAAGGATTTTAAAATATCTTTAGGGTACAACTAATTATGGATTGTGGTATGCTTAAAGAAGAGAATTTAAGTTGAAATCCTATATTGATGATGAATGGCCAGAAAATATTGATGGCAGGAAGAGAAATTCAGGTGTCACATTCTTCTTGGGAAGCTCCTTAGTGTTATGGTTCAACAAGAAACAAGCATCCATTTCTTTTCAATCGCAGAAGCATAATATATTCTAGTCTCCACTTGTTGCTTGAAAATTCTATGGATGAAGCAAAAGTTGAAGGATACTAAGGTAGATTTGATTGATCCTATTCCAATCATGCATGCTAATACAAGCGCTATTAGTATCTCTAAGAATTAAGTCATTCATACAAAGCCTAATAATATATCTGTCAAGTTCCATCTCTTAAGGGAACATGTTGCATCCAATGTTGTTTGACTTGAATATGTGGCCACTAAAGACCAACTTCACATATCTTTAATAAGTCACTATCCATAAAACCCTTTGAATATCTCAGAAAACAAATAGAAATTGTGACTCCTCCTCCCAAATGAATCAATTATGGTGTGTGTTTGCAGTGACTCAATATGAGGGATAAATTGAAGAGTAGGTTGCAATGGTTGGGGGGGAGTACTCAGGGGATCATTCTCAATTGATGTCAAAGGGGGAGAATATTACTGGTGCATATGATAACATAAAGAATGAACAAAACCATGCCTCATTTTAGGGGGAGCTTGTGTTGTTTCCATCAATCCCAAAGGGGTATATTGTTATATAATTGACTTTTCCTGATAGGATGGTGGCATTTTGTATGTTGGAATTGATATGAAATGGGATAGGTTCATATGCTTGATGTGTCAATATAAATGGGGGTCTTATGGCTATTGTGGTATCTGGTAGAGAATCATGATAGTAGCAGTCTTATTGGAGAAGCCCTAAAATCATGACTATGGTGGTTGGGAGTCTAGGTTCTTGGAACAAGAAGAAGAGTTTGGAGCCATTTTTCAGGTTGAAAATGGGCTCAAATACTACATCATACCTTCTCCACTAGAAATCTATTTCAATAAGCTTTCCAATGGTATGTTTAAATTCAGAAATGGCCATATCGATAAAAAATAATTGATAGCCTGAGTAAGGACCTTGGAATCCTTAGGAGGAGGCCAAATTTTGAAACGCCAAAATTTCAAAATTCAAACTTTCATATCAAGTCACAATATCAGATATTAGAGCCTTAGTTAATCGAAGAAGGCAATATAAGAGGTTAGAGCACATTGGGACAAAATATTGGAACCACGGAGCAGAGGATATATCAAAACATCGGAAGGTCGAGGGCATGAGTTTCTTGGAGCCTCATAAATCCTTATAGATTGCAATTCCTTGAAAGTTTTGATTTTTTTTAAAGTAGAAGAAATTCAGAGAAAGTTTTTGAAAAAACAAATACTGATGGACCTTTTATCTCTCATCCAATTGGACACTTGGTAGCAGATGATTAGCCTTGAGGAGATGATATGGCAGATAATGTAGCCATATGGTGGGCATGTGGGAGGTTGATTTGACATTTTTTGCGACCCAATGGGGAAAATTTGAGTGTCACATGTCATCCCTATGGAGGCTCCACATGTAAAATATGACAATAACATGAAGTCATTTCAGATGTTAGCATATCATAAGTCAGATTTTCATAACTCATGTGCGCCTACATTTGAAACATGTTCCGATGGTGATTGGAGTTTTTTCATAAGAAGCTAAATGATCCAATCACTGAAAAGAAAAATATATAGGGAAAAGGCCCCCCATTAGGAGCCTAAAGGCCATAGCATCCAAGTGTTATTCCCATGGTCAAAAAATTAATTCCTATGAAGTAAATGCGATAAAGGGCTAATCAGAGGGAGATGAAAGCAATCGAGAATTTTCATGTATGTAAGGTTTGTTCAATAAAAGTTACAATATTAAATGGCTCTGATATAAAACTACATTTGTATGTGAATGCACCGATCACAACTCCCAGTCTCATGATGAAATAACATGCGATAAGGGCCAAGCACCAAGGGGCTAAAGGAATCATAATTGTGTGATTTCGTAACATTATTTTCATATGAGTCAAAATAATTTGTGGCTCTAATACTATAGTACAGAGTTAAGTGATGAATGGTTTGGAACCTAGAATGTAAATGCAAGAGAAAGGAATTGGTTAATGGATTTAATGGCATATTCAAGGATCATTGGGACAAGGCAATGAGGACAATGATTCTGAGAGAAGAATTGTTGGGCTTGTCTCAATGTTAAAGGAAATCCATCTCTGATCTCCTATGCATGCATTTTAGATGAAATTGAGGAACATAGAAGCCATTTTGTGGTGTATCAAAGCTATTCTAGCCATAAATAAGAATGGTTAGTGTCTTTCGACTGTGTAGGTGGACTGTGATTTAATTCTCAGAAAGGGGAGATCACACAGTGTGTTGGTCAAGCGCTAAGCAACCCATTCCCTTGTTTAATGCAGTAGCATAATTCCAACATCAAACTCAATAGTCAGCATGGAGAAGAGATATAGAGGTATAATCAAGAAGTATAGAAAGAAGTAGTAAAGGAAACATTGTGCAGAGTGCAGAATATGATAAAAGCCATTGATTGTCATCAAGAAAAGTGGGCAAGAGCATATTGTTGTATGTGTTGAAGTATGAAGAGTAGTGTGTAGAAGAGAGATTGTTGAAGACAAGGAAAAGTACAGAGGAAAGGGTGTTTTTTTTTTAGGCCAAGAGAGTCTCTGGAAAATTAGAGGATCGAGAGTAGAAGTTGATTCTAGAGTAGAAAAAAATTGTAATTTTTTTTTTGTTATGTTTTCAGTTTGAAAATTGTATGAAAAGTAGAACATCTGCTAGAGAAGGTGGTGGCCTGCATTCATAAGAGGTTGGTGCCTCTTGGAAATTATTTGATTTATATCATAAGGGGGTCAGTGCATCTTGTGAGTGGGTGGTCAGAAGAAAATTGATGTAATTAAGTAGGTTCTTAATTTACATGATAAGAAACAAACCGTTTGGTGGTTTTCTCCCTTCGGGTTTCCATGTAAAAATACGAGTGTCAATATGTGTATGTTGCTCATGTGATGGATTGTATGTACATGTGAATGCCTTATATTGTTGTTAATTTATATTATGTATGAATTCTCTCATAATTAACGCACAATAAATAAAATAACTAAATACATATTCACCTCACTATTACTTATTCACCCACGCCCCACTTTGTAATTCCTTATTTCAACAGGATCAAGTAGCGTCAGCAGGAAAAATTGTAGGTAAAAGGTTGCATGTATGATTTCCTAGAAAATTTTGAGATGCATGGTATGTGTATGTTGCTATTTGGTTCTTTTTTTGTAATTGGAAAGCGTTTATTCTAGTTGTGCAACAAATTTTAGCCTTGCCTTGCGATTTTCCGGATACATGGTGTGATAGAAATTTTCTCAGTTTGAGCTTTGTATTTATGGATGATTTTCGATCACGGTGAGGTGGTCTCAGGAAAATTTCCAAAGGCATAGGAATCCCTTGACCGATAATGGAAGGTGATGGAGCGGGGTCCCCTGAGGTAAAATTTTCAATGTAATTTTGTATAATTTTGTATGTGCACGTTGCGCAATGGAGTCAAGGGGCTTTGGGTTTGGTGAAAGTCCCTAAATTTGATGCAAATGGGCTTAAGGGTAAACTATGGGCCTCAAACCATGGTTTGAGACCATATTATCTACGTGATAGGTGAATATAAATAGATAGATTATGTCTGAGCTATGTAGTGAAGTAATTTCATGATATTGTGATATATATGCATTGGTGATACATTGTAATGGTTTTTTTTCGGGTTGGGTTGAAAGGATCCTACTAGCTATGTGTGCAGAAAACTAGTCCTAGCTATGTGCAGATTCCACTAGATGTGTGTGTGGAAGTGTTTTTGTAAGGGAAAGTTTATGTATTGAATGTCTGATGTATTGAACATATCTGAAGCTAATAGAAAGGATATATTTTGGTGAACTTATTATTTTGTGAATCTGAGTATTTTACTATTATGTTTATTTAAGATCACACTGTGTTCTATTGATTATCGTGCACAGGATATATGTTATGATTATGAATGTGTATTGATGGTTGATAGATATGTTTAAGTAATTGAGCATTGTTTAAGATTTGGATCTACTTCTATTCTATTTATCTATGCTAAGGCAAACAATGACTTTGTGTTATTGTATTAAAGACTACACATTCTCTGTCATTCTGTTATATCTTTTTGTGTGCATATGATATAAGTTTCCTTTCGATTTGTTGAAGACCACTTCATTATTTCCTCGCTCGGGGTGAGAAAACCTAGTTCCATCACCCCCCGATACTGCTTCAGGTGAGACTTTGATTTTTGCAAGAAGGTCATTGCCAAAAGGGCCAGTAGTTGGACGGATTTTTGGTTTATCCATAAAATTTGAACCTAGGTTAGGACTCCTCAAGACAAAAAATGGTTTTTTTTCTAGGACCGAGATCATTTTTAGGGAGATTTGATGTTGTAGCATCCATCACGAAACAAATTGCAAGACTGGCCGAATATAAATATCCTTGAATTTTCACTAAGCGAATAGAACTACTAAGTTATCTAACAAGCAGTGGGTAAAAAAATATATTTATACAAAATTGCATGAAATATTCTTTTGTTCCTTTGTGCATGAACTACAGGAGTGGTTTTCGTGATTAGCTAAATTTTTTCAGTGCATAAAAGATGATGTAGTCACTCAGTGGACTCCTAAATTGATCCAACAAGTAGAGAAGTTTGATAATAATATCACCCACGTGATAAATCATTGGATCGATCACCTCTTGGGAGTTTTTGTGACAGAATTTTCCATTGATCAATTTGTCTCCTACTCTGGAGTAGAAAGAAGGTTTTTCAAAGGCCCTAGAGGTAAGTTCGTGCGTTCATTGAAATTATTATTGAAAACTCTAATGTGTGAACTAGGTTTTATGTGCGAACATATTTCTTGAATGAATCAAAGAGGTCCAACTACATGTAGTGGGAGAGTTTGCCACGAATATTATGAAAAAATTATTTATAGCCCTCTAAAGTCTAGATCTGATTGTGAACGTGAACTAGAAACTACTAGCTGAAGTGATTTTGAAGAATAAATCTCATCACACTAGAAACCCTTGAGTTAGTTTCCAACTCCATCCAATCCACTTCTTCACTTACATCATAGATCACCTACTCCATTGCGCAGTCCATCTCCACCACCACCTCCACCTCCCCCTAAAGTAGATATGGTTACTTCAATGAAATTACCTAATTTCAGAGGCATTGTAAATGAGGACATCGATCACTTATGGTTTGTGACTAAGGCCTTATGGCAGGCTCAATAAGTTAAAAATATTCCAAGATCATGCATTAGATTGGTACATCACGTGCGCTCATGTAAACCCTAATGCTACCTTTAAAGAACTTAAAGCAACCCTAAAAGAGAAGTTTAAGAAGCCTAAGTCATACATGCAGCTGGTGACAAAAATGAAGGATATTCGTCAAGAGGCTAATGAATCTATATGGGAGGGCCATAGAAGGTTAAAGTGCACCATAAGAAATGTTGGGCTTGTTATTCATGATACTCAACATAAGGAATGGTTCATTTCTATGTTACTCCCACATATACGCTAGTCCTTAGGTCAACAGAAGATTGCCACACAAGCTGAGGCTATGGAAGTTGCAATGAAATTGGAGGCTACCCCAACAACTATTGTGCTAGGAACTCAACAGATTCAGAATCGGTTGGGATCCATGCATCTAGAAATTCAAAGTCTGCGCAAAGACAAGGGCAATGAGGTCTGCATAGAGTTATGGTGTATAAAACTTAAATCTTCTTGGAACCATAAAGACTAGTGTCTTTTCTTCAATAACTATCTAAATGCTGGAGGTCCCAGTCCATTAAAGAACCACATGTGGTGCACTATCTATCAAATTGTTGGATTACATTACATAAATTCTTGCCCAAGGATCAGAAAGTATCAGCTTGACTTGAAGCAATTATTCTGCAAATTCTATTCGTCATTAGGGCATCATGAGAAGAATTTTCATACCTATGATATGATGGTAGATAAAGCTAAAATATATATAATGTAGGTTTATCCTACATTTCCATCATCCCCTTCTGGATGCGAAGGAATCCAAGGCATAGGAAGAAGCTGAGGAGGTGGATCAACTCGCCGATGAAGAGTAAAAGTCATTTGCTATAATTGTGGAGATGCTAGCCATTACACGCACGACTGTATAAATCCAACATGACAATCCTGCAAATATTGTAGACAATTTCATCATGTCATAGAATATTGTCGTGTCTTGATTACTAAAATGTAGGAAAAGAAGACGCAAATCCCAACACAAACTATTCATATGGTTCTTGCTTAAACTCATGAAAAATATCCTAGTGTGAATGTGGTTACTAGGAGTAGTGTAACCACCAATGAAGATAAAGGAAAGAAGCCAGCCACTGATGTCTGGTTCCATAAAGCACCTAAAAACAAGGAAAGCTTTAATCTTCAGTGCGTAAAAGAGACCTTCATTGTAGCATGGAAAGAATTTGCAGAAGGAAGTGCATCAACGTCAGGAAGAAAAATGAAGGAAGCAGAAGGAGATGAGGATATTAAACTATTTATACAAGAATGTATAAAATTAATGCGCAATAATAAGGCAGTAAAAAATATATATAAATTCATAGATAATTCCTCATAGAAATAAAACCCCATGGTGGAATAGTTGTCATCGAGAAATCAACAAAATATACAAGAAGAAGAAGAGAACTGGTAGGGAGATGAGTATGACCATGCAGAGTGGAGCTTATGAAATGGACCAAGTTATCTTAGATCTAGGATTGGATGCTAATGTTCTACCTAACAAAACATGGAAGCACATAGGAGATCCAAAGCTAGAGTGATCTACTATCCAACTGCGCATAGCCAATTAGCAAAAGATGATTCCTTTATGGAGGCTATCACAAGTTGTGGTCAGTCTAGAAGGTGTTAGGGTGATGGGAGACTTTGAATTCATACAAATTGTAGATGATACTGATCCCTAGCATGTGTTGCTAGGCTTGGATTGGGCCATTGACATGGATGGTGTTATCAATCTGAAGAGAAGGAGGATGTAATTTGAAATCAATTGAGTTATGGTAACCATTCCTCCAAATTATACAGAAGGCCAAACATATAATGAACCAGTGTGCACTGAGGATGGGATCAATCAAATATTTAAGATAAATTTGCGAAAGGAAGACTATATTAAACCAAAAACAGATGGGAATATCAAGTGGGATAATGATATCTCTTGTTTTTCAGACCCTGATGAAGAACTAGAAAATTGGCAGAAATGATTGCATGAGGTTTCTGCGTTGTGCTGTAATCAGGTGACCCACTCTCTGTGTTGTATAAAATCTTAGGTGCCTGATTTACCACACTATGATGGCTTAATTGATGTTAACATGTTTATAGGAGAGATTGACAGGACCGTGCCAGAAGGATAGAGATTCCATGCTTTTGATCTTGGCTTGCATGTTACTCCAACAAGATGGTGGGAAACTCATAAGGAGAATATGGTAAATTGGGAGGAATGTGCATGCATGATGAGGTTGTGTTTTGAATGCCCAGTCATTAAAATGGAAGATGTGTACTATAGCAAAGAGGATCCACGCAGAAATTTCACAAGATGGAATCAAGTATGGGGCATATATCCTAAACCTAAATGGCTCCATATGTTTATTCCCACATTGGGAAAGGTGCCTACTAAGTGGTACTTGGAGAGAGAGCTTCATAGAGGCACTAGTGAATGCTCTGTGCTGACAAAAAATTTTATTCTTACATTTAGATTTGAGAGTTGATTTGATAGAGTTGGTCAAGCTTTGCATAATATTAAAGAAGTCACCCTTGATACCACAAATCCTGTAATTGAGTGCACTCCACCTGCTTGGGACACAAAGATGAATGCTATTGTGAATTTTAGGAACCTGACGGTGGAATAAAATGATGAGGATCCAAGAAATATCATGATCCCTAAATTTGAGGGACAACGCGCAATGGTTGATCCCTGAATCACCTTGTTGGATGTAAAGATCCCTTAACGCTACGATAGGTGAATATTGTAACTGAATAAAAACCTAAGCTGGCAATGATTAGAGACTACTAGGATGATGATACAATAGGAAAGGTTGTTGAGTCACTAACAAAATATCAAGATATGTTCCATACAAAGTTTTCATAGTTGAAAGGAATCACTGGGGAACTTGGAGTGATGAAAATCACATTGAAGCCTGATGCATGTCTAGTAAATCAATGTCCATAAAAGTTGAATCCCAGATATAAGCAGAAGGTGAAAGAACAGTTGGAGAAAATGATGGTAGTAGGAATCATTGAACTTGCAGAAGAATCTAACTGAGTAAGTCCAATGGTTGTGCAGGATAAGAAGACCAAGGAAAAAATCAGAATCTACATAGATCTGCACAAACTGAATGATGCTTGTGTGAATGATCCATTCCCAACACCATTATTGGATGAAAATTTGGATAATGTTAGAGGTCAAGAAGAATACTCCTTCACAGATGGGTTTTCATGATATCATCAAACCCAGATTGTGCTAGACGATAGGAGTAATACCACATTTCATACTGAATTGGGGTCCTTCCAATATAAAGCTATGCCCTTTGGGTTGAATAATGCTCCTATCATTTTCACGCATGTGGTAGTTTCTGCTTTCAAATAATTTTACACATGTTTTTGGAAGTATATTCTGATTATTGAACAATATTTTGGTTGTTAAAGAAGCATGTGTCAAATCTACACTTAATTTTGAATACTTGTAGGAACTATCAGATATCCTTGAATTTGAAGAAGTGTATATTATCTGTATGATTTGGAATACTACTGGGACACATTGTCTACCAATGGGATTGATGGTGGATGTTGCCAAGATTACAGTCATAGTCAATTTGGAAGTAACTGGGAATATTAAGCATTTGTGCTCAATATTGGGGCATATTGGGTATTATATGAAGTTTATTAAGGGATATGCACTGATAACTATGCCCATGGAAAGGCTTCTCAAGAAGGATGCCACGTTCTACTGTGATGAGGAGTTTCAGAAGAGATTTGAGTTGCTGAAGGAGAAGATGGTCACTGCACCCATCCTGGTCTTCCTAGATTCGTCAAAGGCATTTCATGTACATGTGGATGCCTCCTGTATTGCGCTCGGAGGTATGTTTCTACAGCCAAGAGTAGGGGAAATTGATAATCCTATTGCTTATGGAAGTCAAAAATTGTCAAGTGTAGAGAATAATTACTGAACCACAGAAATGGAAGGGCAAGAAATGGAGTACGCGCTGTTGAAATTTTGCCACTATTTATTAGGAGGTCACTTTAAGATGTTAAATAATCATTCCTCTTTGAAGTACCTAGTCAACAAGCCTATGTTGGGGGGGGGGGGGGGGTAATATCTATAGATGGTTACTATTGTTCCAGGAATATGATTTTTAAATTATGGTGAAACCATGATGATTAAATTTTGTGCCAGACCATATGTCGCACATTGAAATAGGAGAGGAACCTAGAGATATAGATGATGGATTGTGAGGCACGCAGTTGTTTGCGATAGATAGAGTTGATGAGAACTTCCCCAATATCATTCAGTTTCTGACTCTTGGACGCACGCCTAAGGATTAAATCATTCAAAAAAAGGAGGAACTCATTGCGTGTGCAACAGACTTCACCATAATTTTTGAACAACTGTACAAAATGGGTGCAGATGAGGTCTTGCGAAGGTATTCCCTGGAATATGAGAGAGAGGTTTCCGATGTTCATTATGTAGGTACGGCCACTACGCAGAATATCTTGCGAGTTGCGTTATGGTCGCCCATGCCTATGCACATTTCTGCGCATGTGATGTATGTCAGGGGAGAGGAAAGCCTTCACGTAGAGATGATATGCCTTTGAATCCGCAGATGGTGCTGCAAGCTTTTGAGAAATGGGCTATAGATTTTGTGGGAATTATTAATCCTCAAGGCAGGAAGAGTGGTGCATGCTACATTATCACTGCAACAAATTATGTCACTATATGGGCTGAAGACAAACTGGTGAAGGATTTTACTACTGATACAACTGCGCATTTTATCTTTGAGAATATAGTGACCCAGTTTGGTTGTCCTAAGATTATGATAAGTGATCAGGGTACAAAATTTTTTAAATGACACCATTGAATAATTGACCGAATAATTCAAGATGCATCATTAGAAGAGCTCTCCCTATCATCCTCAGGAAAATGGCATAGTTGAAGCTTTCAATAATATCTTGGAGACCGCGCTTGCTAAGTTATCCAATGCTAACAAAAATGATAGGGATGAGCAAGTGCCAACAGTTCTCTGGGAATGTAGGATTACTTACAAGAAATTGGTTGGAAGAACACATTTTAGGATGGTCTATGGGCAAGAGGCTACATTTACCAAGGATTTCGTTGTTCCTAGTTTGTGCATTTCAGCATTTACCAATATGGCTAAAGAAGATGCTCTGGAAGACTGGTTGTCGCAGTTGGTTGCTCTAGAAGACTGGTTTTCATAGTTCATTTCTATGGAAGAAGATCATTTTATTGCAAATTATCACAAGCAAGTTCAAAAGGCACACGAAAAGCATGGCATCACAGGCATACTAGGAAAAATATATTCAAAGAAGATAATATGGTCTTACTCTATGACAAAAATTTTGCACGCCACCCAAAGAAATTGAAGATGAATTGGCTAGGACCCTATGTTGTTAAGGAAATCATTGACAACAAAGTTGTGCACATGGTCACGTTGAGCAATGAATATCTTATTGGGTATGTCAATGGAATTCATTTGAAGCCATAGAGGGGTGACCCTCTTCCTACCAAATGACTATATGGCCAGAGTATCAGACTTGTGCAGATGGGATGGTGAATGGGCAGCAGGATGAGACACGTGTGCAGTGGCTACGCAAGGAGTTTGATTGGGTCACAGAGGTGTCAAAAACTAGCCATTGGAATAGTAAAAATGGATAAGACAAATTTATTGCCATTTTTGGGAGAATCTATGATGCAGTTAATGGAGATATTCTACCAAATTTGGGAACTTTTTTTCAGTAATGGAGCCCCATTAATGCACAAGGATCCATTGAAGACACACCATAAGTATAAATATGACCTATGGGGTCGTAATAGTTCCCTTATCTTTCCGAGTGATTTCTATGGTTTGAGCTCTTTGATTTCCATCGAATTTTCCATGTCTATGTCTGGTTTGGATCTAGGGTTTGAGGACGCTACCGAGCAGGGCTAGGTTATGATATTCCTGAAAAGCGAACAACCACACGATGAGATGATGACCCTGCTGCTCCTAAAATGCCAATTATGGAAACACTCGTGCCCCCTAAGACTAAGAAGGGGAAATATTTTGGAATGCACACTAAAAGGAAAATAGCCTCTATTAGAGGTTATAAAGGAGGTTTTTAGTATTATAATAATTTCCGAAATTGTCAAAAAAACACATGCTACAACATCTTTTTTTGATAACAGATGTTTTGGCGGAGCTTCTAATGGAATTTCAACACAACTAAAAAAAATTAGGCGGTGGGAGGTTGTGCATTGTACCATGAACACACAAGTACTTTAAACCTACCAAGCACTGGGATGGAAAAAAAATTTCAGATGCTTCGGGGTGTTTAGCAATGCTTCGGTGCATGTCAACTAGCCAGTCACACCAGGTCGATCAAAGGTGCATGCACCAGGTCGATCAAAGGTGCATGCACCAGGCCGTTAAGGTGTAAAACTCCACTGTGCCATATAGGTGATAAAACACACTGAGACGTTAAGTTATAAAAATGCACTGGTGCATTAAAGGAAAACTGCCCCAGTGCATGCAACGCCCAAAGGATCGCCCGGGTGTTCGTTATTGATAAAGCGCACCTGTCATTCTAATTGGTATTGGTATTTTTTTGGTGCCCATAGGTCATATAAACACATTGGTGTGAAGTAACTAACATGCACCGATGCTCATTTTGTATTTATTAGAAACATCGACCTGTAACAGTGTAATTATTGTGATTTTTTAAAATCCATTTTTCATCAAAAGTTGACACATATCTTATAACAGTATTCATATCAATTAAATTTTTATTAGTGCATTTGAATTTTATGTTTAGATTAATTTGTTATATCATTTCATCATATTTTGCATCTCTTCATTATAATATTTAATCATCCATATATTTAGTCAATGGTGTAACATTTCACAATGACAATGGAGAATGCAATAGAATAAATTAAGACGTTTTATATTATATATATATCTGAATAAGACATTATTTGTCATACAAAATAGGGTAGTTATTGGTATCCCTTTATTGTTCAATTTGGACACTATTTCCATTACATTAAACAAAATGTTTGATTTCACAGACAAATATTTGAAAAAATACAACGCCTTGCTTTGATATCCAAACATATTGATCATCATTCTTCACTGCAAATGTTGTCACTTCTCGAGCTACTTCCATGACGAGTTATTTTGAGGAATTTTTTTTTCACTGTGTTGATTTTTTCTTCTTCTTCAAGTTCCATCTACAAACATAAAAATGAATTGTAATGAGTGCATATAGATTGGTGATACTATTGAAAATTGAAATATTAAATAATATACGTCAATGTCAATCGAAAAGAAATGTACCATATCAAGAACTAACTCATTAACTATACACATTATTTCAAAACCAAATTTTATGTCATCTTTGAACAATTCATTTTTTGGCACAGTTCCATACTTTGTTTCCTGCAAGTTTAATACCCCATAACAAATCATATATTTAATATAAAATATTTTTTTGTTCTATTAATTATAGACGGAGCTACGTAAAACAAGATAGATGCTTATAAATTCCACAATTAATTTTTTACATGTCAACATATACTGAAAACCCATATTTAACCCAATTTCAATAAATTCATCTGATGGTTCTTCTTTGTATGTTAGCTTCTGTTTGAGGACATTCAATATTGATTTTTGTAAAACAACTTTAAATATACAAAAATGAAATCTAGTTAAGTTGTTATAAGGAAGTAAAAATTACTTAGAAACATAGATATCAACCCTTTTCTTCCTTGTCATCTTGTTTTATGGGTTGAATGGGTTCCATTTTCTTTTCGTTTCTGCAAGAAAATACTTGAAAATTAATATTTAATGCTAAATTGTTTATTGACTACACCTAATCGAAAAATTCAATGATTACATATTACATTTTAAGCACGTTGTTGTTGAGATGGCTCCTCGTGCGATTCAATTATGTCCATTTCTTCAACCATATCCTTGTACACCTTTTTGGACATTCCTACTGGCATATTTCTGATATGATCTCATTCATCCTTTGATATTTTCATAATTTTCCTGAAAATGTAACATGAAAAAAAACTATTTAATTTTTATATTGATATATCACAATTAAATATAACAAAAGTGATATTTATAAATGATTTATTTCTATTAATATATACATATAATTCTAGAAAAAACATTCAAATAAATATTACTTTTTCATTCCTTATTTTTTTTTTTGTACATTTTTTCTAGTATAAGTCAGACATGTCTCATTGACCAATTCTCTGGAAACTCATCCTGTAGTTTACATAAAATTTGGTTCTTGGAATCATTCAATTGATTTTTGTATTGTAAGTGGAAATAACATCTATAGATTTGGTCCACTAGATCCCTCAAATTTTTGTAAAAGTTTTTCCCCCTTTCGTTAACCTCCAACACCACTCTAGATGACGCTAAGGAGTAACTCATTTTCATTTGCATGTTCTATTTTTTTCTTTTCTTAGAAGACCATTATTTTGTCTTCTCTGTGGGTCCCTGTTTGAAACATGTTATCTAATATTTTTAAGTATATTCTTAATGAAAATTCAAAAAAGAAACTCATATTGGATCGATAGTATTTTTTTCATTCACCTAATTCATCCTTCTGAAATTTTTCCATCAATATTTTATGGTCTTTTGGTCTTATATCAGAAATAATATTATCGAGATTTGTCATTTTGTTGCTCTGCATGATACAAAGTAAATAATACATATTAGTTAAACTTACATATAGTTCAAAAATAATAATTCTTGTAAATAATTTACAAAGAAGTTGGCTTTTTTTTTTTTTTTTTTCTCGATGTGTTATGAATATTTTTGTTTCTTTATCTCTTTTCATCCATTTATTTATCAATATAAAACCTATACCATACCATTCATTAATATATTTTATAAATAAATAACATGATTTTTCAGGGAAAAAATAAATCAAGAAAACGGTGTGCCTTTCAAACAGTACGCACCGAAGGTGGTGCGATATGTTCTTATAAATGAATTGCCAAAACAATAGAATCATTGTACAATGCTCTATGTTAACAAAGAGACCTGGTGTGTTATATTTTAACCATTGCACCGATTAAAACACACATAAACTAATATTAATTTGGTTTTATCAAACAGTACACGTCTGACACACTCTACTAAAATAGTGCACTGGTATGCTATTTTAAACAGGGCGCACTGATTAAAAATAATCTCTTTTTTAAAAATTCATGCTAGGGGTGACATGGATTGGGATCGTAATCTGCAAGTGGTCCAGTGGGTTAAATTTCATATGCCTATATATATCGCAATACAAACCGTATATGTCTGAAATGAAAATCCCTAATTGTGAAGTCACAAAAATAAAAAGAAGCAAGGGTTTAACGAAAGAATGGGTTTTCCGTTCCTTAATGGCTTTAATTTGTTAGGGTATACCTTAGCACCCTTATGAGATACAATATGACCCATATATTCCACCTCTTGTACTCTAAAGAAACATTTGGATGTTTTTGCATATAATTGTTTCTCCTACAATAGTTTGAGCACCCTGTCAACATGTTGAACATGATCCAACATTTGGATGTTTTTGCATATAATTGTTTCTCCTGCAATAGTTTTAGCACCCTATCAACATGTTGAACATGATCCTTCCAAGAATTGTTGTAGATTAGTATATCATCAAAAAATACTAGCACAAATTTTCTAAGGAAGGGTTTGAAAATGGAATTCATCAACCCTTGAAAAGTAGAAGGTGCATTGGTAAGGCCAAAAGGCATGACCGAAAATTCATAATGACCCTCATGAGTTCGAAATGATATCTTTGAAATATCTTCAATATTCATTCTAATTTGATGATACTCTGAATGAAGATCCAATTTGGTAAAATAAATTATTACATGTAATTCATCCAATAATTCATCAATCACAGGAATGGGAAACTTATCTTTAATGGTGAGCTTATTGAGCTCCCTATAATCTGGACACATGCACCATGATCCATCCTTCTTGTGTACCAATACTATAGGAGTAGAGAAAGAACTTTGACTAGGTTGAATTATACCCACCTCTAACATTTCTGCAATCATACATTCAATTTTTCTCTTTTGGACATAAGGATATCTATAAGGCCTGATGTTTGGAGGAAAAATTCCTGGAATCAAATGAATAGCATGATCATGATCAAGAATAGGTGGTAGTCCTTTTGGAGTTTCAAAAACCTTGGAATGATTGTCCGAGACTTGTTGGAGATCTCCAGAAATAGATGATTTTGATGTTGGAACTTCTAGTGAGCATAATTGTGCAATTATGCCTCGTTGTTATTTATTTAGAAGCTTTGTCATGACATTAGAGCTTATTATCTTTCCAGCTTCCCTGCAATACCCCGTAATTCGACTTCCTTTCATTTTGAAAAAAAATTGAAGAAAAGTTCTTGAAAATTAAAAGATACCATCCCCAAAGATTGTAACCATTGTACTCCTTGTACAACATCAACACCTCCCATAGGAATGGAAAGCATTGGACTATTCAATACATATTCCCTCATGGTTATCTTGATATTATGGCATTTTCCAGAGCAATTTATAGTTCCTCCATTTGCAACCATCACTTGACATTCTGGTGCTGGGTATAGGAAACAATTTAATTCCTTGGCTACCTTACAATGAATAAAATTATGGGTGCTACCTGAATCAATCAACACCATTACCTTTCTCTTCTTGATTTGTCCTTTTATCTTGAGAGTTTGAGGAGTGGTAATTCCTGCCAGTGCATTACACGATATGGTTGGATTCATTTCTTCCTCTTCTGGGGCTGGTTCCTGGTGTATATCCTCTTCTTGTTCATTTCTTCTTCCTCTTCACAATCTATGTAAAATAATTTCTTCTCAGCACACTTATGACCTTTAGTGTATTTGCTATCACAACTGTAGCAAAGCCCTTTTGCTCTTTTTTCTTCCAATTGTTGTGGTGTCAACCTTGTAGGTTGTGGAAATCTAGGAGTAGCAACACCTCCCTCTTTATAGAAGTGAGTGGTAGGCTTCCTTGTCGCCATAATTTTACATTCAATTTTTCTTGCCAACCTGAATGCCTTCTCCAATGAATCAGGTTCCAAAACGCAAACTTCATGTTGGATGCTATCCTTTAAAGTACCTATGAAGAGATCAATCCTGTGTTCCTCTGGAATATCAGTTACCCTTATATTCAATTTTTGGAAGTCCTCAATGTGTTGCCCCATTAAACCCTTTTGTTTGAGATTTATCAATTGGCTAAAGAAGGTGTTGCTCTTTGTATCCTCATAATGTGCTATCATTTCCTCCGTAAAAATTGACCAAGTGACAGTTTTTTTACGGGAGCAAAGCCATCGATACCATACAAATGTATTTTTTTCTAAATGTAAAGTTGCAATGCGTACCTTTTGTGTGTTTTGCACATTATGGATATCAAAATATTGTTCCATCTGTAGTATCCATGTTACAGGATCATTTCCATCAAACTTCCTCATATCCATTTTTGGAATATGGTGGTTCTTCCCACCAACATTATATTTTATGAAATCATGATTAACATTTATTTTGTTCTCATCATGAGTTTACTCTACTATCTTTTCACCACCAGGAAACATTTCTTGTATCAACTTTGTCAAACCTTACATGTATGCTTTTAGATCATTATTCATGTTTTCCATTTTAGATTCCATGCCAGCTTCCATGCCATCTATCTTAGATTCCATGCCACTCTTCAAACCATCCATCTTATATTCCACGCCTTTCTTCAAACCATCCATCTTACTTTCCACAACTTTCTTCAAAACTTCCATGTCATTTTTTGTTGCTCTTTGCGAGAGTGGAATTTGTTGCACTTGCTCTTGTAATTTTGATATGTCATGTTGCCATTCTTCGTCTTCATGAGTCATAGTAGAGCTTTCTAAAGGCTTAATGGGTGTTGAATTATATCGAAGGGTCATTTTAGAATCCAATACTAAAGTTTCTTTCAAATGCCACAGGTTTGATCTGATTTGGATTCTTCAAGGCAAAGTTATGTCCAATCTCCCACAATGACCCAATTTTGGACTGGTTCAGTAGAGCGAACTTGTATGACTTGCCACATGTCATTGTTTCCTCCTTTGGCTTTGAAATTGATAGAAACAAAACTACAGTCCGTTCACTTGCGGCCACATTTTACGGCATTCCAATCCGATGCTCAAAGAGAGAGCTATGAAGATTTTCCCACAATCACCTCTTTGAGATGAAATTCAAAAGCCTCAAAAATCCCTAACTTCCATAGATCATATCTCCGAACATGTTGCGAACCAATATCTGACATTTTTTGACGATGTTTCTTAGTATTGTGGCTTCTCACTCTAAAAATTTCAGCTTATAAACCTTCGTAAAAAAAACGTTATTACGACAATACCATGATGACCTGTTTAGGTTAAATTTAGGATCCTGAAAAATGACCTACTTACACAGATCATATCTCCGAAAATATTGTGAACCAAGATCTGAAATTTTTTGATGATGTTCCTCATGATTTTGGCTTTGCACTCTAAAAGTTTCCGATTCTGAACCACAAAAAAAATGTTATAGCGAAAATGCCATGCTGACCTGTTTGGAGCAGCAAAACCCTAGAATCTCAAAGCTCTAATACCAAATGTTGTGAAACCAGCTCCAAGAAGAGAAGAGAAGAGATATCAATGCCTTAGAAATAAGCCACTTCGAGGGGGCAAGCTCCAATATATTACATGAATGAACAATTCTTGGATGATTCAAATTACAAAACCTCCTTTCTATATATAGGAGTCCATGGGGCCCCAATGTAATCCTAGCGGACCTAACAATAATAATTTAAAGGCACAATAATAACAATATGGGGGTTACAAGGGTACATTAATAACAATAAGGGGGTTACACTAACAACAATAAGGGACTATACTAGTAATATAGAGATATATATATATATATATATATATATATATATATATATATATATATATATATATATATATATATATATATATATATATATATATATATATATATATATATATATTTTCTTTTCTTTTCTTTTCTTTTTTCTTCTGAAAATGCACAGTAAAATTAAAAATTTTTACTATATTACAAGGTTTTTGTGCGAAACACCAAATTTTTCAAATTCTGATTCTCTGAATAGTGTTGATGTTTAAAAGTGTGTTGTTGCTCCACAGTTGTCTCGTGCTATCTTGCTCCAGGTATGTCTCTTGTGCAAATCCATCACTAAATTTTTTTGAAAAAATAATGAAATAATCAATAGCTTTTACTATTTAAAGACCTTTTTTATGAGATTAGATTTCTGAAATAATTTTCTACCAAATTTTCAATTTACTGCTTTTTGTCACTTAAAAAAAAATTGTGTTTTTTTTTTTAAATTTTGGATATTTGGTGCATTTGTTAACTAAATGCATTGGTGATTTAGTTAATAACACCAGTGCACAGTAACTAAAATGCATCAATGCATTTAACTGTACATTCACACCGATAACAATAAGTCCATTTTTGAGGCACTAAAATTACTTTTAGGTATGTAAACCAAAATTTATTGTTGATTTTGCTCAAATGCAGGGATAAAATCTCGTAATTATATGAAGTGGAAAATTCTTCCAAATATAGCTCATTCCATAATATTTCTCAAAGTCCATCGCAGAGTTCTCCCTATCCATATGCAAACATAATATTTGCTTTAGATTTTATTTATATTTTCACTATCTAATTGAATTTATTTTGTTTGTCCATGTCAATCAGTTTTATAAAATTAATGCATACAAATTTTCAGGTTCATGTAGATTCATAATCGAGTTCATATGCACAAAATATTCAAACAAATCCAAAACATTGGAAGCTCTTATCAGAAGAAACATACAACAAGGCACATTTGATAGATGAAAATGGACAACAACTTCACCCTACCAATTGTAACATTGCATATTCTAGCCACAATCCTCGGACAATTATGGTAATAATAATTTTTTTGTATCTTAATGTAATTATTTCAACGTCAAACAAATTAATCATGGATTATCGATATGTTTACTAATTGATATAATATATTTTGTACTAATTATGTTAAAATATATTTTGTACTAATGCCTACCATCTTCCATTGCACACCACGACAATGTCAAATAAATATAAGGTTTAATTAAGAGACAAAATTAGAGAGGAACGATACAAAGAATGGTTGAATAAACCACTTGTTCAATTCCCACTACGTACAAATTCACCAATTAGGAATGACTACAACTATAGTAGTTCTTCACAAGCTGGAAATGGAGGCAATCAAATAGAGTTTGGTATGGATGATTACTTAAGGGATGTGAATACCATGGAGAAAATATTTTTAGATACATTCCAAAAGGATGAACAACTAGGGGATGATGGTCATATCGTTGATACCTTTTTCGAAAGCCTTAAATTTTCTTCCACTACCCCTCTCTTTGGACGTGGTGGTCAGTCAAAGTCTACCCACCTGGGGGTAATGATGTTACTATACAACTTGAAAGAAAATTTTGCCTTATCGAATGCATTTTTATTGGAAATTTTGAGGTAATTGACCATCAAGTCCTTTTTTATATTTTGAGAAATATAATCACCCAATGAATATTACAAATGGTAAATTTTATGAATGTTACTTAATAATTATATACAAATTAACGTACATTTAATATTGTCCATGAAAAAATAGAGGTTATTCGAAGATAAGGTTCTTCCCAGTGATAATGTCTTGCCCGATATTTGCGAAGAGGCAAAGAAATTGTTGAAAATTTTGGGTGTTGAGTACATTTCATATCATTCATGTCCAAATGATTGTATTCTTTATCGAGGAGAATATACAGAGAAAGAGATATGTCCAAAATGTGGGCATGACAGGTAATATGATGAATCAAAAAATAAGTGTAAATCACGTGGTCCTCCTTTTAAGATATTGAGGCACATGCCTATAATCCCAAGGATTCAAAGTCTATTTTATTGCAAATAATTATCTATGTTTCATGGATAGCATGCCTCACATACAAGTGAGTTTGGAGTTATGAGAATCCCAATAGATTCAATAGCCATGAATCATATAGAGGATACATGGCTCGAAAAAATCAAGGATGAAGTGCGAAGTCTATGCCTTAGAATAGCCATGGATGGCATCAACCCATATTCCCTCCAGAACACCAACTATTTTATTTGGCCTGTAGCAGTGATCAATAAAAATATTGTGCCACGGTTTTCAATGAAGAATGAACATCTTATGTTGGCTCTCATAGTCCCCGGTAGAATACAAGCGAAGAATATGGATGTCTACTAACAAACACTAGTAGATGAATTGATGGAATTATGGGATGGGATAAATGTATACGATGTATCAAGACCCATTTAAGGAGAGAGGAGTTTTACGTTGTATGGCTTATGTGCTTATGCAACACATGATTATCCAGGCTTAGGAGGTTTATCTCATAAATGACATGTTTATTGATTTTCTTATATATGTAACAATATTCTTTCACATATTAGTTATTTGATTTTTTGTAATTTTTCTTATCTTCATGACATTATTTAACGTGGCATGCATATTATATACAATAATTTCACAGGTCTTGTAACAAAAGGGTATATTGGATGTAAATGTTGTGGACCTTCTCTAAAAGCTAGATGGTCTAATGACCTACGAAAGCCAGTGTATGACAACTGCAGGTTATTCCTCCCACAAGAACACCCTTATAGAAGAGCATCATCTACTTTCAATGGTAAACGAGAGATAACCCAAAGGCCTCCAATAACGACATGATTTCCAAATATAAAGTGACACAACCGTGGGTCACATTGTACGAACAAAAGAGGATGGAATGGGATAGTAAAAAGAAATAATTTGAATGGATGAATGGTAGCATTGTGCCTTATCCTGATAATTTAAAAGAAAATATGCCAATTATATGCCCTAGTAGCTGGGTTGGTGGCCAAGTCAAAGGGAAATATGGTGCAACCGGTCGTTACCCGCATATTGAGGAGGATATGCTAAATGTAGGGATTGGATGCAGACACTCGGTAATGCACATTTGAAATGTAACCTCTATATTTCATATTTTAACATTTGGGTTATTATAAGACACATGACACTATTGTTTTTTAACTTTTTTATACATGAATTTGTTCCCATCAATGTGGGAATATGGATACCATTTTTTCACAAAAAATGTCAATGATGGATACATGACACAAGACTGTGGAGTGGAAGTTGAGTTCGATCAATCTAGTCGAGCTAGTCACCATGATGAAAACCTAGTATGAGGGATGTTATGTTAGGTCGGAAAGATACAAGAGATCATTGAAGTGGATTTCTCTTTTTTCCAATGTGTTATTTTTAGGTGCAAGTGGTGGGACACCTTTGATTGAAATAATGCAAAGGAATATTGCAATAGTAAGTTGATATGTATCAAATATAAAAATATGTGGGATAAAGCTAAGGAGCCCTATGTTTTCACCAAACACTGCAACCAAGTGTTTTTTTACCCAGATGTGTTGGATAGGGATTGGTGGTTCGTATTGAGACATGACCCTAGATAAAAACATATTTTTGAGAACAATAATGTTATCATGCCAAGCGAGATGGAAGATAATGAGGCTGATCATGAGAACCGAGAGTGATATGATACATGTGTTATTTCATCATTTATACTTTTTAACACTAGTTTTTATAAATAAGAGGACTTAATTATCTTATAACAAAGACTCTTGTTTTCAAAACATTATAATATGTATTTTTAATTAATTGGTTTTCATTATGTTAATACTAAAATAATTTCACTTGATAATTTGCAATTTGTTGATCTCAAAAACAATGGCGCACTCTATAAAGTTCTTTTTTTATATAATGTCAATTACTAAAATAATACAACTACTTGATTGCTTTAAATGTGTGAATGATATCTTCACAATGTATACTTTCATTTTTGGTATGTAAGATCATAATAAAATAATGATAATTCAAAGCATGAATTTATTTTCATTATTTTCTAAACTTTGTTATGTTACAAAAATTCATTTTATTCTAGATTTATTATTTTACAATTATTTATATTCATACAATTTTACAATTTTACAATTATGTTAATTTAAGAATATTTACAGTATACATTTTACCTACAGTAGTTATGGTTCAAAAATTGACAATTAATTTACAATTTTACAAATTTACAAATTTACATATTTTAATAAAATTGAATGATTATAATACATACAATTACAATTACAATTTTACAATTTCACAATACAATTAGAATTATAATTAGAATTAGAATTAGAATTAGAATTTTACAATTTTACATACAATTACAATTACAATCACGGTGCATAGAATTATAATTACATTTTTATAATTTTACAAATTTAAAAATTTAAAAATTTTACAATTTTAATAAAATTGAATGATGAAATTAATACATACAATTACAATTATAATTTTACAATTTCACAACACAATTATGTACAATTACAATTGTAATTACAATTTTACAATTTTACATACAATTAAAATTAAAATTTCAATTAGAATCATGACATAATATTTACTAAATATCATGATTTAATATTAAAAATAAACATCACGATCATGATAGCCATCGTACAAACATCATATTCCACTAAAATACACATTCAAATTCGCTAAATTCATCTAATGATCATGATCACGATTATCTAACAAAACACAAGCATTGTATAACATCATCAGAACACAAACATCAAATATACATCTCATGTTAAATAACTACTATCACATACACATCTATCTACAAGCACATTAAATGAACATATCTAACATGACCTAACAATATACACATCATGATGAGCACCAACATGTAACTTGAGTACATCAACGTCAACATGAACATAAAATACACACACACACACACACACACACACACACACACACACACACACATATATATATATATATATATATATATATATATATATATACAACTGTAATATAATTGCATATAAATTTCAAATATGTGGTGGTACATCAATATTAGTACTATTTGAGGCCATCTAAGTCGATGGTGTAGCCTCATGCTGAGATAGATGACGAGCCTGCTCCAGAGGTGCCAGTTGATCAGTCGATGGTGCAGTCTACTCAGGAACTGCCTACTGATGATGTGTCGATGGAGCAGCCTAATCAATGGATGTTGCGGCCCGCTCAGATGGACCTACCTCCTCATATGGACCTGCCAAATCAAGATCAAGTTCCTTGTCAAGACTAGATGTCTTCTGAGATGGTGTAGACTGGGTAGACAATGCATGTTGATCGGGACTGGATGTTGACTGCTCATCAAGATCTCCGTCATGAGGTGATGGAGGAGGAGCTGGTGTACTGGAATAATGATCATGATCATCATATGAGGTGCTTCTCTATTGTGCATCTCCACAGGCCTATCCCTCCTAGCTTGCGCAAGTACTCTGGAAGCTCCAACGATATGATGCATGAGGGTCAACATATCGCAGTGCATGCCTCTCCAAACCTGTGTGATCCTGGGATTAACTGGGATCTTTCTAATCATAGCTAGGTGGATTCCCTCATGAACTAGGAGTCAACAAAGTTGATCACCCAACTCCATCCTAAATCTAGTGTTCGGCCTACGCCTGACCCTCGCAGGTTTCTACACCAGATCAAGATCAAGTTTGTCACCCTTATCCTCAGCCTCTGCCATCTCCTTATCAACATCTACACCTGGATAATTTGGTGGGGCTGGAATCTCATCCCCAACGAATGTCCCAATATGTACAAAATATATAGTTCATAACATTAATTAGACATTTTCATTAAACAATTTAATAAAACAAGCTAAAGAACGTGTTATAATAAATTTGATAATTCTAATTAATTAATTAAGACAATAAAATGAAACTATATTAATTTAATTAAAACACTAATATTACCTCTCGCATCTAACATCTCATCCTGTGTCAAGAGGATTTTGTTACACTCTCACCAATCCAAACCGACATATGGACATGACTCCAGAACAAAGGATTGATCATAAAAATTGGATAGCAATTCAAGTGTATCAAGAGATATCTTGGAGGGAAAGCCAGACTCGCCCCTCTTGGGCATCATCTGGCCCCACATCTACATATCTACATGCAACATCAGTCTACGATGCTGCCGAACAAAAGTAGGGCTCATCTCTAGGAACCTCTCAAAAAATAAACAAAATAACTATGATTTAAAAGGGGAGGTCAAACTCCCACGTGCTTGAGAATGACATCTATCTAATGTTTTACAAAACTACCGCAAAAAAATTGCATACAATCTCACAAGTCATTGTGCCTTGAATAAATAATCAACATAAAATAAAAGTGGGAAACTAATGCATTTCCTGTCACTCGTATAGTTTGCAATGGTTGTCAACAATAGTGAGAGGCACCTCACCTCCTCTGCACCAAATGAAGGAATATGTAACTAACCACCAGACACGTGAAAATATGCAGGGGGAACTATATCTTCCCTAATGTATCTTTGGGAGTATGCCAACAAACTCTCTGTTTCATAGTTGATGGGGGCATATGGGAAATGGGGAAAACACTACCCTCTCCTAGATAGGCCAGTAATAAAATATATGTCCTCCTTAGGGGGCGCGAACCACTGGCCAAGACCGATCCAAAAAACCTATCGGTGGGCATCCCACTTGAAGATGAGCTGTCCCAATAACCCACTCTGGCCCTTTATGGATGTAGCCTCTTCATAGAACTTGAGAAGGCCTAATTCCCTTAGGATAAAATCGGTGGTTGCCATAATAACTCTGATTTAAAAAGGGAGGTCAAAACAACTCTAATGTTGTACAAAACTGCCGCAAAAAAATCGCATACAATCTCACAAGTCATGGCGCCTCGAATAAATAATCAATATAAAATAAAATTGGGAAACTAATACATTTCTCGTCACTCGTATAGTTTGAAATGGTCGTCAACAGTAGTGAGAGGCACCTCATCTCCTCTGCACCAAATGAAGCAATATGTAACTAACCACCAGACACGTGAAAATCTATAGGGGGAACTATATCATCCCTAATGTATCTTTGGGATTATGCCAACGAAATCCTTGTTGCATAGTTGATGGGGGGATCTGGGAAATGGGGAAAACACTACCCTCTCCTAGATAGGACAATAATAAAATATATGTCCTCCTTAGGGGGTGTGAACCACTGCCCAAGACCGATCCAGAAATCCTATTGGTCGTCATACCACTTGAAGATAAGTTGTCCCAATAACCCACTATGGCCCTTCAGGGATGTAACCTCTTCATAGAACTTGAGGAGGCCTAATTCCTTAGGATAAAATCAGTGGTTGCCATAATAGGGTAAGGGTACATAAGTCTCTCCCTCTTTTGTGCCTCTCGTTGGTGAATCATGTTATACTGGTCCTCCATATGTTCTTGTTGCTCCCTTTATTCTCTCCGTTGATATTTCTAAATGATTCACATATTAAATACATTTTTTTTATTAAATGAGACATGTATTTAATATATATATATATATATATATAATTTTTTGAAATAAAATGAAGAAACAGTCGGTGGAACCAAAAAAATAGTCATGCACCAGTACTGGTGCACACATTTTTATCACACACCACTGTCCATGCGCATGGAAATTCCTCACGCACCGCAAAATACAAAAAGTAATTTTTATCTACCTCTAGGTCAACGCACCACCCAAAAATAATTCATGGTGAATGGTGCGGTCCTGTAAACAACTACACCATTTACCATGTACTGTTGTTGGGCGAGCGGTGTGCTGACCTAACTATTCACCTCGAGGTGGATATTTTGGTCAATGCACCACCCAAAAAAAGTACATGACCAACAATGTGGTACTGTAAATGACCACACCATTGACTATGTAATGCTGTCAAGTGTGTGATGCGCTAACCCAACTATCTGCCCTGGGTTGGATAGTTTGGTCAATGCACCGCCCTCCCAAAAATAGTACATAGTCAACAGTGCAGTTGTTTAAACAACTGCACCTCCATGTTATTTTTAAAATTAGTCACAGTGCTTGTTTTTTTGGTACTACACAGAGTTCTGGTGCGGTTTCTGTTAACACCATTCATGGTACTGCTTGTAAATTTACAGGCAGCACCCTGAATGGTGCGAGTTGAACAAGTTAATTGCATTACATATATATATATATATATATATATATATATATAGAAATGGTTAATTTTAAGCTTTTTTAAAAATCCAATCCGCTAAAACGTTTAGTTGTTGAGAAAAAAGAAAAATAATGTACATTTACGCTTTGAGGAGGCATATTTGCTGAGGAATTGAAGAAACAAAATTTTCCCATCGTTTTTGAAAATTCGAACTCCACAAGATGGGCAATGGATGGCAGCAATGCGTGCAATGGGAGCATCGATGGTAAGGTGCCTCACACAAGACAAATTTACACCAATTCTTGAAAGGTTTGGAACACTGAAGAAGTAAAAATGATGTTTTTATGGCCGGTAATTTTTTTACTTGACCTCATTTTGTTGTGCAGGTTTTTCAGGCACATTAGGCGATATTATCGATGGCGCACCACATGTCATTATGCTGCACTAGATTACTACAACACACTAGGCCTATTTCTACATAGAGTATCGGTGCGCTATAGTACTTAGATGCACCGGGAGGGTCTGTATGGAGAGAATGGTGTCTCAGTGCGTTAATTTTTAGTATGCACTGGTGTGTTTTCGGGAAAACACACCGATGTGGTTTATGATGAGAAAAGAACCAGACAAAAAACATCCACAAAAAACTCAACCCACCAACCTCCTCTAGAGACCTCCACTACAAATGGATATTTGGGCTATTTTTATAAGGGGTTCATCAAAAACATCATTTATATGGTATTTTCGTTGTAGTGGCACAAATATCCCCAAGAAAAGACTACAAGTTTGTGCCCTTCAGCAGGTGAGAAGATGAAGAGACCTATGTTAGAGGTCTATGAGACTACTAAAGAACAAGAGGAGGATGTTGTCAAAGTGGTACCATTGTCATAGTTGCCAAACTACATTGCGGCATGCAAACCATCAGTGAAAGTACCTAAGGACCTAGAAAAGGTATGCACTGGTATTGAAATATCCCTAATCCCTGAGAATGTCCCGATGGATGGGGAAATGCTCGCAAATATTACACAGCCTAGATTCGACGATTGGGACATCGCGGATGTCGAGAAGTTCCTAGAGCTTGCATCGTAGATATAACTAGACCAAATTACCTATGAAGTAGGCATTGTGCACCTAGAGAAAAAAGGATGGGTCCTAGTTTTACACAAGGTGGGCCTTCTCAATTTTCTCCAAATCCCTCATTTTCGGCGCAGCCCCATAAATGATATATGCATCATACAATTTTTGGCCTTAGTACATGATGACGCACTCTCGTTGGGAGTGCACATATCCATTGACATTGAGTTAATCCATACAATCACAGGTCTTCCTGCTAAGGGAGCTGACCCTATTGTTGAATTCGGTGGTAAGGTGTAGGAGAAGGAAGTTGCTAATTAAATTAAGAAGAAATACAATGTGACAAGGAAGAGATGAGGATTTGTGGTGGATGAAATAAATGACCCCAAAGTGTGCTTTGTAACAATCATATTTTCTTGCAATATGATGCATAAGTGTAGACCTAAGGAGGTTCCCATACATGTCATTACACTCGGAGGATTATGTGAAAAGGGTTTGATTTATAATTGGTCCAATTACCTGTGGAAAGACTTTCTAGAAAATGTGTGTGAGGTTCAGGAGGAGGAAAATCATTTACAGTATGCTTGGCTCTTATTATTAATTTCAATCATTGTGTGGAGGACCACGAAAGATACTCAAATCCTAGAGATCAAGTAGGATATGTGCAAAGCTACAAATTATATGAAATTATGGAACTCCTCAAACCTGGTGCATGCCAAAGAATTTTTTTTTTTTAGGCTGTATATGATGCTACCTTGGATCAAGCAGTGGAGTTAAAGCCACAAATTTCACCTACGGTATATGACCAATACAAGATGGTAGCATATTTTAAAGCGACATTCCATAATATCCACATCTGCGCAAAGGGCATCATAGAGGGATTATGGTATGAGCTACCATACCTGGTGACTAAAGATGATTTTCTTAGAGTGATAGTATAATGGGAATAAGCTTGGTTGACACCAGCCACCCCAATGAAGTTGAGCACTCCAACTGGGAAATCAATGGAGAAAGCAACAGAGAAATTCACTGAGAAGGTCACCGAGAAAATAACAGAAAAAAAGTGACCCCATAACCACTGGCGAGACTGTAGAAACTACAACAGTGCCAGAAAATAATGGATCTACTTGGAAGGAGACATGGGAAGCTAAAACTTCTAGAGGAACCAAGCGCAGTTCCCAAGCCATTAAAGGATCATGGAAAAGGCAGAAAGGTTCCAAAAAATCTATGGAGGAGGTATTGATACTGATAGAAGACGATTTAAACGAGATAGAAATTACTATCACATCTGTGACTGGGGATCGTTGGACAAACATGGATGTTCATAACAAGCCCACGCTAGATCTTGTATAAGTTGGACTATAGGAGTTAAAGGTAGAGGCAGACCAGATTCAAGAGAGCATAACTCAAGCGAGCCAAGCCATCGCCCAAGTCATGAGCATGCAACTAGTAGAAATTTCTCTACCAGACTCTGGGTATGGTTGCTTCATCCACATCCCCCTGCCAGCCATTCAGATGTATGCCAACTAACGTCTCTAATTCATAGGATTAGGTGATGTCCATATTAATATTTATGTGTTACCTGCAGGAAAGATACACCTTATGCACTCAATGATCATGCACAAACTCTAGTATAGAGAGTCTACCACGCATACGGAGACAAGGGATGCACATCAGCAGGCTAGGCAAGCACATAAATAGAGAAAAAAAAGAAGAAGCATCTTGCCGAGAAGCAAAAGCCTAGCGCACTGCACTGGAGGCCAAAGCTCACCAAGTATGCCAAGATATTCCATCTGTCCTAGCCACAACTACACCTATAGAGAAACTAGACAGATTGGTTGCTACAGTGAAAGTAGTGTGCATGGATGTGAAAATAGTAAGAACATAGTATGAACAAAAAATTAATGACCTTAAAAAAAGTTGCAGCCAATGATGCCACCAGAGGTTCAAGTATAGAGAGCAGTGGAAGTTAAGCAGGCCCGAGATAGTATTGTTGTTGTAGTCACCCAATGTGACAATTTGCAAGATGAATCTATGATTGTTCGTACATTTGTCCAAAATGATATAGTAGTGAAGTAGCTACGTGATGCCCTCCACCAGAAGGAGCAATTGTTGAAGGAAATCAGGACAATGGCACCCAAAATGGTTCTCACACAGTGCCTCACTCGTCTGTAGGAGTGGAGAACAATTCAAACAGAGATTGAATATCTTCATTAGAAGGAACACCTGCTAAAAGAATGCATCCAACCATGGGTAGAATAAGCACCTCAATTTTCACAGAAGTTTGACAAAACATTGAGGACCATCCAACAAACTCAGTGCAACATCGAGATGGCCACTAAAGGGCCTACCATAGAAAATTTGGTTAATAAGTGCATGGCACAGAAGCACAAACTCTAGAATTAGTGCTCCCTCTAAAAACTTATTTCAGTGCACTTTGGGCTAATATCAAGGAGTAGACGTCTCAGTGACTCGGGACGAGTCACATGTTTGTGTTGGTGGCCTGTTGGAGCAGGGTCTCTACAAGAACAATTTTCAAAGTAATTTTTTATAATTTTGTATGTGCGCGATACACAATGGAGTCAAGGGGATTTGGGGTGGGTCAAAGTCTGTAATTTTGATGTCAATGGGGTTAAGGGTAAACTGTAGGCCTCAAACCATGGTTTGAGACCATAGTATCTGCGCACTAGGTGAATATAAATAGATATATTGTGTCTAAGCTAAGCAATGAAGTAAGTTCATGATATTGTGATCTATATGCATCTGTGATACGTTGTAAGGGTTTACTTGGGTTGGGTTGAAAGGCTCCTATTGGCTGTGTGCACATAAGGGCTTTTATAAGGGAAAGTTGATGTATTGAAAGTCTGATGTATTAAACTGATCTGAAGGTAATAGAAAGGAAAGATGTTGGCAAACTTCTTATGTTCTAAATCTGAGTTGTTTACTATTATGTTCTATTAATGTTCTATTAATATCACACTTCGTTTTGTTGATTATAATGTATAGGATTTTTTATATGATTATGATTGTATATTGATGGTTGATAGATATTTTTAAGTAATCGAGCATTGTTTAAGATTTGGATATGTTTTTTTTGTATTTATCTACGCTATGGTGAACACTGAATCTATGTTATTCTATTAAATACTGTGAATTCTCTGTGATTCTGCTATATATTTTTGTGCACATCTTATATAGGTTTGCCTTTGGTTTGCTGAGGACCACTTCATTTTTGCCTCCTTCAGGGTGCAGAAACCTACTTCTAGCACTGACCCATACTGCTTTGGGTGAGACTTTGATTTGTGCAATTAGGCCATTGTCAAAAGGGCCAGTAGTTGGAGGGTTTGTTGGCTTATCCATAAACTATGAACCTGGGTTAGGACCCCTCAACCCAATAGAAGGATACACAATAATGCACGAGGGTGTAGACGGAAAAATTCCTCAAGGTATTGCAGAAGAAAGTTTGAGGCATCCAAGATTGGTTTGGTTTTGTGATCTCAGCACCGATTTAGGTGAGATCAGGGTATGGTGATGGTGGATTTGGTTTAACCTCTAGATTATCTTGGTTTTTTTTTGGATTGTTTTATACCATGGCATCCCACATTCATTTTTGGAATACAGTACAAGGTTTATTGGCTGAAAGAAAGATTTGGTTCAGCCAAACTATGTTCTGGTAGTATGTGGAAGTCCTAAACCTGGTTGGATTTTTCCTATGTTTAATAAGAGCTAAGTTTCTCTTTCTTTTGATGAGGAAATGTACTTGTTATTATGTCACTTTAATGGTTGTTCTCTCATTTTTATTTATCTAGTTATATGTTGCTTATAAGGATGGTTATATGAAAATTATTAGTCATGGCTCTTTTCATGTTTTTACTTGTGACTGAATGAATAATGAATGTGTGACCTAATTGGTTTTATGACAACCAATGTGAGAAGGAAGTGACCCTTCTTGTTAAACATCAGATAATTTTTTATTTCCTTATGTTCATACTTCCACTCATGACTTGTAGGTTTCATGTCTACCAAGTGTTTGATGGAATGTTAGTCCTATTTGGGGAAGGTTAGGTGAAGTCACAATTACAGTTTGTATTTAAAAAAAAAAAATCATGTCATCTACCAGTTATGAAAGTTTCAATGAGTTCTGGGAAGATGCACGAGCCCTAGCCCTAAAAATGTAGCTCATAGTTTTGGGTCGGTGACATAGAAATGACTGGAAAAGTCCACATTCACTTGAAGGTAGGCCTATGGGAGAGACTGGAGGGATATAGTCACTTGTATGCATTACTAAGGGAGCGACTAAGGCTCCATTTAAGTGAAAATAATAATTATCTGAGGGTTTGGAAACTTGGAGGGGTTGGGTTGCTTATACAGATCCTGTAGCACCAAAGGGAAGTCAGTAAGGTCATAAGTTTTTTATTCCATTTTGTTGAGTTCATATAGGAGGTTGAGTCTTATCATAGGAGGTTAAGAAATCCATTGAAAGTGGGTAAATGTGGGAGGAGGTGTTACAGGGTGGTATAAGATCTTTGTGAACTCTCTTTGGGTAAAGTCTAACTATGTCAATGTTATGGTTGTCATGCATGGGATCATGGTATACAATTTGTATGGTAATGCATGATGTTGTTATTGATGTGTTGATATGTTGATTATATGTATATTCTTATGATTATATATGTACATGATAATGTGGATTGATCTTGAAGATGAGATCAACCTCCCTTTAACATCAAAGATGTAGGTATTTGATTTCAGTATCTATTTTGTTTATATGACATGGTACACTTGCAGGACGAGGAGAATCCAATATGAAAAGAAAAATGGAAGACTACAATTCTCTTGAATCTCCTTATAGATCATTTGGGAAGAAATGAGAAGAGTATTCTCCTGGTATAGCAGATGCATTGACTATTTTGAGGAAAAATATTAGAAAATACTTAGGAAATACTTGCAAGGGCTCAAGAGAAGCAGGTATAGGTTTCTGCAACAATTTTTCACATATTTTAATAGTTGCAAAAATAGGGACATATGAGGAAAATTCAAGTGCAGGAAGAGAAAACTAATGGAGCCTATTGTAGTCAGCCTCGGTCCGGATACAGGTTGGATATAGGGACATAGTTAGAGGTGGAAGATAACTGGATACACCTGATACGAGGAAACGGTATGTATGGTCATCATTCTAGTTACACATCAAGGATACATCATCACAGTCATCATTGTCGTCATCCTTATAGGAGGGGTGTGTATTTTCCTGAGGAGTTCAAGAATATAAGGCCTCCTAAATTTGATGGAGATACGAAGAACTAAGAATATGTAGAGGCATGGTTCCTTTGGATGAATAAATTATTTATATTGCATATCTTATGAGAGAACATGAAAGCCAAGATAGCCACCTTCAGTCTTAAAGGGAAAGAAAATATTGGGTGGGAAGATGTAAATAATGTCAAGGTAATTCGAGAAGAAGAATTTATTTGGGATGATTTTGAGAGGATATTGAAGAATAAGTACCTATCATAGCGGCACTATGACGATATATTTAAGGCTTTTTATGAGATATAGATGTGTTCTATGACATATGATGAATAGAATAGCATATTTTTGGAGGTATTGAGGTATGTGCCATATCTCAAGGAGGAGAAGGCTAAGATTCAAATATCTATCAATGGATTTCCAATAGGAGATAGAGACCAGATTGATTTTGATGAGCCTAGATCGCTAAATGAAATCATATGAAAATTGAAGCATTGTTATGAGTAGTCAAAGCACAAAGCTAAGCCTAAACTTGAATTGAACGGAAATGCAAAAGTTAAAGGGAAGTGGCTACCGAAGTGGGGAATGCCTCAAGATGTAGGTGAGAAATAAAATTTTATTCCTCACAATAAGTTAAATGTAGTTGATAAGGGACATGGGTCATAGCCTGGAGATGAGTAGACTAGAGGTGATGATAGAGAACCGTTGCAACATCGGATATGTGAGAAATATCATTGTAAAAATGAGTGTCCATTGTAACAGGGAGGTAGGCCTCAGATCTATAATGCTTAGGATGCACAGAAAGTTGGGGATGTAGGTCATAGCATTCCTAATATTTATGCAGATATGGACAATAGGCACGAATATCACTAGGAATCTATTATTGATATTGATGGTAATCTTTGTGATCAAGTTATTTTTATTTTGATTCATCCCGAATATAATTATAGTTATGTTAATCCTCTCCAAGTGGATAAGTGTACCTTAATAAAAGAAGTGCATGCAAATTCTTGGTTAGTGTAGTTGGCTATAGGTTCTAAGAATGGAGTTCATCATTGGGTAATAGCTTGTGCATTTGATTTGAATGGTATGCCTACAACAACAAATTTAAATGTACTACCATTGGGATCATATAGTATGCTTTTGGGTGTTGATTGGTTGTATATTCACAAGACAAAAGTAGATTGATATGACAAGGCTATTGATTTCATGGATGATAATGTGAGAAAAGATAATCTTGGAGTAAAAAAAGAAGACTATATGAGTGAGGATGGTCAAAATTATGCAGGCTAAGTGAAATTCCAGGAAATGGTGTGTGAGGTTTGTAGTTCATATTTCCAGTGAAAAGGGTAAGGATGTTGAGAATGAAAAAATATTCAAGAGGTACCCTATATTATAGCAGCTTCAGGATGTGTTTCTAGTAGATATTCTAGATTTTCATCCTCATAGGGAAATGGAATTTTCTATTGAGTTGGTACTAGGGGCAGCACCAACATCAAAGGCACCTTACAGAATGAGAACAATATAGTTAGTAGAGTTGAAGTTCCAGTCGAAGGAAATATTTTACAAAGCATACATTAGGCCAAGTGCATCACCTTGGGGTGCACCAATATTGTTTATGATGAATAATGATTGTAATATCAGGTTCTACAATGATCACAAGAAGTTGAACAAGGTAACAATTAAGAAAAAGTATCCATTAGTGAGGATTGATGACTTGTTTGATTAGTTGAAGTGAGAAACAATGTTCTCAAATATTGATCTATGATCAAGATACCATCAAGTACACAGCAAAGAATAGGACATCGACAAGACTACTTTTAGGACCAAGTATGGGCATTATGAGTTTGTTTTAGTACATTTTTTTACCAATTCTCTTTATACCTTTATGTGCTTGATTAATATTGTGTTGTGCCCTTATCTATACAACTTTTTTATTGTATTCATTGATGAAATCCTGATATATTATAAGAATGAGGAAGAGTATGCTGAGCATTTAGCAGTAATATTGATATTGGTGAGAGAGGATCAATTGTATGCCAAGCTCAGTAAATGCAGTTTCTTTCAGACAATGGTAAATTACTTTGGACATGTTGTTTCCAAGGAAGGTATAATAGTAGACCAAGAAAACATAAAATCTATCATGGAATGGAAATCTCCTACAAATGTGGATGAATTCAGATCATTCATGGGATTAGAAGGTTATTATAGGAGGTTCATCGGGAACTTCTCAGACATTTCTTATCCTATTACATGATTGCAGAGAAAAGGTAAGATGTTTGAATGGACAAAATAATTTGTAGCCAGTTATGAACAGTTTAAGCAGTTGTTAACAAATGCTCCAATGGTAAAGATTGAAAATCCAAATAAAGAGTTCGTAGTGTGTATGGATTCTTACAAGAGGGATCGGTGGATTCGTTATGCAAGAGGGACAAGTGATATGGTATGAGTCTAGTAAAATGAATGCTAATGAGCAGAACTACCTGACTCATGATCTTAAGTTGGAAGCTATTATTCATTCTTTGAAGATGTAGAGATATTACCTTCTTGGAAAGCAATTTTTTTTAATGAGCGATCACAATGGGTTGAGATATTTTTTGACCAACCAAATTTGAATGCCAAGAAATATATATGGTTGGATACCCTTAGTAATTTTTACTTCAATATTAGATACCTTAAGCAAAAGGAGAACAATGTTGTAGATTCTCTTAGCAGGAAAGTGATGTTGAAACATATTACATGAGTTAGCTCATATGGGACATATTGGTAGAATTAGATCTTACAGAAAATAAAATAGGACGATAGGTAGAGGGAGATTATGCACAGGTTACAACATGTTATAGTTGATTAGGATGTGGACTATCATCTGATAGCATATGGATTTGTGAGATTCTGGGACAAGATCTATGTGTTGGATGACATTCAGCTCAATAAGCTTATCTTAAGGGTGTTTAATGTTAAGCCATATTTAGTTAACCCAGGATATTAGAAGACGTTAACAACATTAGATAATTTCTACTACTAGTTGAATCTGAGGAAGGAAGTGGAAAATTTTGTGGCTATAATTCTATATTGTTAGCAGGTCAAAGTAGAATGTAAACATCTAGGTGGGTTGCTTCATCCAATTTTGATTCCAAAATGAAAATGGGAGGTCATTTCCATGGACTTCATTACAATTCTTCCAAGGAAATTGAGGGAACGTGATTCTATCATGATTTGTGTAGATAGGTTGAGCAAGGTAGCTCACTTCATTCGAGTAAATACTAATTATTCAGCTAGTGAGGGGGAACAAGTCTTCATGAGGGATATCAAAATATTTCATGGTATTCCTAAGAATATTGTATCAGATAGGGATGCCAAATTAACTTCTGAGTTTTGGAAGGAGTTTCTTGTAGGTTTGGGAACATATTTTCCCTTCAGTAGAGCTTATCAACCACAGAAAAATGGACAGACGAGGAGGGTCAATGACATAAATATGGGCAAACTAGTTTTTTTGTGTTAGCTCCCTTATTAGTTAAATAAAAATGTGTTTAGGATTTTCTCAAGTTAACCAATTGTGAAGGGGTTTACGTGTCAAGTTTTAATTTCATTTATGTGAAATTTATGTGTTAATTAGCTACTAAAAAATCATTTAAAACAAATAAAATGCAGAGAAATAACACAAAAAATGCATTCCACAATAGCTGATAACAAAGTTCACCCCTCCTTGGCTACATTTCCATGGACCTGCTTCCACTGGCTAGGCCCTCTTGGTATTAATGGTAAATTTCCTGATTACATTCACCTATAGTGCTCCAATGGCTTTGAAACCTACTCTATTTGCTTTAGAAGACCCTAAAACCTCAAAATATGCTATTCAATCTTTGAAAATGGTCTCTACTTGATCATGGCATTACCTCCTCTCCCGATGGCCCTCGACTTCTTTAATCTTAAAAGTGGAAAAAACACTTTTAGAAGTGCTTCAACGACTTTGCAACCTGAACCATCATGCTCAGAGCATAAAAATCATCTAGTAATGACTCTTCTTGTGCCAAAATTGGTCAAAATTAGAAAATTTTATGCTTCAATGTTTCCCTAAGAATCTCCACTAAAACGGGAACATATCCAGTTAAGCCTGCCAATTTTGTTAGTGGTGCAGAATCTGATAGAACATCCAAAACCTCCACTAAATTAAGAGGGGTTTAATTAAACATAAGTGGAGTTTAACTTGTTGTTAGTGCTCTAAGAAGATTTTTAAAAAACCGAAATTAAATTTGGATTAAGTGCTTTAAGATGGGATTAATGGTTAATAAAACCATATTAAACTGTAATCTACGCCATTTAGAAATAGCACGAGGAGTAGGTTATGGTCAAGGATTGTATGTGAGCGGGCTTGCCTATGGGGTGAGTCCCCTCCTCTGCCCAATGGTTCATACATATGAACTCCAATAAATGTCAGTGGCATACATTGTTAAGACCTATTGTCGTGGTGTAGTGGTAACGTGGCGCACTCACTTGGGGGAGGTTGTGGGGTTGAACCCGAACCTCCACCCTTCTTTTCGTAAATAATTTTTTCACCACAACCTTATAATAAGGTTTAAACCTTAGTCTTTGTGGCATATTTTGACCTTTTATATATTTTTATCAGTACACATATGTATCTAACCTTGGTATATATATATATATATATATATATATATATATATATATATATATATATATATATATATATATATATATATATATATATATATATGAATGCGCCCACCTTATATAATTCGGAGTTGAACCATAGTTTTGACCATTGCATAGACTAAAATGCATACATTGGCATTGATATTAATATTTGGACCACCATTGATAAATGAAATTCATCCAACCTTGGTGCACCAGAGGGGGCATGTGGTGACCCCTCGCTACACCACGTGTTAGCCTCTGGTTGGACTGTCCAACCATAAAAAAAAAAAAAAAAAAAAAAAAAATTCGACCTTATGAGACAACCATAAAAAAAAATTCACCTTCAAAACTCTCCGGTGAATCTTGCAGTAAAACTTGTAACATTTTCATTGGGCGAAATGGAGGAAAACCCAAACTTTTAGCCTTTGAACTTGTTTCACTCATTTTTTTGAAAATTTGTGTGTTTGACATGATGATCAGTGGGCTCTAACATCCTCATACGAAATCTGTTTTGAGTGAAACAAATTGTGATGGATTCCTAGAGATAGGCCCGATCCAATTATTCTATTTTGGTGTTATTCTAAGAACTTTGATTTTTTAGCAAATTTTTGCCCCCAATCCAAATTACGATCACTCCTCCCCACTAACAAGGTTTTGGACTCAAAAAATTTGGTCATCAGATAAGAGCATAATACTCTTCTCTTTCTCAAGTTCTATCATCTTGATTCTACTTGGAAAACTCGCCATTACAACCACTTGGGTTCACTGACTTGCCTTGCCTTGAAAATGGCTTGTCTCTTCAACCAATGTTCTCCTTTAGCCGTTGAACTCATCTAAAAATTGTTGGTTGCTTGCTGACTGATGAAACACTTTTCTGTACCAAATCAATCCCTCTGTTCTTGGAAAAATAACTTATGGCCTTCCCATTGAGAATCATGTTCCTCCTTTGCACAAGCATGCTTTTGATGCAAGCTTCCCCTTGGAAACCACTTTCCCAAGTTAAGCCCATATGAGTGAACTAAAACAACAAGCTTGAATATCAATAATAAAAATAAAACAAATTATCATTATTTTACCTCCACGGTTCCAAATTTCACATTTGGAAGAATGCATTCACCATCTCTTTCACTTCTTAGTGTTAATGCATCAAATGGTCTATAATAGCTGCAAACGTTTTTGCTGCAAATTATTTGAAATCTTGTCAGAAACAAAACCATCAATCTGAAAAACACATCATGTGAGAACATAACTTGATGACATATCCTTTTTTTCCTTCCAAGACATGAATTTCACATCATGTGAACATTTCCATGTACTATTACATATCGGTGTACAAACTCATCAACCAAACATAAGTCGACACACATGCATGTGCAAATGATCAAAAATCTTAAGTTGACATACATAAATGATAAAAAAATTGACTCAACATACTCCACTTTCAAACACCTTGCTAGCATAAACATGCAGCATGCATTCAATTTGGTAAGATTTGCACCAAGCATCAAAAGACATGTAAGGCCTTAAATTAGATAATAAATCTAACCATCTCTTAACAAACCATTTCACTGTGGATTCTTTCAGCCACACATCATCATGCAAATCATCTTGACTCACATAAATTATGGAATACTCTTTTCCATTCTTGTCAGTACCTCTTTCCACATTCCACAAATGTTGTGGATGGTTTGTTGGATTAAAAGTCCAACACTTGTCTACAAGATGACCTTGCCTATGGAAATGAGTGAAAAAAAATTGCATCTTCTTTTCCACATGGTTTCCATTATCCAATGGACCTTTGGATTTATGACACCTTTGTTTAGAAACTTTCTTGTGCATGGCTATCTTCTTCCAACATCTTGAAACAATATGGTTATTCAATCCACAAAATGAACATGCAAACCTTTTCCAAATCGTATGTTAATATTTACGATGTTTATCATAATCAAAAGAAACTTAATTAAAGGTAGATTTATAACTTGAAAATTGACCTTTGTATTCTTCTTGAGGAGATGAATTTGATGAGGTCTTGGCTCTCTTCAGAATACCAACAATGGCTTCAATGAATTTAGATCTTTCAACATCCTCCTATTTTCCATTTCCAATAGTTGCATGCTTATGAGCACCTTGCAAAGTGGGTGTAAAATTTTTCATTCCTCATGAATGAAAACTTCATAAGCTTGAGGTAATGAACATGAAATGAAATTACTTCTTGGAACACTTTCATGTGCCTCCTTGGCTCTGGAGTAATATCCATCATGTTTTCCATAACCAAGACCCAAATATCTAGGCCTTTCCTTAACAACAATTGGCTCAACTATGCCTTGTGCATGTTTTCCCAATACTTTACCTTCATAGCCCATTTTCATAAATAATTTGGACCCTATTCCTCTAATGTGTGTTTCAAAAGCACATAAACATTGATCTTGATAATAATTATAAGATAACATTGAATTGAATACCTATTTATCATGCACATACATGACTAAGGCCTCCTTGCCATCATGAAGCTGAGTCTTCACCTCATGCATGTTTGCTAGGTTTTCATTTTGAATTTGGAGCTTAGTCTCCATATCATGCATCTTTTCAAGAAGTTCTTTCTTATTTTCCTTCACGGGAATCAACTACTCTTGAACTATAATTCTCTCCCTCTTATCTTCATACATCTCTTGCACCATAGCATTCATGATGTAGAGCTTCTACAACATCTCTTTATCAAAGAATTTTTCTAAGGAAGATTGACTAGAAAGATAACTTAATGAGGTTACCATCACACCTACAATTCATACAAAGATTCTTTTTTGTGATTTGAGAACTGCTTCCTCAATTAAAATTCTCTTCACACACATAAAATTCCACATAGTTAAATTCCTTCCACATAAATGCAAAACCAATAGCTAATTCCTCTAGCTAACCTTGGCTAAAATGAAATAAACTATTTCGATGATAAAAAAATTGATCTGAATATGGGAAAACTATTTTTTTGTGTTAGCTCCCTCATTAGTTAAATAAAAATGTGTTTAGGATCGTCTCAAGTTAACCAAATGTGAAGGGGTTTATGAGTCAAGTTTTAATGTCCTTTATGTACAATTTATGAGTCAATTAGTTTTTAAAAACTCATGTACAACAAATAAAATGCAGAGAAATAACACACAAAAAATTCACTACATAATAGTTGATAATGGAGTTAACCCATCCCAGGCTACATCTCCATGGACCTGCTTCAACTAGCTAGGCCATCTTGAGATTAATGGTCAATTTTCTGATTACATGCACCTATAGGGCTCCAATGGCTTTGAAACCTATTCCATTGGCTTCAGAAGACCCAAAAACCTCAAAATAGACTATTCAATCTCTGAAAATGGCCTCCAGTTGATCTAGGTATGACCTCCTCTCCTGGTGACCTTAGGCTTCTTTAATCTTCAAACTGGGAAAAAGAATCTCAAAGTTGCTCCAACGCCTCTACAACCTATACCATCATTATCATACCATCAAAATAATCTAGGAAGGATTCTTCTTGAGACAAAATTGGTTTAAATTAGTAAAATTTATGCTTCCTTTAATGTTTCCTTAGGAATCTACACTAAAACTAAAAAATCTTCAGCTAAGCCCACCAATTTTGGTAGTGGCGTTGAATCTGGTGGAACTGCCAAACCTCCACCGAATTAAATTCAGGTTTAATTAAACATAAGTGGAGTTTAACTTGTGGTTATCACTCTAAGCACATTTTTACAAAACCAAAATTAAATTAAGATTAAGTTCTTTAAGATGGGATTAATGGTTAATAAAACCATATTAAACTGTAATCCATGCCATTTACCAATAGTGGCTGAAGTAGGTTATGGTCAAGGGTCATATGTGAGGGGGTTGGCTCGCGAGCCTAGCCCCCTCCTTTGCCCAATGGTTGATACGTACGAACTCAAATAAATGTCAGTGTCATACATTGTTAAGACATGTTGTGGTGTGGTGATAACACAGTGTGCTTGCATGAGGGAGGTTGCGGGGTTGGGCGTCGACCTCTACCGTTCCGTTGGTAAATAATTTTTTCACCACAACCTTATAATAAGGTTTAAACCTTAGTCTTCATTGCATATTTCATCCTTTGACATATGTTTCTCCAAATACATATGTATCCAACCTTTGTGTGTATATATATATATATGAATGCAACCACCTTAATATAATTTGGATTTGAACCACAGTTTGGACCATTTCTTAAATTAAAATGTGGACTTTTGCATTGATATTAAAATTTCGACCATCATTTATAAATGAAATTCATCCAATCTTGGTCCACCAGAGGGGGCATGTGGCAGCCCTTGGCTACACCACGTGTCATCGTCTAGTTGTATTTTCCAACCATAAAAAAATTAAAATTTGATCTTAGGATACAACCATTAAAAAATATTCACCTTCAAAACCCTTCGGTGAATCTTATAGTGACACTTTTCACAGTGTAATTTGGCGAAATGGAGGAAAACCAAAAATTTTAGCCTTTGACCCTATTTGACCCTTTTTTTTGAAATTTTATTTCATTTAACACGACGATCAATAGGTTCTAACTTCCTCATAAAGACTTCGCTGTGAGTGAAATGGATTGCATCAAATTCCCGGTGACAGACAAAATTTGGTCGTTCTAGCTTGGTGTGATTCTAAGAACTTTGAATTTTCAATAAAAATTTTCTCCCAATCCAAATTTTGATTAGTCAATAAGATTATGGATGATATGATGAGGATGTATATCATGCATCACAAAATTATATTTTGGGATTACCTTCCATTACTGAGTTTTTTTACAACAATGATTATCAGGAGTCACGGAGGATGAGTTTGTCTAAGGCACTCTATGGGTGGAGTTGTAACACTCCCATCAACTACAGTGATCTAGTGAACTGTGCACTTATTGGAGCATACATGTTGGCAGATATGGAATAGGAAACTTAGGTTATAAAGAAGAATCTAAAGGTTTCACAAGACAAGAAGAAACGTTATGTAGACTAGCACAGGGAATTTAAGGAGTTTCGGGTTGGAGAGCATGTATATTTGCGCATCAATCACAAGAATATCTATTTGAGTATTGGATCATGTGCCAAGTTTAAACCATGATATTGCGGGCCTTTCAAGATCCACCAGAGGATTGGACCAATGGCCTCTCAGTAAGCACTACCTCGAACAATCAAATTCCATGATGTTTGTCATGTTTCATTGCTTAAATATATGTAAAGGATGTTGATCATGTTATTTATTGGTCTATATTGTAGGTGGAGAAAGAAGGGTAATTTCAGTCGAAACCTTAGTGCATATTGTAGCAGAAATGAATCATGCTCCAAAATCGAGAAATCGAGCAAGTGAAAGTGCAATGGAAGCACTTTGGGTCGGATGAAGCTACATGGGAGATGGTTGATCAAATGTGGGATATGTATCCTTCAATGTTTCTTGGTGGAGGAAAATGAGCTTTGATATTGTACATATCTAATTATGGTTTCTATTGTAAATATGACAATGAGCTCTTTTATGAAGCTCCAATAACAGGTATGGTTTTCATATTTTCATGTTTGTCATGATGGTTTTTCTTTTGAGCAAGATTTTATTGTAAATACTGCAACATTTTGGGTTATAAAGATCGAGAGGTAGTATGTTTTGGATTTTAGTTCTTTCACTAGTTGTAGGTGTCGTATAACATCAATAACGATTTTCCCCTAAGGGGGAGGGGTATGTAACAAACCGGAGCTAAAATTTCATGTAATAAAGTTAATAAAATAAAAATAATCCCATGTTCAAGGAATTGCTATTTCAAACTAAATGCTGGGAAAATATCCTAGTGGGAATCACTTGTTGTATTTATGCCTAATGCAAAATTTGCAAAGGGAATGGAAAATTCTTGGAAAGGAAGAAAGGAATTTTTATCATGTATTTTATGAAAATAAAGGAAATTAGGAGAAAAGGAAATTAAAAGGTCACATGTTCCATGTGAAGAGGAAATTGAAGGAAAATAATGGAAAATTTAAGAAATTAGAGCCCTAATTAATCAAACTTCCTAAGAGCATTAGTTGGTAGCTTTTTGTAATTCTGGTTTTGGAATTAGTCTCAGAGAGGAGAAGAGCACAAACATGAGAAGGAAATAAAGAAACCAAAGGGAGGACAAGGAAAGCAATGATAAAGCAAGGAAAATTTGGATCAATCAGTGTGAGTGGGTAAAATTGTAGGTAACATGTTGCATGTATGATTTCCTTGTTGGTTTTGATAGGCATGGTATGTAAATGTTGGTATTTGGTTCTTTTTTTATCATTAGCATGCATTTTCCTAGGTTGGATAATGGATTTTAGCCTTGCGTTGCCATTTTTGGATAGTCGTGGTGTCATCAAAATTTTCTCAGTTTGATCTTTAGATTGTGAGGAGATTTTGGATATGGGTGAGGTGGTCCCAGGAAAATTCCCAAAGTACTAGGAATCCCTTGACCAATAATGGAAGGATACACAATAAATTTTGAGGGTGGATACAGGAAAATTACTCAAGGTATTAGAGAATAAATTATCAAGAATATAAGCTTAGTTTGGTTTTGTCCTCTCAACACTAGTTTAGGTGAGATTACAGTATAGTGAGGATTTAGGTGGTTTAAGGCCTAGATTTCCTTGGTTGTTTTTATAATTTTTTATCCCATGAGATCCCACATTCATGCTTGGAATATATCATGAGGATAATTGGTTGAAAAAAAATATTTGCTTTAGCCAATCTATATTCAGGGGGTACATGGAAGTCCCGAACCTGGTTGGTTTTTCCTATGTTTAATAAGATGTAATTTTTTCTTAATTTTAATGCGGAAATGTACTTTTTATTATGTGGCTTTAATGGATGTTGTCTCATTGTTATTTATCTAGTTATATGCTCGTTATAAGCATGGTTATATGAAAGTTCTTATTTATGGTTCTTTTCATGTTTTTACTTGTAAGGAAATGAATAATGAATGTAATACTTAATTGGTGTTATGAAATCCAATGTGATAAGGCAGTGAACCTTCTTGTTTAATGACTTTTAGGTTGCATGTTTACCAAGTGTTTGACGGAATTTTAGTCCTAGTTTGGGAAGGTTAGGTCAGGTCCTAATTTTTTATTTACAATATTTGTTTCTATGTCATTTATCATTTTTAAAAGTTTCAATGAGTTATGGGCAGAGGGCTGAGTCCTAACCCTGAAACAATGGCTTAGAATTTGGGGTCACTCGCATAGAAATGTCTAGAAAAGTCCCCAATCATAGGAACGCAGGCCTATGGGAGAAAATGGAGAGCTATAGACACTTGCATGGCTTGGAAATTGAGTCACTGAGGTGCTATTACAGTGAAAATATGATTTATCTTAGGGGTTGGAGACCTGGAGAGGTTGGCTTGCTCCTGGAGGTATTGTAGTAACTGAGGGAAGTCGGTAAGGGCTTAAGTTATAGAATCTATTTCATTGACTACATATAGGATGTTGAGTCTTATCATAGTAAATCTCAGCTCATGTTTACCCCAGGAAATGTTGAGAAATATAGGGCATCAAGTATTGGATGATATCTCGTCTTATGATAACTGTTTGTGAATGCTTTTTACTTTCTTATATTAGGATCTTATCTTTCTTATATTATTAGTGTTCTTCTTCGTAAGAAAACTATGAATGCATAAACTATAAAGAGACAAGAGAAATAGAATATAGGCTATTAGCTAGGGCCAAAACCTCTCCCACTTGAGAGGAAAACATGAAACAATTATTCTTCTTATAGATACTTCAATTGAGGAATACCAAGAGAAAGAACCTTAACCTATTTTTCTCTCCAAGACCATGTCAGATGTATTTCTTGATGAGATCCTTTAATCAAAATTATGCCTCTTTCCTCCTCCTCTGGTCAACGCAAGTCAAAATATCTACACTTCAGAAATTTTCATCTCTTTCCACAAAACTGTAGTCCATTCTTCTATAGTTTCACACGTGAGAAGAGAAAACAAACTTAGATATTCCTTCCTTCCTTCGCTATTCTTGAGAATTCTTCTATATGAACTCCTCTAAAAGTGGAGCTGATAAGAAGACCCTTTTTGAAGACTCTTTCTTGGACTGATATGGTACTTAAGAGACCCTATTTTTCTACCATATATGTGAATATATTAGCCTAAAGACAAACCAAAAAAATTTGGTCTTCCTTTCTTCCTTCTCGTTCATTATAATGCTTCTCTCCTTCACTCTTCGTAATTATTCTAACTGCATACCATTACCGAATAAATTCTCTAAAATTCTTCCTCCAAATGAAATCAAAACTGCCCTATTTATAGTTGTTGGAGCCTGTAATAAGCCAACTTGAAGAGGGTGAACTAAGATGTCTCTTTACGTAGATTATTTAATCCATCTTGTAGCCGACATGAAGGAGAGGTATTATTATTTTATTGGAGGGGTTTCATGCTTATTTAATGGCTCATACAAATGTGTAACATGCCAAAGAAGGGTCCTTCATACATGACATAGAATCAAATTGAATTTTATGACTAAATGAAAAATCCTAAAGGCTCACAATGGGAGCCATCACTAAAGATAAAATTCCTTCGTCACGAAACCTGTGAGACAAGGATTATAATAATAATTTTATTTTTCTTCTTTACATAAATTACATAAAATCACAATTAAAGATTTCATTATGAAGACCAAACCTGGTTACACTTTTCAACACTCCCTCTTCACTAGGGAGGTATTCATAATGGTACCTGGTCATTCTCAATCTAAAGAATTATCATAAGAAGAGTCTTATTGGCAACCCATTTGTTTATTATCATATCAACTAGCATAGTCACATAAAAAGGCCTTGAATAACATATCTATCTCTCCACAACATCATAGCACAGTGTCAGTGACACCAATTACGTATAGACACCCCCATAATTGCCTCTGTTGGAACATACCCTACTCCGGTTCTCATTTTGTGTTCCACTGGGACTTTTCTTATCTTGGATTCAAAATATCCAAATAATGTTAGTCCTCTATGACTACTCTTGTCTTGGATTCTCTAACACATCCTTCAGAGCATTGGATGCCAGATATTTACTCAATCCTCCATTATGTATTCCATAGTGAAGACAAGAATTATATGTCTACATATCTCTCTTAATTATGTAGGAAATATATATTCCAATAAAGGAATGTGCTCATTCCTATGGAAGGAATGTACCTAAGCTCCCTATTGCTTATGAATTTTTCTTTCAAGTTTATTCCATGTAAAAAACATGTTTACAGGATCTCTCTTAATTAGGGACCTGTTAGGGTCCTATAATAATATGATTCATAATTTTTGAATTGACTTTGATAGTCTTGTAAATATGTACATACCTTTCTTTTTGCAAGTTGTTTTACCATATTTGAAAATAATAATAAAATGAAAAGAGGGTAAAAGTCCTAAAATAAATATGAAAGGACTTAGAAAAAATAGACCCCAAAAACAAAAAAGAGATAAGAATAAGACATGAAAATGAGCAAGTAAAAATGCCACTACTTTTACTTTACTGCAATAATAATGATTATGTGCAGCTTGTTCAAAATGCCATAATCCATGATAAGTTAAATAGTTTAATCTTAACTTTTCATGTTTTGAATTTCATGTTTCAGATAGAGAATAAATATATGTAAAACAATATAAACTTGACATATCAGTAGATAGTTAGAGAATAAATGAGGAGATCAACAGTTTAATCTGAGCCCTCAAATGAAATAAGGTTAGACTTAGATAGTTTTTATGGTTTGAAAAAAAAATGAATTTAGGGTTACAAGCTTAAATGCACCCATGAAAATGAGGTAAAAAATGTTATAAATAATGATGGGTAGGTAGAAAGCAGTTGTGAAAAACATCTAATAAAGAATCATCAGGCAATAATTACTAATTTCCCCTCTCCCACAATCATCCACTATTCTAAACCTTTAGTTAAAGAGGCTCAAATCATTTCTCTATCTTTCATTGGGACCGGACCCAAGGCTCAATAACTGATTGGTTAAAAATACTAGATTCCCTACATAAAACCCATTTCATTAACATATTCACCCTTTTCCAAGATTATGATCGCTTTTCCTAAGCAAAATATCCTTTTACTTAGTAAAAGTAAAAACCCTACATAATTAATTTCATTTTCATTAAGAAAAAAAACACTTAAAAAACCCACAGAATACATTTATCCTAAGTTTAAGTGTGAAAATAAAAAAAGGGACAAACTATGCTTTATTTGTCTATCTTTACACTTTACATAGTTTTAAATTATGTATTTTTCATTCATTCCATACATTATCTTTACTTTCATATTAATTTATAACTTATATTATTTAGCTCCCTATTCTATACCCTTCCCATATATTATTAAATCATTTATATTTAAATAACCCCAAAACCCTTCTATTTAAATTTTAAACCTATGTTAATATATCCCACATGATGAAATAATTCCTGCCCATTATCCCATAGGTTTAAACATATCGAAATACCAAAATATATCTTGGCCCCCTATGGTTATTAAACACTTTTCAAAGGTTTATATACCATATAAATATTAATACCCGCACCAACATTATTACTTGAAACATTTGTTAAATTTTTTAATAAAAAACACATATATGACATTACCCCTCCGCTATCATATAATACAAGGTTTTAAATTTAATAAATGTTTATTTATAAAGTTAAAAAAACCATTCCGCCACGTTGATAAACCCCGGACCCACTTCGAATCCTGATGGAACTTCCAAAACAAATCACGAGCATTTGCAATCGAACTCCCAAATCCAATGAACGAAATCCAATATCGCAAATAAAGTTGTGCGATGTTAACTTTTTCATTCCTATGAAAAATAGGCTGTTTTGAATTTTTCTCCCTCCTCCACGTGGCTTAACTTTATTGGATCACGTCCGATTCAATTGAATCTAGTTACCACCTAAAACCCGTGCGATAACCACTCGCGGTTTCTATCCTTTGAAGCCGAAAAATTTCCCATTTCTTGATGTGATTGACATTTATTACAAACCATATTTAATCTAAAATGCCTAATAAACCATGAAATTACTCCATTGTTCCCTTTTCTACATTCTCCGACTGTATTGCGCCTCCTGATTAAAGAAAACCAAGCTTTTGCTTCATTTTCAAGCCCAAAACCAGTGAAAAGCCCAAATTTTCTATTAAATACTGCTGAAAGATTCCATAAAGCCTCCAGATACGAGAAAAGATACCAGGAACCTGTTAAACTCCTCAGAGCTTATTTAAACAACCCATACCTGCGTAGAACAGGTATTTTTCAAATAAATTGAGCCTGTTCTCAATTTAAAAAGGACATTTAAAACCTGTATAAGCATATTGAGTCTAAGAAATCCTTTAAAATTTTCTAAAAAAGAGGCTAAACCCTGGAATTTTTTTTGAGAAAACCCTGTTATATACTGCATTAAGTTTATAAAGGAAAATATTGAGTTTATTAGTTTTTCTAGTCTATATAAAACTCTAAATAAAGCCCCAAAATCCTCTGAAGGTAACTTGAACCTCTGTTCTTTATTTCAAACAAGTTTTAGCCCAATTACCCACTAAAAAGTGAAAGAAACCCCAGTTTCTTATTTCATAACCAGTGAGAGTCTAAAATACATTTTGAAGATTGGAATTGAAGGATAAATTCAAGGATAGAACCATATTCTACTTATTTTCATCCAAAATCCCCTGTGAAAGCCAAAAATACTTTTGTAATCCATTTAATCTTATAGAAGAAACCGAAAAACCTAAAGACAAGAGTTCCTAAGATCTGAAGGTCAAAATTATGAGAAAACTCCTGCTATGGCCAGAAATCCTTTCACTATATTCCCTATTCCCTAAAGTCATTATTGGCTTGCCTTCAAACAAAGGTTTTATTAACTAATTTTTTTCTTTTTTCATATTATTATCAGAATATGAAATTGGGTCAACAGTTTCAATACTAGTTGACAAAATTGTTTGCTCCAAATTCTCAGATTTTAATTCAAAAGCTTCATCGAACAAAGAGTTTGTACAAAAATAAACGATTAAATCAAAGTCAGAGAGATATCAGAGAGTAATGAAATTTCACAGTGAATGGTAAAAGTGAAATAATAACTCACAGTGACAGTGAAAACGAAACAATCAAAGATCATCAGACTTAAAGTGTATCAGATAAAAGTCACAGTAAAGGTTAAAACAAAGTTACAAAGCAGTCAAGGTAAAAATTAAAAGTAAATATAGAGTTAGTAATGGTTAAACATAGATGAAAATACTTTCACCAACAATGAAATTTATCCGAAGTAAAAGAAAAATAGTTAAAAGAACAAAAAGGTTAAAAGGTGAAAACAGAGCAAGAAGGGACATTTTTGCAGAAATTTCCTTTTTAAGTCATAGTTTTGAAAATAATATTGTTGACAATAAATGATGCATTCTGGAAACCTGGAGGAGGTTTATGTTCCTAAGATGTCAACCTACCAAAACCTATCTCACTTTATGCACAGGTATTACATAATGAGATATACATGCACATCTTTACAGCCTATTTTTCAGACTGTGAAAAGTTCTGTTTTACACATATTTGGGCAAAGCCTATTGTGAACAATTGGTACTGAATTTTGGGAAAATGAGAGAGGTTTATCTTATACCAACCTTTATATACAAAAACCTCTTTTAATATTTACATATATATTTCGTATTGAAATATACAAAGGTATCATTGGACCGCAAGTTTGCATAATTTCTGGAACAAAATACACAAAGGAAGGAGACAGTTAGCGACTTGGATGCCTTATCATCAACTAAGAATTGATATCAAATTCGAATTTCTCCTCTTTTTCATCACCTATATATAAAAAATAGTGCCAAATAGATTCATTAGTTTTGAGTGCCCTTTTATTGAGTTTTATTTATGTAAAATAGTTTGAGATATTTGTAAACCAATCTTGATATTTTTTCAAGATATTTTAGTTTAAGAATTTGCATATATACTTCATCTTTTGAAGTATTATTGTGGAATAAATTTCTGAAGATTTATATAGTCATTTTTTATAGGACTTGAAGGCTTTTGTGTTTCAAATCTCGAGAGTAGACTGGATCAAAACAAGTAGTGTCATATTTCAGGATTCATGTGATGAGCTATTGAAGTGAAGTATTTCCTTTTTGTCATTGTTTATCTTTATTTGTTACATGCATCCATTATGTGTTCTAAATTTGAATGAATAAATACGAGTATTAATTCCGGATTTGTTAAAAGCAGCCTATCTTTATTGTTTATCATTTCTATATTTTCTGGTGATTTCCAGAGTAGAGAACCCTTAATTGCTCCCTCTTTCATTTGACCTCTACCTAATACTTCTCTTTTCCGGATCAAAGAACCCTTCAGTGCTCTTTATCCCAGTCATATCACCTCACCAAACAGCCTTCCTAGATCTTCATGGGTTATCTATCTTGCCCTAAAAAAATTTGACTTCTTGACCTTGATCCCAGCTCTGTCTGCTTGATTTTTTACTCCTCATCCCAGTGGACAAACATATTTCCCACTATCCATCTCATTAGTTTATTTTTCCCACCAAATCAACAAAATCAAAACCAAATTGCACCATCGTAAGTAGCCTAATATTTTACAATTAAAAAAAAAAAAAATTTATAGAGAGAGCCCTCTCTTAACCCTAAGAAGGCCAGATCTTAGAGTTTAAAAGTTGGTCTGTGGTTACCTCTAGTGTTCTTAGACTTTAAACTAAAATAGCACAACTTTAGAATTACTAGAGTGATAAAATACTGGTGACCATACTAGGGAAGACGAACATTTTCTTAATAAATATTATACAAATATCAAATATGATCTATGATGGTGGACACTGTTCAGACGCACAAAGGTTTAAATCATCCACCTGGAGACTCCAAATAAAATTTAAAAATCAAATCTAAGACTCCACTCGTAGAAGGATCTAGCTTGGTGGTATAGATACAATGGTGCTTGTTTATGACTGATTTACAAGGTGAACCCAAGAATACAACGCAGGTATGCTCCCATGAGCAGAGATCACATACCTTGATTTCCACACAAACTACCAAAGGTAAATTGGGATAAAAATATTCCTATGTTTCAAGATCATAATATTGATTATCCTTTGTTACATCACATTAATTTTCATATACACTCATGGATATTGAAGGGTGATTGGCATGAGGATTTCCTCATGAAGCTATTCATCGAAAACTTAGAAGGATAAGCAAGGGAATGGTATGAAGCTCTCAAACCTGCTAGTTTATTTTCTTTAAAGGATTTTCACAAGGTATTTTATGAGAATTATAAAGAAGATTTTCCATATTTATCATTAGCTGAAAATTGTTGTGATCAAGCTTAATATCTCATACATTACCTTAAAAATATTAATGAAGATTTAGGAAATTGGCATCCTGAAAATTTATTAGTAGCAGTCCATAACTTTCATTCTTAGTTAAGTGTCATGATAATCAAGAGGAGTTAATCAAAGATGAAATAGATCATGAGATGAATCAAGATCCACAAAGCCCCTCTATAGTAACAACCGATGTTTCATATAATGTTTTGAATAAATTTAAAGAAAATATTCAACCTCATGATCAGTTTTTACATAGGTGAAAAAAAAATTGTTATTCAAATCTAAGAATTCAAATATTCCCACCCACCCCCCACTGAAGAAGAAATCAATTTTCTTCTAAACATGCAACCATCCTCAAAATATTTACATAATGAGGAAATTGTTCCTACTTATTCTAATTTTGATGTATGTGTTAGGGTCCTGTGATTTGGCTGATTGGCAAGCCAAATGATAGTGTAACATCAAACCAATCTTTGGAGCCCAAGGACCTAGCCTTCCTGGACTCAGAGAGGGCTCTCTCTATATGTGTAAGGGATATCTGTGTGTTTGCTTATTGTGTTATGATTTTAGGCTAGTTATGAAGTAAGTTTTTTGGTTTTGGTTTTTAAGTTGTGAGGGATGAAACTGATCAAAGATATAAGATAGGTAAAAAGATGTCAGATCAACTGGGCTATGGGGTCGAAAAGGTCAAGAAAGCTATAAGACGGTGATACAAGGTTGTTGAAGGGCCGATTTGATTCAAGGTAGAAAGGATCTTTGGGCAAAATGGAGTAAATGGACATCAAGTTTGTGAACAAAAAAGAGTTTCAAGCATCACTGGTTCAATAGATAACATAAACATGGTAGGGCAAACCATTAATCATGCAAAATGTAACTATAAACTAATCAATACATAGAAACAAACATTCAAGCCATGCATAGAAGTATAAGACCCTCTAACTTTGGGAAATGGCTATCAAACTTTGGGGAAAACACTTAAGGAAGACAAACAACTTAACTTACTATGCCGGAATGCCTAAACACAGTACTTCAAGTTATTGGGCACTTTGAACAACAAGATTTGCATAGTTTTAGGAAAAGGGCTAGATCGAAACTAGGCCTCCTTGGTTCAACAAGATGATAATCTAATCAGTCAAAGAGAAATTTCATGGATGGAACTATAGCTAGCCATAGGTAAGCAGGGCGTACCGTAAGTCATACTTATCATGTATAGAACTATGAATGAAACAAGCAACAATATCCTCAAGTTGTTAAAGAGCAATTAAGAATTCTTTAATGCAACTAAGGAAGAAGAAAACATGAAAGTTATGAAGATTCAGGAAATTTGAGGTGCCTCCATGGGCATATCTCAAATTTGTTCTCTACTGATCTATAGCAAGCAAGAAACATGTATTCATGAATGAAAACTAGAAGACAACAACAAATCAAGAGACACTATACCATTCTACCAAGTCATGGAATCCAACAACAATCCTTCTTCATTCATCCAAGAGCATCCAAGAGGCAATCCAAAAGCATAAGACAAGTATTTCTTCCAAAGCTTATATGACCATATATTGCTTCTTTTCTCAAGTTCAGCCTTGTTTTACAATGAAAGCCTTTGGAATATATAGGCTTAAGTGAGGAAAACCTCATGGTTCAACTTGCCATCCTATTGGCCTAATCAAAATATCTAAACTTGTCCTTGAGGCTTTGCAAAGCACAAGGCACAAAATATCTCATAAAATATTTAGAAAATGCTAAAAAAGGAAAAATAATTGACTTTGCATTATTTTCCATGTGCAAAAATAGCTAAACGCACATTTGGAAAAAGCAATTTTTGAAGGTTCAAAAATTACAAAAATACTCAAAATTTCTATCAGCAAAAGGTCCCCTGACTTGCTGGAAACATTTGGTAGCCTTCTCAATGTCAAAACGAGGCTCATGATAGCTCGTTGGAAAGCTCTGAGTGTCTACTTTCTAGAAAAACTGAAATTTTTCCAATACGATGCCTGGAAGTCTTCCAAAACTGCACCTGTGTGTAAAAAACCAAAAATTTACAGTCTGCTGATGGACCGGGCAGAGTGTGACAAAAGCAAGAATTTTTCGCCATTTTGAGGGGGAAAATTATCTCCAAATGTCCTAAAAATCGCTGAGGGTATGCTCCTGAAATTATGGCATCCAATGATACCATTCACCTCCTTTGACGAATCCCCAAAATGAAATGGCGAATTTCACGAGTTTTGACCAAAAACTCAAAAATGCCAAAAAACCAAAATATGTCAAAATGCGCCCAAAATCGGTGAGTATGACCCTCAAGGGTCCCTATCAACATGCTCTGAAACATAAGCCAAAATTTCAAGTCCTGATATGTCTTTCTTCCCTTTCTGTGCCGGGCGCTTCCCTTTAGCCTCCTTTAGTTTCTCACTGTCATGTTGCTCCTTTTGATATCACTGTTTGATATTTGATTCATTTGCCTCAATGCTGTGTGAAATGTTTTCTGTGATATCAGGTCCCTTGTTCCTTCATAATGCTACTTTTTCCCCTTGGTATGCAACTCAATAAGTAAACTTCAAGGACAAAAACACAGTCAATCAAGATACACAGTCAAAGTGATTTTTTCTGTATTTTGTGGTAAGGTCACCTTGCCTTTGGATGTCTTGAGGACAACAGTATAACCTTGTTTTTTTAGGCAAAGGCAAAACCACAATATTCTTATTTCAAAACACTATTCTCTTCTTTGTGTGCCTTTTAACAAGTATATTTCGACACTATTACACATTCAAACAAGGCATGTACATAGTCAAAGATCACTGTTTTTAAAGGATAAGGTGACAGAGCCTGTTTGTGTTTTTGATGTGGTCACAAAAAGTCTTATAGCATTCAAACAACAATAACATCCTCATCAAACAAAAGACTGCCCTTCTTATACTTTACTGTTCATCATACCCAGTTTTTCTCTACACACCTGTAAACTACAAAGGTAGCTTTACTCACTGACTGTGCTCTATGGAATGGAAAATCAAAACCCTGTTTTTGCTTTTCACCCCACAGAGGGAAATTTCGAGCAATGACCAAGTAACCTATGTATGGTTACTGCAGTTTAAATTCGGACCACTGCTTCTTTTTAAACTACTGAGTTTCTACTTTTAAATCAATGCTTCCATCTTTCAATATTCCTTAGAAGGCAGTTTCATGGGCTTATCACAGTAATAAGAACTCTCATTCTTACTGTTTCACCTTTAGTAAGCATAAAACACAGAAAATATTGATCTTTTAAAAAAAACCGTCAACCCTTCCAAGCACTGCATTCTTTATTGCATAAGGCTGACAGAAGTCATGTTTTTCATCTCAGTTTTGAGGGCAACTTTAAGTTTTTTGGGACAAGAATGGCCACCCCCCTTTCAGCAATCTGTAACAACCACCCTCAAATCTTTTCACACTGATACACTTTGACTTGCACCAAGGGTTTCATTGTTTCCACCATTACTTAGTCCTTTGATAAACGAGGCATATGATTACCCTTTAGAATTTTAAACATACCAAGAAGGCACATGAAAACCTTGAAAATTTGGTGGTAGTTGTTGTTGAGGAGTTGGAGCAGCGTTTCTGAGCTTTTGGAGGCGTTTTGAATCATAAATATGTGCGCGGCACGTTTTTCAATGAAATCGCCGCGCTGCTGGGTTACTGTCGGGTCGACGTGACCCAAACCTACAGGCGCACCGCGCGCCTGTGTATTCCTTTGTAACAAGTCAACCTGAGCGCGCTGCGCGCATTTCCAGGCGCGCCGCGCAGCCTTGGACCTTCAAAACTTCTGCAAATCGCTTGAAATATTTCTTTTCTGGTCTTGTGGACAGTAATAAGAGTGTTGTTTGTGTATGGAGATATTCAAATTGGAACGACAATAGTTCTTAACCCCTTTGAAAGCGAAAGATTCGAGCTCTTCTCACGTTCACTTGGTGGATGTTTTGAAGACTTTTTGAAAAATCCTTTCACTACCTTTTGCACCAAATTTTTTAATAAGAAGGTGAAGCTTGACTTTTGAAACAGTAGCATAGTGAGAACTCTGCTTCAGGTAAAAAATTTATGGAGGAGTTTCAAATTTCTTACACTATATTTTCACTGTTCTTTATTTAAATGATAGACTTTGCCACTGTTGACCCCTTTTAGTGTTATTTTCAACATATAACACTTTCTCAACAAAACACCAATGAGTTATGAAGCACTTATGCCATTCTGCAAGGAAGTGGATTTACTCGTTTTAAAACTCAATCTGACATTATTTTCTCTTGATGCTTTTAAGGCAACGATGCCCACTGTAAACTGATTTAACTGTTAGGTGTCCTTTGAACTCATTTTCTGACTGTAGATGCAAAATGCAGCTGCATTTAATCAGACCTTTCCACCTCTGCCCATTTTTAAAAGGGAATTTCTTCAACACTTCTTCCTTTACCCAAAAGGCATTGATAAAGTACCTTTGACCTTTTTAGAAGGAACATGTCTATATTTGCTTGAAGTTTTTCTCCAGAATCTGAAAGTATACCAACATCCTTCTTGCATATTTTGAACAACTATGTTTAGTTATGTTGCCTCTTGGGGGGAAATGAGCTCAGATTTCCTTTGTCAACTCATCAACTACTCTTCAAATTCTGTTTTGTTGGATCTGCAGACTGTCTTTTGACAAAAACCTTGTTGAGAGATAAGTTTGACCCATTGGATTGCAGTGGTACCCCTGCTTTCCTTTTGGTCTCTTTTCAGTACTTCTCTGTTTCAACTATCCCTTATTATGTATATACTTTGTCTATCAGTCAGTGAGAAAATCTAGAAATAATCACTGCCCTGGTCCACTGCTAATGAATGAAGGAGGGCCCTTCACTTGGAAAAATATCTGATGTTTTGTCAACCTTCTGTCCCAGCCATATGAAGGCTGCCTGATGAACATATTGACAATGATTTATTTCACACATGATGGCAGGCAAACAAATTGTGAAGAACACTACTGCTCTTACCTCTGCTTTCAATCATTACTTTTCTTTTAGAAAAACCCTAGTCACTGTCTTATTGTTAAAAAACAAATCTGTCCTACAGTCAGTTGCAAATCTTTTAAACCAACCTTTGGCCATCGCCCTCTACTTATAGATGAAGGAGGCGCTTTAACCCTCTGCTTATAGACGAAGGAGGTTCTTAGCCATGTGATGTTAATATCCCTTGATAGTGTTTTTTTTCTTATACTATCCTTTCAGGCTTTGAATGAGGTTGAAAGAGCTTGATGAGAAACTCTTTGCCCTGTAGATGCAGCTCAGGTTTAGGATCACATTGAGAAGCAACTGTCTTCTCATGTGGCGCCAAAATTTTCTTCTGAGATGCTGGTATGTTTCATGTCCTTGAAAGATCCACCAAACACTGCAAAACACCTAAAATCAGCTTGAGATTATGGTCTATGTATTGCTGAGACTTAAGGGTGTATTAGTGGCACGACTTAGGGCTGTGACCAACTTATTAGCAGAGTGGGAGGTCTGTTATGACTGGTCTACAGCAGATGGAGGTTGTTGGCTCTTGGATAGTTTTCCAAGGGCGAAATGTCTTAAAGCGCCACTTCCTAACTTAGGGGAGACTGTTTGAATAGATTTGGATTGTCTCTTTAGAGCTGATGGGAAGACTAGTATGGCTGAGGCAAGGTAGGATTTGATAATGAGGTTTCATGTCGTCATGGGTGGACTGAAAATTAGGAGGGCGAAAAAATTTTTATGGGTGTTTTCCCAGCTGGAAAATATGACAAATTTTTGGATCAGCTGCTAGAAAACTTGGCTGTGAGAACTAGTCATCACTAACAAGTGAAAAATACTGATGACTAACAGTGGCTCCATTTGGGTAGGGTAGCTCCTTTTCAGGAGGTGTCCAGAATTTCAGATTTCTGGCTTATGAAGACCAGTGCCTTACCCATTGGCACAAAATTTCATTCTTCTTTGATACTATTTCTAAAAAGTGACAACGTGATTAGCATCAACGATATTTCTACCTACCCCACTGTCTTTCCTAACATTTTTTTCTTCTTTTTTGGCGCATTTGAACTAGCAGCCTTTTGACAACATATTTTTCTTTTTGTAAAATGAACCTATCTATTTCTACACTTATATCTGCCGGGAGTTCAGATTAAACTGATGAACTCCTTCATTACTCTACCTATGCTAGATCAACTGTCAAGATTAAGCTGTTTGACAGGATTTTGTTCTCTAATCTAAAACACGAAATTTAAAAGATGATCAAATCAGGATTAGACAGTCTGATTTGTCATGCATTTGTGGCATAAAAGACAAGCTGCACACAAATATTATTTTGCATAAAATGGAAATCTAGAAAAACAGGGCTAAGATGTACAATGTGTTTTCCATCCCTGCTTCCCTCTTTAGTTCTGTTTTGGGCGTGTGGAACCAGTATCTTTTCCTAATCTACTCTCTTTGATAAGTCAATCTTACACAATGTTGACCATCTTTTTCACTCACTAACTTATCAACAATTAAATTTAAACATGTTCAGCTATGATTAGGCTAGATAGATGAATAAGACATTTGAGTACAAGTAGCGGCATTTAGACTTGCGCGCTTTCCGAAGGACTATTTTTTGGAACATGGGGCCTTTTTCCTATTTTTCAACCGCCCTCTTTTCTATCTTTTACTTTTTTTGACTTTTCTGTTTATCTATTTTTCAAACAGTGGTATATACAATGAATGAAAGTGTTTCAAACTCAAAAATCTTGGAAATGGCGAAATTTAAGCATCTTATCCTCGTAAGGATCTCCTATCACTCTCGGCCCACTCAACTCCTGAAAAGAGAAATTTGGAAAGTTTTCTCTTTCTAACATGACATAGGGATTCATGCAAGAATCCCTAAACAAACCAGTATCTTCCCGTTGTACTTCTTTGTATATATGAATTCCACTCCTTTCTTTATTGTACATCTTCCTTAAGTAATGCATATACTCTTGGTCATTTTTGAAATAAATAATGACATCGTCAAGGTATGCAAAAATGCAGAAATTCAGGACTGGAAACATGGCTTTTATGAGCATATTTTTGATATCAGGTGGTTTTGCAATTCTGAGTCTGAAACTAGAACTACCTCCAGCATATTGAAAAAAGTCTTCAAGTTGTCTACTTTGCAAGGGAATATTTTGACTATAACCTGAAACATCATCTTGCAAAAACATATGATTAAAAAAACATTTCATCGGTATACAATGATCTTGGGTAGAAAGGAAAAAATTTATGTTATAGGGATGTGCATTAGTTTTTCTAGAATCGAAAAAGACCCTATGACCAGTTATTTTATCTCTGATTATTACTGATTGGTTCAGATTTTTATATTTTCTCTTGTCGAAGTTGTTTTTTGAAGGAATGTTAGTGGCATAGTGTCTTCCTCTGTATCCCCTGTGTGAAATGGTATTCTACATGAGATTGTTAATTCTAGCATTTCTAATTTTTTGGTGAAAAGACAGAATATGAGCCAATTCAAGTAACTCAGGTATGTTTGGACTGCATCTATCATCTCTGCTCATAAGAAGTTTATCAGGGATTTTTTCTGGATTTTGAGTTGTTATGGCTACGGTCAAAGTTTCATTTGCAGTGGAAGAGTCATGTGGTGGTAAGTCTTTGAGGTATGGTAGAAACATTAAACTTCCCTGCTCCTGAGTTCCAAACAGGTTTGTGATGTGTAAGACTTCTAATGCCTTTACCCTAAGAAAGTTTCCGAAGGTCACTGCTGATGTTTGACTGAGGTTTGAGCAATTCGCTTGATAGTACATGAGGGTTTGTGCTTCTTGCTCAATTCCTATTTCAGAAGGAACATACCTACTTTCCTCAAGACACAGCTGCCTATGATCATGGTAGTTTTGAGTATCTAGTTCATCATAGAGAACTAGGGGTAGCTGATGTGGTGGGTCTAAGTTTGCCTAAGTTTCTTCTTATTGTTCTTTAATGTCCTCATCAGTATAGAGAATAAAAGAGTTCAGGTCGGAATGCACGGAATACATTGGAATATTATCTGGTCTCTCTTGGCTACTAATCATGTATTTCATGTGTGACTCTCGATAGAGTATTCTTGTTTGGTCAAACACAGGAATGGTGGCGAAAGACATATCCAGTTGAATGTTCCCTTGGAGCTTGGCTCCCTAAGATCTGGATAGAAGCATTCCGTACTTGGGGGGAATGTCTGCCACTACTATGTCCATGATTAGATGTTTCGCAGGTATTTGGGCCAGACTAAAACAAAGGTCTTTGATCAAACCTAGGCATTTGACTCTACTTGAATCGAATGAATACAAGTCTTTGTATGGTCTTGTGATTTCCAGACCTAGTCTTTCCATTACAACCTTCGGCATAAGATTATGCGAGGCGCCGGAGTCTAGCATGGCATTGTGAAGGATTTGGTCGTGGATATTTAAACTGGTGTAAAAGGGAAGAGTAGCTCCCTCTTGGAATTTTCCTTCTACTTTCGGACCAAACAACACTTCAGGGGTGTCATCAGCTAGATTAAGGGTGTTGGCATCACTTCCCATATTTAGGACTTTCAACACTTGGGACTTGTAAGAGTTTTGGGTGATCAGATCGGTAAGAGGCATGGTGATCTTAATCTTGGCGATCTCGCCCTCAAAGCTAAAAGGCAGCTGGAGTTTGGACATGTTTGTTTCAGCTTTTTCAACCATGACCTTCTCTATGTTCTGAGTTTGCTGGGTCTGTTTCAGGATTTTTTTCGCCACAGCCACTTCGGGAATACTTGTGGAAGTACTAGGAGTATCTGAATTAGGGTTAGTTTGGGTAATTCTATCCTTGTTTTGTTCATTTTTCCCAACTATGATTTTGTTGCTGTTGACTACTTTCTTAAGGATGGTATTAGTGGTTTTAGCAGTGTCCGAGCTTCTTTTCTTGGAGTTATCTTGATTTTTCCCACTTCTAAGGTCATACTGCCTATGAGCTTCTATTATGGCATTCTAGAAGTCTATGGCAGGATCGTCGTGATCTTCATAGTTGGTTTCGTCCTGATTTGGAGAGAAGAATGATTGTTCTTCTTCCGTGAGATACACCTCACTCTCATTATCAGACCCTATGAGGTTCAAATGACTTTCATCAATGGGTTCTGTATCCCTATCATCTTCTTCCACATAATTTTCATTGAATGGTGGCCTAATTTGTTGGTCATTTTCCCTGGGTCTTTTTTGAGGCTGCTCCCTCCTAAAATTTTGGTTCCGATTTCTGATTGGAGGGTTTGGCTGATTGTCCCTAATAGGGGCCTTTTCATTTATCCTTTCCCACATTTTGGCCATGGTCTTGACTAAGTCATCTATTCTAGGATCTAGGGAAGGAGATGAAGTGGAGACCTCATCTCTATATGTGACTTTTCTTTCTGATCTAGTCCTAGCTCTTTTTTCTGCTAAGTTGGCTTCTACTTTTATGGCTATTTGTTGCATTTCCTCTAAAGTAGGGGGATCCTTGTCTCTCAAATGATATGTCATGTCTAGATCAAAACCCTCGGGGAATTTCGCTAAGGCTAAACCAAGTGGGGGTTTGAAGTGAGGTGGGAGGGAGTTATACACACTGTTGAACCTAGTGCAGTAAGCCTGGACACTTTCCCCATTTTCCCGTTTTAGGTTGTTATATTCTGACAGGATTTGAATAGGGTTCTTTCGGACTTCCCACCTATTTCTGAAGACTTGACATAGTTCTAGGATGTTGTGGATGGTGTTTGGAGGCAAGCTTTTGAACCATGTTTTGGGTTCCCCACCCAGGCTTTGGGCGAATATTCTCATTCTGACGGTCTCGTCTTGTACTTCCAGGTATTCAAAAGCATCGCTAATCCTACTTATATGCTGTTGAGCTGTGGCAGTGTCTTCTCTGGTAAAGTGTGGGATTTTGTCTTGATATTTATTTGGGAGAGGAGCCAAAGGTAGTGGCAACACCAAAGGTGCGTACCAGGCTGCCATGACGGGAGCTAATGGATGATGTACAAGATGAGGGCTTGTGGGATGGGCTGAGGTGGTTTGAACAGTAGTGGTTCGGATAGGTGTGGCGGATGTACTTGGACTAATGACCTGGTTTTGAGCAGATCTGGGATGGTATGAGCCAAAGTGATGGAGAAGCTGAAAGTCTGGGGGTGTGGAAGGTGAGGCTTCTCTACTAGGACTCTGTGGTGGGTCTAGGGGTTCAAGATCGATAGAGTTTATATTACTATGTGATTTGCTTCTAAAAAGAGTTTTTGCTGACTCTAATTTAGAAGGTGAATCTGGTAAGATAGTGAGATTTTCAGGTACTGATCTTGTTTTACGGATGGACCTATTGGTAGCTAGATTGTCAGTTTCGGAAACTTGCCACAGAATCTTCTCTGGGTCATCTACTATGATAGGGGGATTTGGGTTTGGGTGAGATCTGGTGTAAATTCTTCGTGAAGCCAGATTTTGAGTCTAGAGTTTTAGAGAGGGTGGTATTTGTGAAAGCTTCAGATGGATGACCTCTCTAAGGTTATACTAAAGTGAAGGATGGTCAAAACCAAAAGGATGAACTAGTGGAGTCGCCATGTGGATTTTATGAAAACTATGGTCCACCGCTGATAACTAAGGTAAAGCCAATCTGGAAATGTTTTGGGGTTTTTCTGAGTTTATGTGCAGCCTATGGTTTGTCTAAAGTATTCTAAACTTGCTTCGGCACTTTGCTAGGGTGGCGAGAACAAAAAGAGTTTACTCAAAATGATTTTATGGACTGCTTGCTTGTTTAAGTATCTAAAGGACCAAAGAGTTTATAAGAGTTTGCTAGACTGTCATGTACTCAATGTCCCACCATCTCCCGCTATGTTAGTGAGCGATGGGATAGGTTGATTGGATAGTAACCTAGAGTTCGGTAAAATAGTAAGGCCTACTGGAGGCTAGTGGAGTCGCCAGGTGGATTTTTAATTTTTTTGAGGTATATGTGTATGGTCCACCACCAGTACTGACAAAAACCAATCTAAGGGATTTTTTTGGGGTTTTCTGAGTTTTTATGTGCCTACGAGGTTTGGAAGAGTTTCCTATGACTGACTCATCATTTTGCTAAGATGGTGAAGGGGCTATTTTCTACTCTTCGGACAACACTTAAGTTTTCTAAGTTTGAATGAGACTTCGAGAGTTACTAAGGAGTACTTAGATTGTCACTAACTCAGAAGGTCCCACCGTGATCGCCATTATGTTAGTGAGCGGTGGGATAAGTCAATCAGATAGTATTCTTAGGGCTGCTTAAGGTCTAGGGAATCTAAGTTTGTTTAATACTCAGAGTCCCACCGTGATCGCCATTATGTTAGTGTGGCGATGAGGTGGCTCAATGGTAGGTGTGCTTAGTTCAAAAAGGGGCTTTCCGTGAGTCTTGCAAGATATTCAGATTAAAATGAAGTCAGAAAAGTCCCACCGTGATCGCCATTATGTTAGGGTCTCGTGATTTGGCTGATTGGCAAGCCAAATGACAGTGTAACATCAAACCAAGCTTTGGAGCCCAAGGACCTAGCCTTCCTGGACACAGAGAGGGCTCTCTCTATGTGTGTAAGGGATATCTGTGTGTTTGCTTATTGTGTTCTGATTTTAGGCTAGTTATGAAGTAAGTTTTTTGGTTTTGGTTTTTTAAGTTGTGAGGGATGAAACTGATCAAAGATACGAGATAGGTAAAAAGATGTCAGATCAACTGGGCTATGGGGTCGAAAAGGTCAAGAAAGCTATCAGACGGTGATACAAGGCTGTTGAAGGGCCGATTTGATTCAAGGTAGAAAGGATCTTTGGGGAAAATGGAGTAAATGGACATCAATTTTGTGAACAACAAAGAGTTTCAAGCATAACTAGTTCAATAGATAACATAAACATGGTAGGGCAAACCATTAATCATGCAAAATGTAACTACAAGCTAATCAATACATAGAAATAAACATTCAAGCCATGCATAGAAGTATAAGACCCTCTAACTTTGGGAAATGGCTATCAGACTTTGGGGAAAACACTTAAGGAAGACAAACAACTTAACTTACTATGCCGGAACGCCTAAACACAGTACTTCAAGTCATTGGGAACTTTGAACAACAAGATTCGCATAGTTTTAGGCAAAGGGCTAGATCGGAACTAGGCCTCCTTGGTTCAACAAGATGATAATCTAATCAGTCAAAGAGAAATTTCATGGATGGAACTATAGCTAGCCATAGGTAAGCAGGGCATATCGTAAGTCATACTTAGCATGTATAGAACTATGAATGAAACAAGCAACAATATCCTCAAGTTGTTAAAGAGCAATTAAGAATTCTTTAATGCAACTAAGGAAGAAGAAAAACATGAAAGCTATGAAGATTCAGGAAATTTGAGGTGCCTCCATGGGCATATCTCAAATTTGTTCTCTACCAATCTATAGCAAGCAAGAAACATGTATTCATGAATGAAAACTAGAAGACAACAACAAATAAAGAGACACTATACCATTCTACCAAGTCATGGAATCCAACAACAATCCTTCTTCATTCATCCAAGAGCATCCAAGAGGCAATCCAAAATCCTAAGACAAGTATTTCTTCCAAAGCTTATATGAACATATATTGCTTCTCTTCTCAAGTTCAGCCTCCTTTTACCATGAAAGCCTTTGGAATATATAGGCTTAAGTGAGGAAAACCTCATGGTTCAACTTGCCATCTTATTGGCCTAATCAACATATCTAAACTTGTCCTTGAGGCTTTGCAAAGCCCAAGGCACAAAATATCTCATAAAATATCTAGAAAATGCTAAAAAAGGAAAAATAATTGACTTTGCATTATTTTCCATGTGCAAAAATAGCTAAACGCACATTTGGAAAAAGCGATTTTTTGAAGGTTCAAAAATTACAAAAATACTCAAAATTTATATCAGCAAAAGGTACCCTGACTTGCCAGCAACATTTGGCAGCCTTCCCGATGTCTAAACGAGGCTCATGATAGCTCGTTGGAAAGATATGAGTGTCTTCTTTCCAGAAAAACTAAAATTTTTCCAATATAATGCCCAGAAATCCTCCAAAACCTCACCTGTGTGTAAAAAACCAGAAACTTACAGTCTGCTGATAGACCGGGCAGAGTGTGCAAAAAGCGAGCATTTTCGCCATTTTGAGGGAGAAAATGATCTCCAAATGTCCTGAAAATCACTAAGGGTATGCTCCTGAAATTATGGCATCCAATGATACCATTCTCCTCCTTTGACGAATCCCCAAAATGAAATGGCAAATTTCACGAGTTTTGACCAAAAACTCAAAAATGCCAAAAAACCAAAATATGTCAAAATGCGCCCAAAATCGGTGAGTATGACCCTCAAGGGTCCCTATCAACATGCTCTAAAACAGAAGCCAAAATGTCAAGTCTTGATGTGTCTTTCTTCTCTTTCCGTGTCGGGCGCTTCCCTTTAGCCTCCTTTAGTTTCTCACTGTCATGCTGCTCCTTTTGATATCACTTTTTGATCTTTGATTCATTTGCCTCAATGCCGTGTGACATGTTTTCTGTGATATCAGGTCCCTTGTTCCTTCAGAATGCTGCTTTTCCCCTTGGTATGCAACTCAATAAGTAAACTTCAAGGACAAAAACACAGTCAATCAAGATACACAGTCAAAGTGATTGTTTCTGTATTTTGTGGTAAGGTCACCTTGCCTTTGGGTGTCTTGAGGACAACAGTATAACCTTATTTTTTTAGGCAAAGGCAAAACCACAATCTTCTTATTTCAAAACACTATTCTCTTCTTTGTATGCCTTTTAAAAAGTATATTTCGACACTATTACACAGTCAAACAAGGCATGTACATAGTCAAAGATCACTGTTTTTAAAGGATAAGGTGACAGAGCCTGTTTGTGTTTTTGATGTGGTCACAAAAAGTCTTATAGCATTCAAACAACAATAACATCCTCATCAAACAAAAGACTGCCCTTCTTATACTTTACTGTTCATCATACCCAGTTTTTCTCTACACACCTGTAAACTACAAAGGTAGCTTTACTCACTGACTGTGCTCTATGGAATGGAAAATCAAAACCCTGTTTTTGCTTTTCACCCCACAGAGGGAAATTTCGAGCAATGACCAAGTAACCTATGTATGGTTACTGCAGTTTAAATTCGGACCACTGCTTCTTTTTAAACTACTGAGTTTCTACTTTTAAATCAATGCTTCCATCTTTCAATATTCCTTAGAAGGCAGTTTCATGGGCTTATCACAGTAATAAGAACTCTCATTCTTACTGTTTCACCTTTAGTAAGCATAAAACACAGAAAATATTGATCTTTTAAAAAAAACCGTCAACCCTTCCAAGCACTGCATTCTTTATTGCATAAGGCTGACAGAAGTCATGTTTTTCATCTCAGTTTTGAGGGCAACTTTAAGTTTTTTGGGACAAGAATGGCCACCCCCCTTTCAGCAATCTGTAACAACCACCCTCAAATCTTTTCACACTGATACACTTTGACTTGCACCAAGGGTTTCATTGTTTCCACCATTACTTAGTCCTTTGATAAACGAGGCATATGATTACCCTTTAGAATTTTAAACATACCAAGAAGGCACATGAAAACCTTGAAAATTTGGTGGTAGTTGTTGTTGAGGAGTTGGAGCAGCGTTTCTGAGCTTTTGGAGGCGTTTTGAATCATAAATATGTGCGCGGCACGTTTTTCAATGAAATCGCCGCGCTGCTGGGTTACTGTCGGGTCGACGTGACCCAAACCTACAGGCGCACCGCGCGCCTGTGTATTCCTTTGTAACAAGTCAACCTGAGCGCGCTGCGCGCATTTCCAGGCGCGCCGCGCAGCCTTGGACCTTCAAAACTTCTGCAAATCGCTTGAAATATTTCTTTTCTGGTCTTGTGGACAGTAATAAGAGTGTTGTTTGTGTATGGAGATATTCAAATTGGAACGACAATAGTTCTTAACCCCTTTGAAAGCGAAAGATTCGAGCTCTTCTCACGTTCACTTGGTGGATGTTTTGAAGACTTTTTGAAAAATCCTTTCACTACCTTTTGCACCAAATTTTTTAATAAGAAGGTGAAGCTTGACTTTTGAAACAGTAGCATAGTGAGAACTCTGCTTCAGGTAAAAAATTTATGGAGGAGTTTCAAATTTCTTACACTATATTTTCACTGTTCTTTATTTAAATGATAGACTTTGCCACTGTTGACCCCTTTTAGTGTTATTTTCAACATATAACACTTTCTCAACAAAACACCAATGAGTTATGAAGCACTTATGCCATTCTGCAAGGAAGTGGATTTACTCGTTTTAAAACTCAATCTGACATTATTTTCTCTTGATGCTTTTAAGGCAACGATGCCCACTGTAACCTGATTTAACTGTTAGGTGTCCTTTGAACTCATTTTCTGACTGTAGATGAAAAATGCAGCTGCATTTAATCATACCTTTCCACCTCTGCCCATTTTTAAAAGGGAATTTCTTCAACACCTCTTCCTTTACCCAAAAGGAATTGATAAAGTACCTTTGACCTTTTTAGAAGGAACATGTCTATATTTGCTTGAAGTTTTTCTCCAGAATCTGAAAGTATACCAACATCCTTCTTGCATATTTTGAACAACTATGTTTAGTTATGTTGCCTCTTGGGGGGAAATGAGCTCAGATTTCCTTTGTCAACTCATCAACTACTCTTCAAATTCTGTTTTGTTGGATCTGCAGACTGTCTTTTGACAAAAACCTTGTTGAGAGATAAGTTTGACCCATTGGATTGCAGTGGTACCCCTGCTTTCCTTTTGGTCTCTTTTCAGTACTTCTCTGTTTCAACTATCCCTTATTATGTCTATACTTTGTCTATCAGTCAGTGAGAAAACCTAGAAATAATCACCGCCCTGGTCCACTGCTAATGAATGAAGGAGGGCCCTTCACTTGGCAAAATATCTGATGTTTTGTCAACCTTCTGTCCCAGCCATATGAAGGCTACCTGATGAAAATATTGACAAGGGTTTCTTTCACACATGATGGCAGGCAAACAAATTGTGAAGAACACTACTGCTCTTACCTCTGCTTTCAATCATTACTTTTCTTTTAGAAAAACCCTAGTCACTGTCTTATTGTTCAAAAACAAATATGTCCTACAGTCAGTTGCAAATCTTAAAACCAACCTTTGGCCATCGCCCTCTGCTTATAGATGAAGGAGGCGCTTTAACCCTCTGCTTATAGATGAAGGAGGTTCTTAGCCATGTGATGTTAACAGCCCTTGACAGTGTTGTTTTTCTTCTACTGTCCTTTCAGGCTTTGAATGAGGTTGAAAGAGCTTGATGAGAAACTCTTTGCCCTATAGATGCATCTCAGGTTCAGGATCACATTGAGAAGCAGTTGTCTTCTCATGTGGCGCCAAAATTGTCTTCTGAGATGCTGGTATGTTTCCTGTCCTTGAAAGATCCACCAAACACTGTAAAACACCTAAAATTAGCTTGAGATTATGGTCTATGTATTGTTGAGACTTAAGGGTGTATTAGTGGCGCGACTTAGGGCTGTGACCAACTTTATTAGTAGAGTGGGAGGTCTGTTATGGCTGGTCTATAGCATATGGAGGTTGTTGGCTCTTGGATAGTTTTCCAAGGGTGAAATGTCTTAAAGTGCCACTTCCTAACTTAGGGGAGACTGTTTGAATAGATTTGGATTGTCTCTTTAGAGCTGATGGGCAGACTAGTATGGCTGAGGCAAGGTAGGATTTGATAATGAGGTTTCATCTCGTCATGGGCAGACTGAAAAGTAGGAGGGCGAAAAAAATTTTATGGGTGTTTTCCCGCCTGGCAAATATGAAAAATTTTGGGTCGTACTGCTAGAAAACTTAATATAATCTAGCTAACACTAACAAGTGAAAATAATGATGACTAACATTATGTACTAGTGTTCTCTTTTTATCCAAGAAGAGATAGAAGAATAGGTTGATGCTCATGTTCTACCTTCCCAAAAAGGCCCATTGCCTGATAGTACTCCTATTGAGCAAAATGATGACCTTCAAATAGAATTCAACCAAACTAATCAAGATATATCAGGATTGCTGGAAAATCAATCTGATGATCTAATGTGTATGATTGATGGCATTCGTTCTTTTGAAGATTTTCCTAAGTATGATCAGTATGATGATAATTATGTTCTCCAAATTCAAGCTAACCTCACAGAGCAATCACTAGCTAGTTTGTGGGATGAGGAAGTTCAGTTTCAGCAACTCAAATACAGTGATTAGACAATACACATAAAATATGGGAGTGAAGAAGAAAGTTCAGAAATATTGAAAGAAAGTTCTATACCATTATGCTCTAAAGCATTTTAGTTTTTAAAGGATGAAAAACCCCTAGAAATCTATGAGGTTCCATTAAAACCCATATATAAATTGCAGCAATCTTTAAAAGTTTTTCATGATCAAATAGCTAATGTGATGAATGATAAATGCAATCAAAATATTTCTCCATTAACTAACTCTAAGCTTCAGTATCAAGAGGATAAAATTTTCAGCAGACATGCATGTCCATTAGTAAAAATATCATCACAAAGCTTATCTGAAAATCTGAAATTATCTCATAACAATCATAGGTTGATTTTGCAAGGAAATAAAGTTAAAAATGACAATTTAGTCTCATGGCATGGAGGCCATTCAAAATAGACGTACATTTCCTTGAATTAGTTGAACATTTGTACATATACCTCAGAAGATCCTGTTGTACAATTTCTAGAGTCAACAACGAAAATCAAGTATTTCCTTATTCTCTCATTTGTTGACAAATTTATAATAGGTTGCAGAATTAGAGCTTTGATAATAAAAAAGAAAATGCATCAAAATATATAAAAGTACATAATGCTTGAATGGTTGCATTGGATGTTTCATTTTCCCTATCTAGTAGTTGGACAACTGATTAGAGTAAGTAGGTAGGATTTCAGCTTATTTCATTTTTCATTTTTCAGCTAGTTTGAAATAATTCATTAAGATTTGAAGCCAAGAAAAGGGCCCTAAGATATTGATAACTTAGTAGTTTGTTTTTAAGGTTGTAGCACATTTTAGTCTCAGATTACATTCCAGTTTGTAGAAAAAGGTGTAAATTCAGTTCAAAAGTTTTTCAAACACAACATATGCATGTTTGGGATTGACCCAATGGATCAATCTACTAGTCTCAAAGTTCTTGGCATATCACAAGGAGATGTCATCCCCATGTGGAACCACTATTAGGGTCCTATAATAATAGGATTCATAATTTTTGAATTGACTTTGATAATCTTGTAGATATGTACATACCTTGCTTTCTGCAAGTTGTTTTCCCATATTTGAAAATAATAAAAAAATGAAAAGAGGGTAAAAGTCTTAAAAGAAGATCAAAGGACTTACAAAAAATAGACCCAAAAAACAAAAAAGAGATAAGAATAAGACATGAAATTGAGCAAGTCAAAATGCCACTACTTTTACTTTACTGCAAGAATAATGATTATGTGCAGCTTGTTCAAAATGGCATAATCCGTGATAAGTTAAATAGTTTAATCTTAATTTTTCATGCTTTGAATTTCATGTTTTAAATAGAGAATAAAGATATGTCAAACAGTTTAAACTTGACATATCAAAAGATAGTTAGCGAATAAATGAGGAGCTCAACAATTTAATTTGAGCCCTCGGATGAAATAAGGTTAGACTTAGATAGTTTTCATGCTTTGAAAGAAGAATGAATTTAGGGTTACAAGCTTAAATGCACCTATGAAAATGAAGTAAAAAATGTTAGAAATAATGATGGGTAGGTAGAAATCAATTGTGCAAGACATGTAATAAAGCATCATTGGGCAATAATTGTAGGTTTTAACCCTATAAAAAAATTATCTGCAAATGAATCTTAAAAACAAAAAATAAACAATAGCGAGAGCATAAAACATAAAACAGATAAACACAGAGATTTTCCCCTGGATCCCAAATCGGGACGACCATCTTGACTTTTCATTATATTCCTTTTAGTGTTACAACACATATATATGCCGAAGCATACATAAACCCCAATCCATTAACCCTAGATTAGAACATAACCATAGTTCCCTTAACTAGATCTACAAAATACCAGGGGCCAAAAACCATCGTACCCCAAAAACATGTGCAAACCCATGCACAAAACCATGGGCAGATCCGCCCATTGGAAAATAAGGACAAAAAATAATTTCTGGGGCACTGCCTCGGAACCTGATAGTGGGGGTTGTTGCCCCCCTGTGACCCCCCTAACATTGTGCCCAACGCAACGTACATGGGGGGCTATCGCCCCCCCTGTGACCCCCCCGTGCATGATTAGTCGTGGAAAGAATATAATGCAAACCCAACATTCTCCCACTTGTTGTTTTCTTTCCACAAGGGGCCATAGGATAGCTGAGTCATTAGTCCAACTTTGCAACACCCATTTTTTCTCTACACGAAGAGAACTTTTGAGTTCTCACAAACTTTCTCAATGCATGTGCAACATTCTTCAGTGTGTCCACCTTTACTAGCAACACCCTTTTAGCTTCAACCATATCTCTCACAAAGTGATATTGAACATCAATGTGCGTTGTCTTTGAATGATAAGCAGGGTTATTAGCCAAGAAAATTGCACTTTGGCTATCACAATCTATCCTTATAACTTGCTGCACCAACCCCATACTTGAACACAATCTCTGCAACCAAACTGCTTGCTTGCTTGCATGAGTGGCAGCTATGTGTTCAGCCTTTGTAGTTGAAAGAGCCACTACAGACTGTCTTTTACTCATCCAACTAACTGCACCTCCAAATAGGCTAAACACATACCCACTTGTAGATCTTCTTTGGTCCAAATCTCCAGCCCATTCTGCATCAACAAAACGACAAATGTCCAACACTCTTTCCAATCCTGGTCTTCCTTGGTAGCACAAGCCATAATCACCAGTGCCACGAAAATATCTGAAAACTCACTTCACTTTTCTCAAATGGTCCTTCCCTTGTTTTGACATAATCCTGCTCAATACTCCCATTGTATGTGCAATGTCTGGTCTAGTATAGACCATTACATACATCAGGCTACCCACTGCACTTCCATATGGAACATGGGACATATCCTCATCTTCTTCTTGTGTCTTGGGACATTGTTCAGCGGACAACTTTGTACCTACAAGAATCAGAACATTCACCGATTTACTATCCTGCATATTGAGCCTCTACAATATATTCTCGACATAATTCCTTTGGTTTAACCAGAGCTTCCTCTTTCCCCGATCTCTCTTAATTTCCATGCCCAAAATATAGTTTGCAGCACCAATATCCCTCATGTCAAATTTGGAGAACAGTTGGGTATTCAAATCTTGGATAATTTCTTTATCATTTCCAATCAACAACATATCATCCACATACAAGACCAAATAAATAACTTGATCACCAGTTAATTTGAAATAAACACAGTGATCCTCCTTGCTTCTAGTGAAGCCAAGTCCACGTATGTAGGTATCAAATTTCTAATACCACATCCTTGGTGATTCTTTTAACCCATACAGAGACTTCTTTAACCTGCATACTAGTTATTTCTTGCCCTTCACCATAAAGCATTCAAGTTGTTTCATGTATATCTCCTCTTCCATATCCCCATGAAGAAATGTTGTCTTCACATCCATCTGTTCTACCTCAAAATAAAATGCAGGAGCAACAGATAAAAGTAATCTAATAGAAGTAACTTTGGCAACAAGAGAAAAAATATCACCAAAATCAATTCCTGGCACCTGGGACTAACCTTTTACTACCAACCGAGCTTTGTATTTCTCCACCTTGCCTTCTACATTCATCTTCTTCTTAAACACTCATTTCCTCCCGATGGGCTTCCTTCCAATCGACAACTCCACCGGATCCCATGCCTCATTTTTATGCAAGGATGCCATTTCATCAACCATATCCTCCTTCCAAAGTTTTCCATCCTTTGAATCTACTGCCTCCCTGATAGTTCTGGGATCATCATCATTTATAGTTAAAGAAAAATTTGAATAGAACGTAGATGGACTATACCTTTCTAGTTGTCTTCTTTCTTGAACTAATCTTCTCACAGTTGTAGTTTGTGGCTCTTCCTCTTCTAGGTCTTCTTCTGTTGTAGAGTCTGATTCATCCTCCTTTAGCTCAAACTCTATCTTCTTAGGTTCCTTTGGTAGGACTTCATTTTTAACAATATCATTCACCTCTCTAAACACCACATCTCGGTTTTACATAACCTTCCATGTTTCCGGGTTCCAGAATCCAAAGCTTGTAACCCTTTAAACCATCCTTATACCAAATAAATATGCACCTTTCAGATTTATTATCCAACTTTCTCCTTTCCTCCTTTGGAACATGTACATATGCATCACATCCAAATACCCTCAGATGTGAAAGAGAGGCTTTCTTACCAGTCCATACCTCATTTGGAGTCTTATCGTCCAATGCTAATGGAGGGGATCTATTAACTAAGTAACATGCAGTCTTCAGTACCTCTACCCAGAATTCTTGTCCTGACCCAGTACCACTAAGCATGCTTCTTGCCTTTTCCATCAACGTTCTGTTCATTCTTTCTACAACTCTGTTTTGCTGAGGTGTGTATGGAGTAGTCTTCTGCTGTGCTATACCACACTTCTTACAGAACTCTTCAAATTCCTTCTTTCAGAACTCCCCACCATTATCTGTCCTCAGCACCTTTATCTTCTTCTCTATCTGGTTTTCCACCAGAGCCTTAAATTCTTTAAATTTGTCAAAGACTTTAGATTTATTCCTCAAGAAATATATCCATGTATTCCATTAGAAGTCATCTATCAATGAAACATAGTACATAGACTTACCCAGTGATGGAACTGACGCAGGTCCAAACACATCACTATGCACAAGCTATAATATCTTGTTCACCCTCTTATCACCAGAAGGAAAACTCACCTGATTCTGCTTCCCATATACACAATGTTCACGGAAATTGAAATCCAGAGAGCTATTAGACATACCTTCTACCATACCATTTCCATGCAGTATCCGAAGGCCCTTCTCTCCAATATGTCCAAGCCTTTGATGCCATAGCATGGTCTTTTCTCCAGAGACTCCTAGGCTTTCCTCTCCACTTTCGAGAACCAAAAAACTGTTGCACCCAGCAATAACAGTGTTGCCCTAAAGCTTTTATAGAGTTCTAATCCCAATTCCCTGCATTAATACTAGTGCTCCCTGATCCATCTTACAGGTATCTTTCTCAAACACTTTTCTTACACCCACATCATTCATCTTGTTTACAGAAGTTAGATTTCTAGCCAATGTAGGAATGCGCAGAACACCAGGAAGTGTTCTAATCCTTCCACCTTGTAGCTTCAGCTTGACTTTTCCACGTCTAACGATTTTGGCCTTCCTATCATCACCGAAGAAGACATCACTACCATCATATTTCTCATACTCATAGAACCACTCTCTATGGGGAGTGAAGTGAAAGGATGCACTTGATTCAATCAACCATGAATCATGATCTACATGTGTATTTAAATAAGAAGCCAAATACACATCCCCACCTTCATCCAAGGTGGTTTTTTCCTCTACAGAAGGAGCATCATCAGATCCCTTTCCTTTCTCGAGAGCTTTAGATCAATCCTTTTTGTAGTGCCCTTCCTTTCTGCATTTCTAGCACACCTTTACAAACTTTCCAGGATATTTGGGTTTCCCTCTAGATTTAGATCTTCCACTTGAAACCTTATTCTTGTTTCTGTTTTGGGACCTTCCTCATATAGATAAGGCATATCCATTATGACCCTCCATATTTCTCCATCTCGTTTCCTCCGACGTCAAGGCTGATACAATGTCATCAAAATTCAAGGTAGTTGTATTGCTACCTATTGCAATAACCAGACTGTCCCATGAATCTGGTAGAGAACACAAGAAACTGATGCACTTATCTTCATCTAATATTTTAATATCAACAAATGACAGCTGACTTATCATAGTATTGAAGGCATTTAGATGCTCTGTCACCGAGTCTCCATCCGTCATCCTCAGGTTATACAGCTTTTTCTGCAAGAACAATTTATTCACTAAAGACTTAGATTGGTACAAAGTCCCTAGCTTGTCCCACAAGGTCTTCATCGTAGCTTCGCCAGATACATTCAAAAATATTAAATCTGAGACACACAACTGTATTGTGCTCTTTTCCTTCTGATCTATCTTCTTCTAGTCTTCATCTGACATTATCATTGGTTTAGTACCCAAATCTACTGTGATCCACTGATCTTTACCCACCAGTGGATCCTCCATCTTGAGCTTCCACAACTCAAAACTATGACCATTAAATTTCTCGATATTTATCTTCCCGTTTCTCACCATCTTCTTTCACCACAAGAATCAATACTATAGATCTCCCACTGAACAGGGTCTACCCTAGGCCTAAGTAAAAAACCCCTCAGCATCAAAGGCATCCCCTTGAAGCCGAAAGTTGGATTTGATACCAAATGTAGGTTTTAACCCTGTACAAAAATTATCTCCAAACAAATCTTAAAAACATAAAATAAACAATAGCGAGAGCATAAAACATAAAACAGATAAAAACAGAGATTTTCCCCTGGATCCCAAATCAAGATGACCAACTTGATTTTTCATTATATTCCTTTTAGTGTTAAAACACATATATATACATGCCAAATCATACATAAACCCCAATCCATTAACCCTAGATTAGAACATAACCATAGTTCCCTTGACTGGATCTACAAAATAACAGGGGTCGAAAACCATCGTACCCCAAAAACATGTGCAAACCCATGTAGAAAACCATGGGAGGATCCGCCCACCGGAAAATAAAGACCAAATTTTTTTCCTGAGGCGATGCCGTGGACACTGACAAGGGGGGCTACCATCCCCACTGTGACCCCCCCTATGTTTCACGCAACACAACATATAGGGGGGCTATCGCCCCCCCTCTAACCCCCCTGCGCGTGATTAGTTGTGGAAAGGATATAACACAAACCCAACAATAATTACTAATTTACCCTCTCCGACAATCATCCACTATTCTAAACCTTCAGTTAAAGAGGCTCGGAGCATTTCTCTGACTTCTGTTTTGACCGGACCCAAGGCTCCATAACTGATTGGTTAAAAGTACTAGATTCCCTACATAAAACCCATTTCATCCTCATATTCACCCTTTTCCAAGGTTATGTTTTCCTAAGTAAAATACCCTTTTACTTAGTAAAATTAAAAACCCTACATAATTAATTTCATTTTCATTCAAAAAAACACTTAAAAAAACCCACAAAATAAATTTATCCTAATTTTAAGTGTGAAAAACAAAAAAGGGACAAACTATGCTTTATTTTTCTATATTTACATTTTACTTAGTTTGAAATTATGTATTTTTCATTCATTTCATACATCACCTTTACTTTCATATTAATTTCTAACTTATATTATTTAACTCCCTATTCTTTACCCTTCCTGTATATTATTAAATCCTTTATATTTAAATAACCCCACAACCCTACTATTTAAAGTTTAAACCTATGTTAATATATCCCATGTGATGAAATAATTCTTGCCCATTATCCCATAGGTTTAAAGATATTGAAGTACCAAAATATATCCTACCCCACTATGGTTATTAAACAGTTGTCAAATTTTTATTTACCATATAGATATTAATACCCACGACAACATTATTAGTTGAAACATTTCTTAAATGTTTTAATATAAAACACATATATGACATTACCCCTCCGATATCATATAATACAAGGTTTTAACTTTAATAAATGTTTATTTATAAAGTTAAAAAACACATTCTGCCACATTGATGAACCTCGGAACCAGTCTAAATCCCGATGCAACTTCCAAAAAAAATCACGAGCGTTCGTAATTGAGCTCCCAAATCCAATGAACGAAATCCAATATCGCAAATAAAGTTGCACGATGTTAAATTTTTCATTCCTGTGCGAAATAGGTTGTTTTTCCTTTTTCTCCCTCCTCCACGTGGCTTATGTTTATTGAATCTTATCTGATTCAATTGAAACTAGTTACCACATTAAAGCCGCACGATAACCACTCACAATTTCTATCCTTTAAAGCCTGAAAACCACCCATTTATCGATGTGATTGACTTTTATTACAAGCCAGATTTAACCTAAAATGCCTAATAAACAACGAAATTTCTCCATTGATCCCTTTTCTACATTCTCCGACTGTATTTCTCCTCCTGATTAAAGAAAACCAAGCCTGTGCTTCATTTTCAAGCCCAAAACAAGTGAAAAGCCTGAAATTTCTATTAAAGAATGCTGAAAGATTCCATAAAGCTTCCAGATACCATAAAAGATACCATGAACCTGTTAAACTCCTCAAAGACTATTTCAAGGACCCATACCTACGTAAAACAGGTATTTTTCGAAGAAATCAAGCCTGTTATCAATTTAAAATGGACATTTCAAACCTGTATAAGCATATTCACTCCAAGAAATCCTTTAAAATTGTCCAAAAGAGAGGCTAAACCCTGGCAAAATTTTCGAGAAAACCCTGTTATATACTACATTCAGTTTATAAAGGAAAATATTGAGTTTACTAGTTTTTCCAAACTATATAAAACTCTAAATCAAGCCTAGAAATCCTCTGAAGGTAACCTAACCCTCTATGCTTGATTTCAAACAATGTTTAGACCAATTATCCACTAAAAAGTAAAAGAAACCCCTGTTTCTTATTTCATAACTAGTGGGAGTCTAAAATACATTTTGAAGATTGGAATTAAAGGAAAAATTCAAGGATAGAACCATATTCTACTTACTTTCATCCAAAAACCCTTGTCAAAGCCAAAAATACTTTTTTAAACCATTTAATATTACAGAAGAAACCAGAAAACCTAAAAAAAAAGAGCTCCTAAGATCTGAAGGTCAAAATTATGAGAAAACCCTTGCTATGGCTAGATCTCCTTTCAATATATTCCCTGTTCCCTAAAGTCATTATTGTCTTCCCTTCAAACCATGATTTTATTAACTAATAGTTTGATTTTTGCAGATTATTATTAGAATATGAAATTCGGCCAACGGTTTCAATACTAGTTGACAAAATTGTTTGCTCCAAATTCTCATATTTTAATTCAAAAGCTTCATTGAAAAAACAATTTGTATAAAAAGCAAGGATTAAATCAAAGTAAGAGAGAGATAAAAGAGTAATTAAATTTCACAGTGAATGGTAAAAGTGAAATAATAATTCGCAGTGACAGTGAAAATAGGAAGAGTCAAAGATCATCAAAGTTAAAGTATATCAGATAAAAGTTACAGTAAAGGTTAAAGAAAAGTTATAGAGCAGTCAAGGTAAAAAGTAAAAGTAGATATCGAGGCAGTAATGGTTAAAAAGAGATGAAAATACTTTCACCAACAATTAAATTTATCCAAAGTAAAATAAAAATAGTTAAAAGAACAAAAAGGTTAAAAGATGAAAACAGAGCAAGAAGGGACATTTTTGCGGAAGTTTCTTGTTTAAGCCATAGTTTTATAGAGACGATTTTGGACAATCCAAGATTCATTTTGGAAACCTAGAGGATGTTTATGTTTCTAATATGTCAACCTACAAAAACCTATCTCACGTTATGCATGGGTATTAAATAATGAGAGATACATGTACATCTTTATAGCCTATTTTTCATACTGTGCAAAGTTCTGTTTTACACATATTGTTGCAGAGCCTATTGTGAACAACTGGAACTGCATTTTGGGAAACTGAGAGAGGTTTATCTTAGTAACACATTTATCTAAAAAATTCTCTTTCACTCTTTACATATATATTTTGGATTGAAATATAAAGAGGTATCATTCGACCCCAAGTTTGCAGAATTTATGCAACAACATACACAAAGGAAGGAGTGAGTTAGTGACTTGGATGCCTCATCATCAACTAAGAGTTGATATCAAATTCGAATTTCTCCTCTTTGTTATCACGTATCCATAAAAAATAGTTCCAAAGAGATTCATTAGTTTGAGTGTCCTTTTATTGAGTCCTATTTATGTAAAACAATTTGAGATATTTGTAAGCCAATCTTGATATTTTTTCAAGATATTTTAGTTTAAGAATTTGTATATATACTTCATATTTTGAAGTATTATTGTGGAATAAATTGCTGAAGATTTCTATGGTCATTCTGTATTCGACTTGAAGGATTTTTTGTTTCAAATCTCGAGTAGTAGACTGGATCAGACCAATTAGCATCATATTTCAGGATTCATGTGATGAGCCATTGAAGTGAAGTATTTCCTTCTTGTCATTGTTTACCTTTCTTTGTTACATGCATCCATTATGTGTTCTAAATTTGAATGAATAAATAGGATTATTACTTTAGGATTTTTTAAAAGCAACCCGTCTTTACTATTTATCATTTCTATGTTTTCTGTTGATTTCCAAAGTAGGGAACCCTTAATGTATCCCTCTTTCATTTGACCTCTGCCTACTAATTCTCTTTTACAGATCAAAGAACCCTTCATTTCTCTTTATCCCGATCATATCAACTCACCAAACATCCTTCCCAGATATTCATGGGTTATCTATCTTGGCCTGAAAACATTTGACTTCTTTACCTTGATCCCAACTCTAATTTCTTGATTTTTGACTCCTCAGCCATTTGGACAAACAAATTTCCCACTATCCATCTCATTAGGTGATTTTTCCCACCAAATCAAAAAAATAAAAACCAAATTGCACCATCGTAACCAGCCTAATTTTTTATAAAACAAACAAACATAAATATTATATAGAGAGCCCTCTCTAAACCCTAAGAATGCTAGATCTTAGAGTTTAAAAGTTGGTATGTGGTTACCTCTAGTGTTCTTAGACTTTAAACTAAAATATCACAACTTTAGAGTTACTAGAGTGATAACAGGACTTATAACATCTCCTTAGGTGGAGATGATGGGAGAACCAGTTTCTTGAAGCACTCCTCCTCACGATGTCATGAACCTATTTTCATTATTCAAGAGTCTTCATGTGTTGGGACTTCTTTGTACGTAAGAGACCATCCATAAATTTCATTCTTGAGCCATTTCATAATTCCTTTCATTCTACTACATGGTCATCAGCAATGGAATACATCCATAGTTATTCCCTTTGAATCCATCCATAATCCCATCTATATATCATTCAAAAATAGGAAAGGAAGATTAAATAAACATTACCTCTGGGATGGTCTTTCATCATGGCATCTTCCAGTTTGCATCAAAATACTGCATACATATCGACACATAACCCAAAGATATATATATATATATATATATATATATATATATATATATTTCCAAGTGTCTCTTTCCTTTTGGACTCCATGAGAGTCTTCATATCTTTCATCGAGATATCATAGTCAAATCTTCTTGGTCTTTGGATGTTGATTTCTTTCCATTATTTCATATCGCATTATCCCTTCCTTCCTTTCTTCACACAGTTGATTCCAATGAATTTCCAATTAGAATTCATGCAGCTGTTTTGAACCACCTCATATTACATATGAGGACATATTGTGTTGATTTCATCTAGGCAAAGTGTGACTCATGGCTTCTTGCATCTTTCCAAAGGAGGACATCCCCTTTCTTTGTTGGAAATATGATGCAGAGTGTTGTCCTTGATGGCAACCCACTAAATGAAGATGAAGACATGCGACTGTTGACATGTGTTGTCCTTGATGGCAATCCACCTGATGAAGTTATGCTTGACTTGATGGACTTAGTAAATGATGTAAATCTGATGTGATATAATGTTTGATGCTGAGTGTTGTCCTTGAAAGGCAACCCATCTGATAAAGATGATGACAACTTACTTGATGAAGTTGTGCTTGATAGAATATGTTCTTGATGAACGAAATTTGATGTATCTACAGTGAGTACAGAAGGCAATGAAGAAATGATTTCAGCATGTGCTAGATTCTATGATGAAAAAGAGTATGTCTCTAGGTATACGCGGATTGGACTAGGGGAAGTCGCGTATGCACGCAGAAAAGAACGTGCCAAGTCGCGTATGGGCTAAAGCGCTCAAAAAGTGAAAAACCAAGGGTAACCACCATGGTATTGACCCATGGTATTGGGTAATGATCCGCCTAATTGACCCCGTCCAGGTAGTTTTGGGCTCATGGTATTGTTTTGACCCATGGTATTGAAAAAGGGGCTCATGGTATTGAAAAAGGATAAACCTATATAAGGAGAACAAATTCATTGTGCAGAAGATGAGTGTGGGTGCAAGATGTCTGAGCTTGAATGAATACTTCTCTATGAAGTATATCTGTATGGAAAGGGTAAAGGTTTCATGATAGATCTGAATCTATGATACACCTATGAAGAAATGATGAAGCGGGATGTCTAGATCTGAAATGTATTTGTATCTGCTAGATTTGTTTATGGAGTGATTAGATCTGTGATGAGGCGAACATCTGTCTGAAGTAAAGAGTTGAATCTGAACTGAATATCTGATATGATGAAGTATGCTGCTCTGTAATGATTGAAGATCTATACGCTACTTCGCCGTGGAGGAAGCGCGTATATACACGGCTTCAGCGAAAACCAATATGAAAATATGATGAAATGTGGCCTGCAAGTGTTGTTCTATTGAAGTTGTTGGATCCAGTGTGAAAATTGATGAAACGTGGTCCAAGGTGGTGCTGAGGGTTGTAGCCTTCAGTCAGGGGGTCGTAGCTCCCTTCCAGGTGAGGCTGGTAAACGAGATCGGGGGTCGTAGCTCCCTTCCAGGTGAGGCTGGTAAACGAGATCGGGGGGTTGTAGCTCCCTTCCAGGAGAGGCTGGTAAACGAGTCAGGGGGTTGGAGCTCCCTTCCAGGAGAGGCTGGTAAACGAGCGCAGGTGGGTGCCTGCGTGCTGGTCAAGTCTGCGCCAGCACATATGTTGTAAGATGTTTTTTCTATAATAAAATATTGAAGGCTGAGCAACTGCAGCGGTGGTTTTCTCCCGATTTGGGTTTCCACCTAAAAATCCTGGTGTTCATGTGTGATGCTTTGTGTGATCGTTTATTCTGTTCTTACTGCACATGTTTACTACTTATTGAATATCTGATGAATAAATGATGGAATGGTTTAAGTGAAGATTTAAAGACATATCTAGATCTCTGTGTATACGCTAGTTTCATAAAGGGGATCCGCGTATATACGCTAGTTTACTGAAGGAAAGTAGCGTATGGGTTTTAAGGAATGAAAAAGTAAATAGATTTGATTATGCAGTAAATACTGATTCACCCCCCCCTCTCAGTATTTTTCCCAATAATTGGTATCAGAGCAGGTCCTTGTGCAGAAGCTTGATCGCTTAAAGGAGATCCGTCGCAATGGGAAGTCAAGAAGGAGTAATGTCTATAAAGCCACCTCTATTCAATGGAAGCAATCTGATATTCTGGAAGGTACGTACAAAAGCATATCCGCAAAGTCTTGGTGCAGATGTATGGGCAATCGTGGAAGAAGGTTATCAATATCTGACATATTCTACTCTATGCAAATTAAAGAAAGAAGTATGGGAATCAATGCCAAAGCAGTTGAATGTCTTATTGGGAAGCATGTGAATCGTGGACTTGCTAGCGATGCAACATATTCTACAGAAAGATATATGGGCTCAAATAATTCTATTATATGATACAAAGGTAAAAAGTGCAAACTCCAAACTCTTAGAATTGGAATATGAAAATTTGAAGATGCATAGTGATGAGAGTGTTGCCATTTTTTTCTTCACTCTAGATGATATTGTAAATCAACAGAGAACTTGGGGTGAAACTACAACCTATACTACTCCTGTGGAAAAGGTCTAAGATCATTGACTTCAAAATTTGACTCTAAAGTTTCTGTTATTGAAGAAAGGCAAGATCTGCAAACTCTTTCTGTTGTTCAATTACATGGTACTCTGACTGCTTTTGAAATGAGACAAGGAGGTCCTTCTCAAATAAGAGAAGCTGCTTTTAAGGCATCTACAAAAGAAAAGGAAAAGGAAGTTGTCAAAGAATCCAGCTATATATCCGATGAAGAAGAAGCGAATTTCGTGAGAAAGCTCCAACTAGGTACTGGAAGATTCAAAGGTAAGCTTCCCTTCAAATGTTTTGAGTGTGGAAAAGTTGGTCATTATGCTGCTAAATGTCCTTATAGAGAAAAGCATGGTAAAGGGAATCAATTTGAAAAGAGAAAGAGTTATTATGCAAAAGAAGATGATGATGAAGTGTCCAGTGAAGATGAAGAAGATTCTGACCAAGATCTGAAAGTGCTCATGGCTAAGAAGCAAAAGAAGAAGGCTACTAAAAAAGAGATATCTCAGAAAACATGTGCAGCAGAAAATGAAGAAGATGAAACAAGTATTGATTGTTGTTCTTGTGATGCACTTTCCTGTGCATGCAATAGTGAAGATAGTAAAAGTAAAGTTTTGGATCTAAAGGAAGCTATCAAGAAAATTGAAGATCAACAAAGATCATTTAATAAAAGCGAAGCTATCTACAATGAGATGATCTCTCAAATTAAAGATCAAATAGAAATGCTAAATGGACAGGTGGAAAAGTATCAAAGGTTTCATACTTATGCATCCAATCGAATTAAAGAACTAGAAGCAGAAATCAACGATCTAAATGCAGATCTCGAAAAATCAAACAAGAAGAATGAAGGACTTGAAGCTGCAGTCATATCTCTACAAACAGATCTTGAAGCATCAAGTAAGAAGATTGAGGAACCTCTACAAACATTTGAAAAGGAAGGCCTTGAAGCAGAAATCATCTCTCTCAAAGAAGATCTGAAAAAATCAAATAAGAAGAATGAAGAGCTGGAACAAACATGTGAAGAAAACGAAAATTGGCTGAAAGAAGAGATTCTAAATCTGAAGGATCAAGTAGAAGATGGAAGAAGGAAAGAAGAAAGCATGACAAAGCAATGTCAAGCCTTGGAGGTTGAGGTAAACATTCTCAAAGGTAAATTAGAATAAAAGGTTAAACTTTTGAGGTTTCAAGATAGTACTAACACTTTGGACAATATTCTGAGTAATCAAAGGTCTCCTGCTATCAAACTTGGTCTTGGTTTCCATGAAACTGTTAAAGGTGAATCTAGCTCACAAGGAAGTGCTAAAAATTCAGAGGATGTCAATGCAAAACCTGAAGTGTTGAAAGAAATAAAAGATCGATCAACAATCATGAATTCTCAAAGAAATTCATTCAAGAACGTTGAATGTTTTAAATGTCATAATTATGGGCATGTTGCAGCAAATTGCAGGAGCAGATCATTTCAGCCACAAACAAACAGGTTCTACTCAGAAAGGTACTCTAGTTACTTCAGGGGATATTGTTTCTCATGTAACATGTATGGACATAAAGCAGTTGAGTGCAAAAGGAGAAAGATTAGAAATACTCATTATGATTCTTATGCTTATTTCTCTGGACACATGAGATGTTATTCTTGTAACAAGTATGGACATGTAGAAAAGGAATGTAGGTTGAATAGATCTGAGAAAGTGGACAATTTTCAGCACACAAATAGAAAGTTCAAACAAATCTGGAAAAGGATGGAGGACCGATCAGAAACGTAGGGAATTCTGATCCTATTGCAGTCATCCGCTTCTGAAGCTTACTTCTCTGATTGACTGCAGGAATGATGTGGGATACATTATCAGATTTAGTAATGTATCGTCACAGGGGGAGCAATGTATGATGTCTCTCATGTTTGATTTGATTATTCTGGTTATATGTATTTTTGACAGTGCATCTGGTGTGAAGAAAAGATAGGAACAGAAGGTAAAATTGCAGAAGGAGATGAAGGTGTGAAATTTTCTATATTTCACTTTCCATACGCGGGTTCTATGAAACAAAGTCGCGTATACACGCGAGTTACAACAGACACAGCCGCGTATGCATTGAGGATAATAAATTTTATCTGATAGCTGAAGATCTGGAGCAGAGGTCCAGGGGGAGCATCAGTCTGACTGCTGATGATTGCACTGTTAGCATCATTCTGGTTATATTCATGATGATGATATGATACTTGATGTCTTATGTTGAAGATTATGGATGAGTTCTGTTTGTTGAAGAGTATTCGTTGCTGAATTCAGAGATGAGGACAGATCATGCAGAGATTGTTGCTGATGACTTGCTGTTGAAGGTGTTTCAGATTGCACAAGTTAAGGAAGAGCATTGGTTCAGGGGGAGCAGCAGGTTGCATACTTATGATTGCTTATTCTTTGGTTTTTGTGATACTCATGCTCAAATGATGATAACTTGGTACATGGTTTATTATGATGAGTTTTTGAGCCCTGGTTGCTGATAAGTATCTTTTGTACTCACAGATGGATGAGTTGGATGTCATTTGATTCAGAAATAAATTATGCAGAGTGTGTTACTATGGTTGAGAGATATTTTGCCTACTTATGTTACTTCATGTTAAATCTTGAAGATCATGGTGATGTTGGACCACATAGATGATTGCTTGACACCTACGTGAAAATGTTGTTCTGATATGATAATCTCTCTTGGAAAGAGTGTATTGATGCTGCAAAGGATCTGAAGGCTTGGTTACTAATGTGCTTATGCTACAACCGTTGGATGATGCTCGAAGACACAACTACATTGTTCTAACTATCTGTAGTCCAGGGAAGCATTCAAATGTCTCGTAGTGCCAGTCGACCGCTTCGTTTCACAGAATCACGACTGCTGAAATTTAGAAGGTATCTTGGGATACGCAGGTTTCCTGAAACACAGTCGCGTATGTACGCGAGTTCCTGCACATAAAACCGCGTATGTTTGGTTGCTGACAATTTTTTGGTTGGTTCAGCATTCTTCAGCACAGCTGCAGTGCTGTTTGGTATCTCTGATACTGTTTGGTATCTCTGGTGGTGTTCCAGTTCTCATAATTCTGTTTCTAATGTTTTGATGAAGATGCCTTGATGATTTGTTGGTGGAAGTTTTCAGGATGCACAAACTAAGGGGGAGCCTTAGTCATTTGGAAAGATTACTTGGCTGCACAGATTCAGGGGGAGCATTAGCTTTGCTGAGTATAATGCATTGTTGGCATTATGATGGTTCTGAAATATGTTCTCCTTCTTGAGGACTTTCTGGTGTTGGTCTTAAATGGTCATCTTTGTAATTTGTTGAAAAGGTCTTGTTGAGACTCATGTTGTAAAATTGTAATATTCAGTCATGTAAGGACTTGTCAAGTTTGTAAACCCACTTGGTTGGGTAGCTGAGTCAAATTTGTAAACCCACTTGGTTGGGTAGTTGAGTCTCATATGTAAATCCACTTGGATGGATATTTGATGTAAGTATGAGTCTTTGGTGATAGGAAGTTCATAGAGTCATGTACTTCATTGAAAAATATGTTTGAAGATTCAGCATGAACTCAGGGGGAGCTTGGTCACTTCAGTATATATCAGATCTGCAGAACGCTTCTTCCACATGAGGAGAAAAGGGGAGAGTATGTTGGTTTTGATCCGCCCTTTGCCCTTGATGTCAAAGGGGGAGAGTGACATGGTGTTTGAATGAAGAGGAAGATATGCCAAATATTTGGGAGAGTGACATTTCGGAGAGTGACATGGTATCTATCTGCTATGGTAACCAAACACCATCGTGGTTGCCATCAAGTCCAAAGGGGGAGATTGTTGGAAATATGATGCAGAGTGTTGTCCTTGATGGCAACCCACCGAATGAAGATGAAGACATGCGACTGTTGACATGTGTTGTCCTTGATGGCAATCCACCTGATGAAGTTATGCTTGACTTGATGGACTTAGTAAATGATGTAAATCTGATGTGATATAATGTTTGATGCTGAGTGTTGTTCTTGAAAGGCAACCCATCTGATAAAGATGATGACAACTTACTTGATGAAGTTGTGCTTGATAGAATATGTTCTTGATGAAGGAAATCTGATGTATCTACAGTGAGTACAGAAGGATATGAAGAAAGGATTTCAGCATGTGCTAGATTCTATGATGAAAAAGAGTATGTCTCTTGGTATACGCGGATTGGCCTAGGGGAAGTCGCGTATGCACGCGGAAAAGAACGTGCCAAGTCGCGTATGGGCTAAAAGCGCTCAAAAAGTGCAAAACCAAGGGTAACCACCATGGTATTGACCCATGGTATTGGGTAATGATCCGCCTAATTGACCCCGTCCAGGTAGTTTTGGGCTCATGGTATTTTTTTGGCCCATGGTATTGAAAAAGGGGCTCATGGTATTGAAAAAGGATAAACCTATATAAAGAGATGAAATTCATTATGCAAATCATGAGTGTGGGTGCAAGATGTCTGAGCTTGAATGAATACTTCTCTGTGAAGTATATCTGTATGGAAAAGGTAAAGGTTTGATGATAGATCTGAATCTATGATGCACCTATGAAGAAATGATGAAGCGGGATATCTAGATCTGAAATGTATCTGTATTTGCTAGATCTGTTTATGGAGTGATTAGATCTGTGATGAGGCAAACATCTGTCTGAAGTAAAGGGTTAAATCTGAACTGAATGTCTGATCTGAAGAAGTATGCTGCTCTATGATAGTTGAAGATCTATACGCTAGGGGAAAAAATCGCGCGGAGGAAATACCATGTATCTGTGACTTGAGCGAAGAAGAAAGCACATATCTTGTAAATAAACTATACAACGAATATACGATGGGGTATTATTGAATGAGACGCGTATATACGCGACATCAGAGAAAGGAAAGCACGTATGCAAACTAGGGTTTCTTCGAAGCAAGGGAGTATAGAAATATCTGATCGATACTGTTGTGTTTTTCTATTTATCGATTACTGTATTGATAAGTATACGGTGGTAATGTATGTTTGTGCTTAAAAGTATGGAAAGGGTCCGGTTTGAAAATATGATGGCGTGGCTTTGCAAGTGTTGTTCTATTGAAGTTGTTGGATCCGGTGTGAAAATTGATGAAACGTGGTCCAAGGTGGTCTTGGGGTTGTGGCCGCCTTGATCAGGGGTTGTAGCTCCCTTCCGGGGAGAGGTGAGAGAAGTAACGAGAGCAGAGGGTCGTGGCTCCCTTCCGGGAGAGGCGATGGCAGTCGGGGGTTGGAGCTCCCTTCAGGAGAAGGTGAAATGTGGCCTTGAGTGGAATTACTGCGTCTTCAGTCAAATGCAACGCCTGACACATATGTTGTAAGAAGTTTTCTTAATAATAAATTTTGAAGGCTGAAACAACGGCAGTGGTGGTTTTCTCCCGAATTGAGTTTCCACCTAAAAATCCTGGTGTTCATATGTGTTGCATATGTGTGATTATTATTCTGTTCTGTCTGCACCTGTTTAATGTTTCTGAAATATCTGATGAATGAATAATGCAATGATCTGAGCTAAGGTTCAAACACATAATTAGATCTCTGGACATACGCGAGTTCTGTAAAGGATATCCGCGTATATACGCTAGTTTCCTTCAGTAAAGTAGCGTATGGGTTTTAGAAAGGAAAAAGTAGTATGATTTGATTATGCGATAATAAGTGACATACCCCCCTCTCGGTATTTTTCCCAACACAAAATTATCCTCTTACCCTTCGTTGAAAGGTGGAAGTTTGGTTGAAAGGTGGAAGCTAATATGGATGTTTTGTGTCTTCTATGGATTCTGCTAACTCTTCTATAGTGAAAAAAACCAAATCTTCCACTTTAGATACCACTATTCTAGTATGAGTTGTTTCTTTTCTCTTCGGAAAATGAGGAATATTTTGTGCTCTAGGAATTAGTCCGATAGCCTTCACAAACTAATAGGTTATAGGTTGAATCGCCGAGATATGCTCGTAAGTAACTTCACAGGTTGGTTCCGGGCCAGGCTAAAAAGATTCACCTATTTTAGGAATCTGAGTCGGAGAGGTGTTGAGAATGTTGCTTTCTTGTCTAGAAGAAGAATGATGTGGGTGTGTGGAGTTATCAACCATAACAATGGATTACCCTCCTTCTAGTGCCATAAATTTTGATAATATTAGATCTGCCAAGATTCAAAGGGGTCTCCTCGATATGAGGTCCCAATTAGACCTCACACCATTTGGTGTAGGAGGCCCATCCAAAATACGACCCAGATTTCGTCTTCTTAAATATTTACCATGGGTTTAAATATCAACAAGAGAGAGAATCACATATGTGCCTTTGAAAAAGAAAGCAAGAGTGCCTAGTGAATGTTTGGTTGTAGGTGTATCAAGTTTCTTCTACTATGGAGGGAGAGGAAAGTGAGCCTCTAAGATAGAGGTAATTTTACCAACCTAGGATAGATGCACAAAGATGGGAAGGATTCGTCTAACATCTAGTAGAATAGTCCACAAATACACAACGATCATTACAACCAATAAAACACCTTCTCAATATGATAAGCACTAAAATAACCAAAATAGTTCAACTGCTTTAGTATAGGTCAAAGAAAACATGAATCATAAACATTTACAAAATAGTCTTACCAATATTCATAATCCATGCATGAAAATACTGTTGGCAATCAAGCTTCAAATATTAAGTAAATATCCTAAGATACATGAATACAACGAACATCACTAGCTCCAATAGTGGAGTGTTAGAGCCACTACTTTCTCCCCAAGAGTAATAACTTTGTCTCTTTGATGTATTATGGGATAAGCCAAGGTGAAAAGTCCCGTGCTTGTAAATGAGGGCATATATATAACAAATGGGGTGATACTTAACCTCCCTTCTGACTCTTAGTCTACCCTCATGACTATTTGACTTCCTTATGACTTTTCAATTCTTACATGACTCTTTACATTCTATCCATGTTCTTTGGACTTCCACTTTACAATACATTTTCGAATAAGAATTTACATAATCCATAAATGATGTGGCACATGATGATTCATGACATGACATGACACTAATGACATGGACTACACAATAACATGGCAATGTCAATCCATTCTTTGTTGCTACTTGTTTTGTGTCTTGTTGAAGATAGAACATGATCTCTTCTTCCACTTCCATATGGCTTAGAGATTAGGATTGTTTATTATTATTTATTATTATTTAGATCTTGAGTTGTTGTCACAATCTAATGTCCCTTTGCTTCCTCCCGATTGATAAAATTGTACTTGTAGCTACAAAAGTGTCTTCTAGCATGGCCTCCTTATCCATCTATTTCATAATTATCTTGTAATAGCATGATAAAATACCTATGATTGCAATTCAGTCATTACAAGACGACATCAGTCGGAAAAACCTCTAGTCTAAGATGCAGCATGATGATCCATTGATTAAGATGAAACTAAATGGTAGGCTGAGAGAGTGGCTAAAGGACTATGTAGTTGTGCAGCTCAGGTATTCAAGGGTGAGGACTGAGTCTTGAGACTATGAAATGAGAAATTCAGGCTAGAATGGACCTGAAAACTACACAGTTGAAGGATTTAGTAAGCTAGGTTGAGGGCTTGAGCATTGATTTTTACCACTGCGTAGTATTGGAAGGAAAATAAGGCCAAATGATTTTGAAATTGTGCAGTTCATGATCTCAAGGATGACGTTGAGGACTAAGACTGCATAATGTAAAATTCGGGCTAGGTTGGAGGGAAATATTACGTATTTCTAAAGCTCAAGGGTTGGGCTTAAACACTGAGATTGCATAGTGTATAATTCTCGGAGGCAGAGACTACACATTTCATCGTGCCAAGAGACAAGGTTGCTACTTGAGGGCTGATATGGTGCAGTGCATAGTCCATGAGGACTGGATGAGGGCAAGGCCCGATCAGGGAGTTTTCCCATTTTTGACGAAGTGTTGGATTAATGAGATGAGGTTGAACAAAATCAATACTTGAACATGATCACACATTTATATTACTTGACGACACAACAAGGAAAAATCAGAACATGTGAAAAACATAATTTTCTTCAATGTGACAACATCACTACAACCTATACCAAGTGCGACACCAAAGATACACTTTGCGATTTGGAAATTTAGTGTGATAGATGTTTTCATGTTAAGAAAAAATCATTTACACAAGAATTATCCCCTAAAACACACCAAAACTAGCTTGTGTACCATGTGCGAAATTTAACATGATAGAAGATGACACTTTGACCTTCTCACAAATGGGACCAAAATAGTTATAGAAAACACATGGAATGAATCTTAATATTTTCAAAGAAAACATGAAAATTCAAAGTAGACTATGAAATTTGGATGTAGGCCAAAATTTTGGAAAGTGTTGTAACATCGGCAAAAAATGGACATTAATTTGTGCCTTAGAGTTTTCTTCCTTTGTTTGAAATCAAGTTAGGAGGAAGAAAAACATATGTTTATGCTCCTTTAGAATATAATTTTTGCCATGGTCATAGTTGGTTCTATGTTATTTCCTATGTCATTTATTCTATGTTTTGCGTGCTTCTCTTTCCCCATGAATTCAATATTTTCATGATAGATTAGTTACATTACTACATAATATTTACCAGCTCTACCACTATGAGAAATATTGTGTCATTCGTTGGAGAGAACACCATGAATTATAAGAGTGTTGGTGTGACACTATTTTAAATATCATATCTTATCAGCGTCTTTCCTTTACACTCGCTCGACATTCCTTTTTATTTATTTTTATTATCTGATGCATATGATCTCTTCTATCACCTATGGACCCAATAGCTCTCCTGACCCTTCAGTGGTTTCTTCTCCTTTGGATGTATATTAGTGTGGTGATCATGTAACTCCTTTAGTCAAAGATATTCCATCTATGGAAGTCTCATTAGTACCTCCTGAAATTGGTTAGAAACTCCATCCCAATATGGAATATGATCAAGTTACATTTCCCACGCATGGCATCACTTCACATATTCCACATGAATCCCTTGACGATAGATATTCTTGGCAAAGTCATCTTGGATTTAATGAATCCTATTGATAATACAAGGGATATTATGCCTCTTTATAACTCTATTCTACATGATTTGGAATAGGTAGAGATTGGAAAACAAAATATTGAATTGACCCAGGGGGGATTTTATCGGCCATCCTTGGAAGTGCCACCCTTGGACCGAGTCAAGTTTGAAGTTTCTAATATTTCACTTTACAATAATTTTTCCAAATCATATCCTCCCATTAACAAGTGTCTTGTACCACCTTTATGTCTTGATAGCCCTTGTTAAGGAGCTACACTAACTCACGAGATCACTCACCTTATATGTCCTTGGGTCATTCATGATAACACTATGGTTATAGGTTTTCCATAGCATCATCAAAATTTAGGAATTAGGCAATTCAATTTTTTATATCATGGCCCCATCATGGTGTGCCACTTGGTACCCCTAATAGTCCATGAGTTCATGTACGTGAATCCTTTGGTATGCTTGAAAGTGGGCATAACTTTACGTGACTTACTAGATCATGTTGCACCTTGTAAATATGTATTTTAGTTTTTTTTTTGGTATGTGATGTAAGCTATTTTATATTACATCAAATATATACCAAAAGTCCAAAAAAAATATAACTCAAAAAACACAAAAAACATTAAAAAAATCTCAAAATGAAAAAAACTCTTACCAAGGGCACTCCATTGTTTGCCAGGAGGCAAGATAAGGTATGTATCTTTTCTAAAGTCCAGACCCTTGTAGGCATAGTCATCAATGGAAAAAATGATTCACTTCAATCATCTGAAGTATTTTGAGTCAAACAAATATCCATTAGGGGCACCTTGTTTTCTCACCACCATGAATGGCCATCGAATCATATGAGGCATATTAGGATGAGGGTTTATAGAAAAAAAATTATCGAGGTATTCCAAATTTTGTTTCCAAATATTCTCAATCCTATTCCTATGGGTTATGGCCCCCATACTACCCACTCAAATACTAAAAATACTACAAGAAGATTCAATTCCTGTAGCTCAGCATAATTTGAACTCACAACTCGATTGGACACAACCATTAAGTCTTCAACTAAATAAGAGATTCAGTAATAAACACCATTAATCTACCAAATTTTTAATGAGAACATACATCCTTAAACTTATCTTTGTGTGAGATAACTAAAACTAAATCAAGCACTATTAACTCATATGCGGATGACCATCATTTACTAACAATGATTTTAAAAAATCTCTCAAGTTACAAACATAGAAATTCAAGAATTCTTCTTTTATATCCACAGCTTAAAACTATGATTCACACACCAAGTTACATGTTACACACCAAGTTACATAAAGAAACCAATTGTACACAAATAAATTTTTTACAATTTAAAGTGAAAATACAAGCTTGTGGATTATTCTAGATCCACTATTTACGCTACTCGAAATCAATAAACTGGTTCCTTCTTAGAGAAGCACTTTTAATTCTGAGAGAAGGGGGAATTGTGGGGTTGAATCGATTATGGAAATATAAAATTTATTTATGCAAGTAAAAATTATTAAAAAATTCACTTCCGAAAGATATAACAAAGATCATGCATGAAAAACACAAACACTCATCTCATGTTGAAACTTGGATTTTAGTGGAAAACACCATCTAGGGAAAAAATCATCCGAACTATTTTTGATTCTTATTTATTATATATTGCTTCAAAATATTCTCATTGACAATACATTAGCTAGCCACCACTAGCAATGGAGCATCCACCCCTTGAATAAAATGAGAAATGTTGGCCAGAACCAACTTGGAGCACCCACTCTTACAATAGAAAATCAATATGCACTTAGATTGAAGCCCCCAGTCCAAGTACAAACAATCATGCTACAATAAAATATGATTAAGAACCGAAAAAATTGTTGCATAAACAAAATTGGCAACAAAAAAGCACACTCATGTAGCCATAATTTCACACTCCAAATGAGAGAACAATTCTCTCAACACACACTCTCCAAACAGATCTTCAACCTCTGCAAACAATGTTGAAACACTGGTGATGAATAATTCTTGAAGAAAACTACAATGCAGAAGCTTTTAACTCATTGCAAAACTCATTGGTTGTGCACTTGCACACTCACTCCCTCACACTGCTAGAAAACCAACCAAATGAGCAACCTTTCTCCACATATTTGTAATATCTGAGATCAATTAATTCTTCAGGTGATGAAGCTCACGCAAGAACTGTTGACATGCTTCAAATTTGATTGTGTTGATATTTTTGACCAAATCAAGCCACTCATTCCACTAGCCTTTTGATAATATCAACATTGATCACCTTCTAGAGGCCCCACAACTTGTCTCGACCTTTTTATGGAAAATTTCGACAATATATTTCGCCAAAATAAATTAATTCCAAATGAGAGTGAGAACTTAGGAGAAAATGTCATGAATTCTTTCGATTTCATGGACATGTCTACTCAAATCCGACATGTTGCTCGTACAACTTAGCAAGCCAACGATTGAAAATTTTTGGTCGCTCCCATAGCCCATCATCCCAATGACTCAGGAAGAGCATAGGCTAAAATAATAAATATGGCCCTCAATCTTGCAACAAAGACTTAGGGGATCATGTCAACATGAAAATCAGCCTTCCAAGCCCATCATGATATCAATAAACTAGCTACATGAATCAACAATACTCCACACAAATCATCAACTAGACCTATTACACACATGTATCTAAGCTTCAGATGAGGCCTTATTACCTCATAACACCTCTTCCACATACCTTTTGAGACTATGAAAAAATTTACATCAACGTGACAACCCTCAACAAGTATACAACAGACTCAATATGATACATAGGGACTCATGATTACATAACTTCAACACGTGACATCAATGGAAACAAAAACATGCCAACATTCGTAATATCCCTCATGGATCTGATTCTCCTGCCAACTAATTAAAAAACTCAAACAAAGCTCTTTGAAAACTACGTCCTTCTGGAATTCATTTTCCTTGTTCCTGGCTTCTAGAAACTTATGTTCCATGAATTCTCAGAGTTAATTTGATGCTCCCGCATCAGACTCCTATGGTAAAAAAAATTATGACCTCCTGGTTATAAGCTTCTTTGTTGCATCAAATTGTCTCTTTAGGTATCAATGACCTTCTATTATTGTTCGACCAATGAGCTACAACAAGCCTCCAAAGACACCTCACCAACTCTCTTCCTATGGCTTGGAATTTTGGTATCTCAGGTTCAACTCCACTAGAACCTCTTGAGCTTCCTTGCTCCTCAAGTTTTTGTATCAACTCACTCTCTCGACAACTATTCATGAAGTATTTCTCTTGCTCTGATACCACTTAATAAAAAAAAATATTGTGGGTCTTCTGAATTTCGTTTTCAAGGATTCTCGATCTTGGTCCTATGGGTTATGGGCCTTGTTGTGGATCATTTGCATATCCTTTTATTTTTCAAATATTTTTCAAATATAAAAATTAGAAATTGTTGAAAAATATGTTAAAGTATCAAAATTCTTATACTTTAGCATGAAAAATATTTATGTTCATTATATCTGAGTTAAATTTCAAACATTTAAACTTTATGTAAGTGGGTTCCACATTAGATGCTTAAAAATCGATTGATTTGTTGGGCGAAGAGCGTTGATGTTAAAATTTTTTATCAAAAGGCCCAACCGGCCGGCATAATCAGCGTGCAAGATATCGAGACGAGTGCCTCTGCAATTGACTGGGTTGACTGCAGAGAAAACAAAGATGAACGGTGGAGATCGACTATGGGGGCAGCAGCCAAAGTTTTCTTCCGTACCCTGGGAGCCCCCGCAGTGATGTGAGACACTAAGTTGTTCACAGCTATCTTCCATGTCGGATGGAATCAACGGTTCGTTGGCGTGTCTTGTTAGCATTAAATTTAAAATCCGTGCTACCTATTTAAAGAATATTTTCATTTGTTTTTCAAAACACTTCTAATTTGTTGCACTGCACCATGTTTTAGTTTTCCGCCACCTGCACAAATTTGACCATCCTGTGAATTATTCTTGCGTGAATTTTCAACCACGGCTAAACGGTCATCTCTATAAGGTTCAGCTAGTCATATCCCTCTCATGGATACTAAGAGGGATATTCAAGATACCATATGTTCTGTAATTCACCTTCCTTTCTATCAACAAGTTACCTTGAATGATACTGCTTCCCCTGTTTATTCTGCCATGGTTAAGTCCGACATTCTTTCTGTATGCATTCCCAAGACCCATCTTTTCCCTGAATTTATCTATTGGTTGGTGTCAGTCATGTATCTAGGGAAGTGTTTTGTTATGAATTCCCAAGGAGAGAACGTTCTGCAAGTGTCCACCTAGTTAATCTGCCAAGCCCTTTGCTATCCTGAGTCAGAGTCATCCATCCAATTTTCTGACAATTCGCTGGTACATTATTATGATAATCTTGCAGGTGAAGAGTTTAATCAGTTCATGTTTTATTTGAAACTTGACATGAAGCATTCTCAGCCAAACTGTAAGGAGTTTTCTATGGAGGTTTTTGATGCAGAGACTCGTCCTATATTAAGTAACATTGCAAAAATTCTGGGTAAAAATGATGATAATACCGTGGAAAAATCAGTGCTAGGGATGTTTACTATGATGATGAAGCCAGGAATGGTGTTGGATATTCCATCATATTGGCAGGAAGCAGTCAATTCACAGCTAATGAGCCTTTCATTAACAGGTTCTTTCAAATTTCCTTCATTGATAGTATACTTGTTCTTATATCAGAATGTAGAAGAATTCATGCATTTAGGTCTAAATATTATGGATGCAAACAAAATAAGGCAATCAGTGATATTCTAGACGGATGTAGTTAGAAGGGAGAAAAATGAGGCTAGATTGTTTGATTTTGCTAACTATTACATGCCAGTTGCATATAATATATTGAATGGAGTTCCTCCTCCCTGTTTCTTACCTAAAGCTTAGGAGTTTCTGCATTTAGGAAACAATTGTAAATACGGAGATTCATTTATTTTTTAGGAATATTATGAAATAAGGCTATATGGAGCAAGTGTTGAGCCTTATAGACTACCAACATTTGTACCAATGAGGCTTTTTGCTTTGTGGTTTATTAGACAAAGCCTAAATGTTGATCAGGTTCACTTTGTGCCTATGAAAAAAGGACACATGTATAAATTACCCATGATTGTAGGCCCTTTCATAGTCAATATGAGGCAGGCATTTGATGAAGTAACAAGAATGTTGGATGAGATGCATCTACTACTAGCGGAGAGTTGGGCTTAAGACCCTTTTGGTGTAATTTCAAATAAAAGAATTGAGAATGGATACTCTACTTTCATTCATGAAAGTAGGCACTGTATCAACTGATGGCAAAGAAGTAAAGGCAGAAAAAGGCACAGGCACCCAGGTTCTTAAAGGAGAAACAATGGTTAACTTCTTGCAGAGGCATTTTCAACTATTGTGGATGGTAAAGACTCTTTTCACAGAAAGGCCGTCCTATGATCGAATTACTGCACTCAGATTGGAATACCACAATTTGACACATTCATCCAGGATGAAGGTTGAAATATGGAAAAAGTGCAGAGCTTGGAAAATAGACCTGCCTAAAGGATCAACATCAAAGGAAAACAAATCAGTTGACCCAAAAAATGAAGCCACATCATCAACAATTCCTATAGATTAGGATATTTATTTTATGTTATTTTCTTAAGACAATGTAATTGTAATAAGACATTTTCAAGGCATGTAATAGACAACCTTCGAAGTCTTAAGTAGTTTTGGTAGTTAGGATTGTTTACAGCAGTTCCAAACTACTTTTTACTGTATTTAATGTAATTTTCAAGAGAAGGAAAGGTTTCAAGTTTTGGACCTTCAGACAATTATTTGTGTACTCAGAGATTTAAAGATTAATGAATGAGTAAGCAAGTTTCTAGCATTTTGTTTATGTTGAAATGTATTCAAGTTTACATTCTGTGTTTTCTATCTATGAATAAAACAAAGTTATGAGCAGCAGGTCTCTTTTTACTTTTGTATGTAAGAGTTAAAAACCTTAATTGGAAATCCTTTGTTTTAACTATTTCTTTCATATATTTTTTCTGGGGTTTAAGATGGTATTTTCTGTATAAAACAACATATCAGTTTGGGCTTCTTCTTTCATTTTCTTCCAATCACTTCATTCAACATCAACAAATGGTAGCATTGTGAAGCATTCATCATATTTGATATTTAAGGGTTTGATCATAAATACTTGAGGGTTAATAAAACAGAGACATATATATTCGTGACATAGTCATATAAATGTCTTAAGCATTGATTCCTTATCACAGCTAGGGGATTTTCTCTTAAGGCACAACATTAATTGGCGTCATTGCCGGGGAGCGAAGAATCGAAGTTTTCCCTGGGTTTTGTTCATATTTCCTCTGGTTTCTCAGAGAGGAGGAAATACTAAGCTGTGCTTTATTTTAATAATTCTGGCTCCTAAGAGGCCTAACACGAGGTCAGATACCTCTCAGCAAAAAGCCCCTATTCTGTCAGATCCAGAATATTTAGTTTTAAAGAAGGACAAGAAAACAAAAAAAAATTCTACACCTAATGCCACACTGCTTGCACGAGGCAGCAGTTCTCATATCTTACCCTCTTAGTATATTTCTCGGAAACTCATTTTCTTGGAACAAGAAT